>CM030369.1:150192356-150553641 GCA_003604175.2 Clonorchis sinensis | reverse complement strand
TTACTGTTTCATATGTAAAACGGTGAACTGGACAAACGTTGACGTACCTTTTGCCTCTGGTATAAAAAAATAAATAAATAAATCGTTCAGCTGTAGCACCCTTTCGATGCCTAGCTGCCATGCCACCCGAAGGAAGCACGAGGGCTGGGATACTGCCAGGTTGCCCAAGCCTAGACAGGGGAAGTCGAGAGGCAGAGGCAGGGTTCGAACCACGGACCTTCCGGTCAGTACGCTCGCGCTCTAACCGCTGAGCTATCTCGCCCCTGGTAGTCTTAGGACATTCCCACAATCAGTACCAAAAAAGGTTGCTTGGAAAGGTTCGGATTTATTCAAGGTGTTTTGTAAATAGGACTTTAGCGGAAGATTACGTTGACAAGATACCTAGTTCTAAATAATGTCAGCTTTAAAAAAAGTCCCACTATTTCAGATGCCCTCCGACAAACGCGTGCGCTCTAAAATACTGAGTTGCAACTAGACAATTCCAAAGATAAAGGCTGTCGTAAAGATCACAAACACTCAGGCAAAAGTATAGGTTGGGAACGTTTTGTATTCTTTTGTGAAACCGTTGTGTTCCGTCAGACGCAATTAACGTCAAGTTCACTGAACAGAGCGAGTTTACTTTTGCTTGTTCTCCACGGCGTTAACATACAAGTCAGCTTCCTGTTAGTCGATAGGACAAATTATTGCATTGTATTTCGTGGCAGCTGGCGTAAAACTTGGCGTTAGAGAAAACATTCTCAGTATTAAGGACCAGAGCACGTGCTGTCCAAAACAGGGCGCTTCCAAGGTGAGAGCGGTTTTGGCCCGCCCTATTAGTGCGTTGTTCGTGGCAAACATTGGGAAATTATATCAGGCGGCAAACCCAATAGAACAGCTGGATATTTCATTCAACATTTTGCGCAGACCACCCTTGTTATTCTTGTATTTCAATCGCCCTGGCGCACTGAGTCATTATTCCCGGAAGATCCAACTCCTGAAGACACCAAATAGCTTATTTACATTGACAGTATCTTTTCAAAGTATTGATGAGGTATCAGAATAAAATGTACATCAAACAAGTGCATTTCAAAATAGTTTACAAACGTGGGGGAATAATTGATGAGATCGTATTGGTTGAAACGTCGAAGTGTCCGGGCTTCAAATGAGTCTTTGGGTTTCTCTCCGAGACGAGTCATTGAACAGCTAGGATGAAGTTAGTGACGTACGTTCCTTTCTTGATAACTGAATGATAAGTAACGCAAACTGGATGTGGTCTTCTCTGATGTTTTGAGTGTTTTTTGTGGATGATCTTCAAACAATCAGATGACGCTTAACAAATCAAGTTGACCCAGGGTGACCTGATGTTTAGAGTCCACCGTGCCTTGCGGTTGCACTTGTCAAGAGTTTAGATTCTGTGGTCCTAAAATAGGGCAGTACAGGCCCATTTATTCTCCGGGATAGGTCGCCCGACTCATAATTTGCAGTTTTTTTTCAAGCAAAGTAATAGATTACCGTTCATTTGCTGTGCATTGGCAGTCTGTACTTCAGAATTGCGCCAAGTATGTGCAGCTCGAATTGCTACTGATAAATAGCGTCTAGACAGGAAAATGGTCCACAAATGCGTCATAAGGATAATAACATGCGGAGCTCATGAAAATTGCCAGTCTCAGGTTATCAGCACTCTGCTCTCATTTCGGGACTGTTCGACCAGATTTTGGGTGTTTCCTACTTGGTAGAGCAGTGCGCAGAATACTTCCAGGAGGTGGAATAATCTTCAGCCCCGATAAGGTTCATTGACAGTTACCAGTGTGCTTCAATGCGGTGTAATATGCTTGAAAGACGTGAGTATGAATGAACACAGCGAACAGGCGATAGGGTAGTGTGCACATGGGTACTTTACTCAAATAAAATAAACGAGAAGTTATGGCGTGATGGGGCGTACGAAAAACCAAACAACGTGCCATAGGGTACCAGCGAAGTTAACACTTATTTTTATTGCATTTTATGTTCTCCGCAGGGAAGCCGTTGGGAAACATTTTACAGTTTCAGAAGCTCTGTTGCCTGCAGATGGCAGTTACATGTACATGGTTTTTTTGGGACTGAAATGGGATGCCTAAAGCGCTCTGAATGTTTACGCATGAAAATGTGTGTAATTTTTTTTGAGGATTCTCGCACTCATTTAGTCCTGCGTCTAGTGTGTCGTGGGTACAGTTCTCGTGAGTCCTGTTTGAGAGATATTTGAAAATGTTTCCTATTTATCTCCCCAACGAAGCTACGGAACTTCGTATGTTGACATATCAGGTTTTGTTACAGTGTACCGGTTTCTGTAGTCTGGTCTAGTCCAATCCGCAAGAACCCAATAAAGTGGAAACTGCCACTGAACTCATCCACTGCACTGAAGTTAAGTATAAAATGTACTTAGCTGAAAAAAACTTAGGAGTCACTTCGGTTATGTTGGTAGAGTCACAAATAATAGAAGCACCAACAACATATCGAATGTAAATTGGCAAATAATTGATCACTGCGTTGTAATGAAAAGTCAGCTGGGCAGTAGGTATGGGAGTGACATTTGAATGACTCACGTTTAAACTCAGACAACCAATAAAAAGTCACTTGGTCTGTATCGTGACCATGTGACTTGAAATCTGTTCACATAACACCGGATATCTGCGCTTGATCAGTGACGTCACGCAAACCGACTTCGTGCAACATAGCGGAAAGGAAATGGGTTACCTGGGTCTGGTTTGCAGTCCGTTTCAAACACTTGTCTGGCAGTCGATGAGAACGACATTCATGCTGTCTGATTTGTATTAGCAGCGACTCCTGCTATTTACAGATCAAGGGGACTCAATTCGGTTACCTGAAACAAAAGGGTAGGTTCACTCTTATAAAATATCTGCTAAAATGAGACCGAGTAGAGGGCTCACTCCCACTCCGTCCATTTGCCCGAATATGGGACAAGTGAAGATAATGGGATATTGACCGTTCACTGCACAAGTAACTCTTCCAGTGCGTCCACGGGGACGGGTAAAGTATGATATTATGGCAATAGACACATTATAGAACGAGGTGCACTTAACCTGGTCGGCTCGGACATCACTTGTTTACTTGTCTTTTGTATTAATAAAGTAGTAGCTATCTCAACTGGCGGGGCATTCAAGGACGAGAGCAGCAATAAAATAAAAAGTGTATTGTGGTTTTGAGCTTTATTGCACATGTAATTTGTCATAACGTGATGCTTACAAAAACTCACCATGATATCAGCAACCTCATTTATCTTGAGGAGAGCTAATCATTGGAGAACAGTGAATATCTTCTCAAGAGTAAATAACAATCACAGGCACCATTATAGGGTTTCAATGAATCTTAAGCAGAAATGTGACGCGTTTTTGTCCGACAACCCAAGGCAACGAGATAGAACACATTCAGTTCTTCAATCTGAAAGTTTCGACAGTTTCCTAGATGTTGAACCAAATTTCTTAGGTAAATTGAACGCCATCAATTTGGATTACTCCACTTCTGGCTATTTCTATTAGTGTTTCGTTTAAGCAATGAAGCTGCTTTAATCGGATTCTCATCCCCATGAATTTTTAGGTCTCGGTTTACTGTATTGAAAATTACATGAAACAGACTGTTCAGTTGTCAAAGAATTCCTTATCCACTGAATAAATTAGAATATTGTTTTCAGAAGCTTAAACAGCTCAGCACCTGGGCGCATAATTGATGCTAAGTGGTTCGACTGATACGGTTTTAGCTCCTAATAGTTACTCAATCTGAGACCGCACCACTATCTAAATGTGTTCCTTGTGTACCCTATAAACTGTCATGCCGGATGAAAGAACACTCTTACTGCATTAATATTTCATCAGCAATTGATGCCTTTTTCTCGGACTGCAATTCTGCTGCCAACGTTTAGGATCCTTCGAAGGGAGAGTGTGTATGAAAGAACAAATTGGCCGAAGAACAGGGAATGGCGCCTACAATTTTTCACCCAATCCCAATTTTTTACACAGCGACCTACCTAAAGACCACGCGTGTAGACAAACGCAGCTCACCATCACTGGGCCGTAAGACAGAATGCGACCCAGGTGGTAACTATAGAAAACAGACTACAAAACTACCATTGAGTGTGATTGACAGCGTCTCATCAGATACTTGCTACAACCGGAAACATCATTATGTCCCTCGCTGTCTGATTTCGAGCACCAGGCGTCGTGGGCAAGTAACTGCGTGAAAACGGAAGCAGCGCACTGTTTGCCTGTGGACAGATGTGGTTAAAATAGGTTTAGTTGCAATTTCGTTGTGAACCTATGGTAATAGATTTGTTGTCTATGGGGACCATCCACTGTTACATAAGGTATTGTATATTTAACCTAGTGCTTTCAAATTACAGTGTTCTTCCCCGCAACGTTGTTCCTTGATTTGACTGACTTTTATCCGGATGTGCTTTATAAATGCTAGTCTAATCAACACGAGAGCTTCCTTTCTAAGGTTTGGAATCCACTAGAATTACACGCAGTGCATAATACAGTTTATTCGTTAACCTTTCCACTCACGACAAAATCGTTTATCGTAATTGCATTAACTGGTTATATCAAGTCGACGATGATCAACAGGCCGCTGACTTGGAAATTTACCGGTTATTTGTACACACCAGAGACACTTGAACAGAGTATTCTGAATCAGAACACTACTGAAGAGCAGTTTCTGTAGGAGAGAGGCATTCGTTCATATTTCACCATAAGCTGAATAAGATGAGATTGAAACGACTTTGAACTGGATGCCAGAAATATGACAGGTCGCGCGGTACAAAAGAGCTTTTCTGTAGAAGACTCTCGGCATCATGTGATTTGTAATGGGATTTGGTCTTGTGGAAAGAAATCGTCAATGTTCGCAATACTTGTGTTACTCCAGGTAACACTTTTTTTAATGTATATATATATATATAATAACACGACTAAAGCTTTTGAAAAGGAGTGTTAAAGCACCATGGAAGTATTTAATCGGGCATTATTAAATGTTGATCATTTTAGTGTCACGGTCGTGTGTGTGCAACACAGTTTAAAGTGATTGACTTCGGGGGATGGTTTGCTGACTGTGTGTCGGAGTGGGAGTGTCGTTAAGCGCAACAGCAGTACCACTGTTATCTGCTGATTGGTGGTGCTGATGTCTCGCTCTCTGGCCGTAAGAATACCAGATCCAGCCAACCCAGATTTGACAATGACCTAGCTCAAGTGGAGGTTGTGCTGATTGCAACACCCTTGGCGCACATCCATTGTCGGCGAGATTTTGGCCAGCATTGGGTCATTTTCGTGCTGCGCATGTTGTATATTTATACCAGAACACATAAATCTATAACTGACATTGATATCTTGAACTCCGATCTTATTGGCAGCAAATAGGCATGCAGCCTGTGCTTAGCTATTATGACCTTGGGTTGGGGACGTTTCGCACTATGGGTAGCTTTGTTGTGCTGATTGTTCTGTCCGCTGAGTTTGGCAGTTGGATTGCAAGCGTTTCATCACCAACCGAGGTGACATCGTCAGTGCGAGGTTGAGTAGGTAAATTTCTGCTTTCCTCCCTGGGTTTATACAGTTTCTGAACACTATCCAACACCTATAAAGTGACTGGTCCAGAGGTGATTTTCACATAATTCCGTTTGCCAGGTGGGAATCTGAGTTGCATGATGATCTCATTTCCTTCTAGCTGGTTGGCACGTTAGGCGTCTTTAAATCCACAGTTCTTTTCCGTTTTGCTTAGGCTCGTCTCCTTGCTTTGTGGTCTGATTTCGCTCCACGTGATTGGCTGATTGAATGGTCTCCTAATTTTAGTAGCTTCCGTTCTTTAATCCGATTTGTCCGCTGGTTGTCGTCAGGTCGTTTGATTTCCCAGGTGGTTCAAAGTCTCGTAACCGTGTACTTATTTTATTAGTAGCGGCCGATAGACTGAGTTAACACCGATGTGTTTATTGATCAGTTTTTCATGTGGAGTACCACCCTCACTCTTGTTTTGTTCTTGCGTGAGCAAGTAGTTGAACTCTATATCAAATGAATATCTTCATTGAATTGAAGCAAGTGAAAACCTTGTGTTCGCTTATTCTGGGACCATTTTTCCTCCAGTGTGTCCAACATAGTGCCTGTTACAGTCGTTACACTGAAGTCTGTAGATAATGGTCCTCTTTTTTATGGCATCCAGTTTTCTTTTTGTTTTCGAGAGGGTCCTTCTTGACTTGTTCACTTACTCAAAGGCGACTACTATTACACGTTGCCATCAATGTCTTTCAGTTATTGCATCGACGTTTTTGACGTACAGAAATGTAATACTTCGTCCTGGTTGTGTTGGCAAAGTAATCTGTTGTTGATTTTGTATAAATTTCCATACGAATTTCCTTGGGTAGCTATTATTTTGGAGTGTCAGATAAAGTATTGATTCTTCTTTCGTCTTAGACTTTGTTGTGTTACAGTACGTCTCAATACGAAACAAAAGCTTACTTGATATTCATTAATTTGGCCGTGTACTGGTCAGTGTGCATTATCCTCTGATATCTTTCACAGCGGATAATATTTTCCCTCTTATGAAGAACGGTCCGAATAGCTCTTCATTTTCCATTAATGTAGGAACATACTGGGGTGTATGCTGCAGGTTTTATTCAGGCTTGCTTTCCACTGCAGTGCAATGCAAGTTTGTCAAGGACAAAGCAGTCAGTTTATTCGTTCATAACTCTCTTGGTTTAGTCGGCATGAGTCCATTAGATACGCTTAATTCCTTAGCTAGGGGACACCGCCTCTCCTAGAAAGCGAGAATGATTGGCATCTACTCCTCTGGGACAGGAGCTTTGTGGGTTGTATTGGATTTGTATCAATAGTATTTGCTTTAAAGCACTCAATACAACCATCTCAAAATGGATCTTTTTTATTCTGATATGTTTTTAAGAATGTGGAGGTTTTATCCGTCTCATAAGATGAATCAACCAGAAATGAGAGGTGACTTGATACGTCTCTCAAAGAAAACGGAGTTTTTTTGTTTCAATTATACCTGTGAGTGGACTGTTATTCTAAGAACGGTAAGCACTTGACACCACTATTGAAACAATAAGACAAAATGTAAAAGCAGGAAAGTAATTCGGGAATTTTATAGCCGGCGAAACTTTGGAAAATGCGATTGCGAATAACAAGAAGTTGAACCATGATTTTAAAGTGATGGATAGGAAAACACCTTTACTGTTGTTTAAAAATAGAGGGCTGTTTGGAATGAGAAGTTCAAGTACACAATATATGATGGAAAGTGTGCACTTGGAAATGGCGACGAACCACCGAATGGTCACTTATTGCACTGGCTGTCTAGCTACTGAAGTATCGTGGATGCTTCTGGTCCTTCGAACCCATGCTTGATGTCACATCTCTGCCCACTAATATGGGTCTAACAGGTCTTAATACTGTCCGCATGGCAAAAGTAATCTGATATAAGTTGTTAGAATGCAGAAGTAGATTTTAAGATACCTTGAAACAAGAGAACGAAATGCACGTCTTATCCCTCCCCCCGGGCGTGTCATTCTGCTGTTACTATCCATACCAAGATGTGTCATTTAAATGTTTTCTCAGTACTCGACGGATACTGCAGAAAAGAGTGACAGGTTGAAGCTACTCTTTATCATGCCACTTTTTCGGTACTATTTGCCCTATGCTACTCGCCTGTCAAGGCGCGCTTTTGTGCAAATTATGAGTATTATTGAACGGTGGGTTAAAGATTTGTAGGAGGAAGATAAAAAATGTAACCTTTTAAGTGTAGATAGATTTATGTTTCCTCCTAACTTAGCACTGTATCATCAAATTTTACGAAAGGCGCCATCTTTGGAGCGGTGTTCAGAAGCTGTAATGCAATATGCGGCGTTCAAAATGTGAACTTGACATTACCGGATTGTGCGTCGGAAGCAGAAACTGCGGTGGGAAGTACTCTTTTTTAGGTAAAATTCCTGGGTAATCAATGACATTATTAGATTAAGACGCCGTACAAACGGAAAGAAAATGAGAAAGCCAATTGATTCGTTTTGAAAAACGTGGTACATACTAGTGAACCCACAAATAATGTAAACAGTAGCTGTCCAGCTCATCAAGGGTCCAAAATATTTAATCAGGGACAGCAAGCGCCTCTCGTTCCAAAGTGGAAGACCAAGCAAATTTGTGGGAGACTAATATTAGGGAAGCGGTTAGCTAACAAAATCTAAATAGTTAAAACTAACATCGAAGGTTTTTCCAACTCTCTTGCGAATTTTGGCAGCCTGATTTACTGATGATGTATCCAGAGCCTTAGCATAGAAGACAGACCGATTTTCCAACAGAAGTTAAAGTGCTCGTTTGCTTTTTAGTCCTTATTGGAGATATGCTGTGCCGGATATTATTGTTCAAACCAGTTAAAACAGTGGACTAGCTCACTAGGGCTCAATGTCGCAGATATTACTGGAAGAAGGCAGTTTTGAATTTTGAGTGGCATATAAGCTTTCGTGCTGTCTGCTACCGAGAGACAACTCGTGTTAAACTCTAAAGATTTATGGCTAATAGTGAATAAACATAAACCTAACATACTTTTAAAAAGGAATGTCAATCCACATCAATACGTTAGCACTGCGCTCAGCTCAGCCGGCACACTGGTTGCAGTACAGAGCAGCACAGCGAAAATTTGTGAGTCATATGTGCACACAAGGTTAGATTCCACAGTCGTCGCCGGCATCCTCCTGTGTGGGAAGCAACCAAGTGAATCTGAGAACAGCGCGCCAGGATCCAGTTAGAAGCACATACCCAGATAGAGTAACGGAATAAGGAGTCTTTAGAAGCTAATTGTAATATTTCCTACCTGTAATAAAGTTCCAGCGGCATACATCCATGACACTCACTAACTTGTGATTACAAACAAGATGCTATGCTTCTAAACCACCTTGACATACCCAGTCTTATATTCTCCTTTAAGAAAAAAGATTCACCAAGTGAATCATATGCGCATTGGAATCCAGGTAGGCGCTTTTGAATAGGAGTTTTCCATAACACTTTGCAGCTTTTGAAGCCACATTTGAGTCGGTCATTTCCAGAACTATGACATTTCTGAAGGAATTCGTTAGCTGTTTGGTAGTTGATAAGTACTTAGTTGGATAGTTTTAACTTTTGGCCAAGTGATTATGTGACCTTTACAGCACGGTCAAACATGTTATGATTCACCTATCTTCTACGTCCACGGTCAACATAAAGCTGCCAGTTATTTAAAGATACAACTAACTAGTACGTGATATCTCACAGAAATAACCGTTAAATTTACCTAGTATGTTCTTGCTCAAGGACCGGAAACATGTGAGTAAGAGCAAGACCGCCCATAAATGCTAGCTTTTGTTTGAAAAAAATGACTAACGGTATTGGAATTAGGGCTAGAGGTAATACTGGCGTCCAGCTTAAGCCAGTATGGCCCTTGGTCTAGATTTTAACATCAAACTATTTGTAAATTCCAGGTTACTAGGTTTGAAACAAAAGCGACTTGGAGGCCAACTGATGAAACTACTAGTTTTCGAGCAAACCACCAGAGCTCTCCACAGCATATTCAGTGTTTCGTTCTTTGATTTTTTAACCACAGGTTGAGAACAGCTCAAGCGGGAACGAGTTCAATATGGCTGCCAAATTCATTGCATTATCTTGGATCTCATCCAGTCGTAATTTATGACGTACTGAGTCAAACCTAGTTAGATCAATACGGAAGACCCTTGAAAAGGTATGTTTAACTTTCCGGTACACAGGTTGAACGTCTAATATGAATTCGACAAGTCAGGTGATTGAACAGGAAAATTATTCAATGTCAATAATGGCGAAGAATATTTCTGTGGTCGGTTAGGGTGAAAGATGACCGCATCTGTCGCGCACCAAGCGGGAATTGAACTGACGTTAAGTCTTGTAAGGGATTACTGTGAGGAACTGCCATATGCTGTGGTTCAGCCTGATAAAAAGTAAAACTGGGGAAAATTATATTCGCGGGTGCAGACTGGTATAGTCCAAACAGGACGGATGTCAGAGGATGAGTGAGATACTTTGTGTGATATCTGAGCGCATCTCAAAGTGCATGCTGATTGCCTGATTACCCAGAGCAATTATCTGAAAATTCTGCTGCAGTTAGGGACAGATTACAAAGGCCTAGTCATGACAAGCAACTTTTTAGCGGGAAAAGGAGGAATGTAAAGATTTGTTCTAAATAAAGTGAGAGAACTCATGCGATAACAAATTAATGGATAAATCCAAGAGGGGTCGAAAATCTCTCTGATACCAGTGACTCAAAAATATGAGCTCCTAGCTTTCGTGACTAGACAACGTTAGCGGAGAGAGTACCACCTAATGATTCATTTTGAGAGCTCAACGTGTTAAAAGATAAAGATTCTCGCAAATATCGCGTATATTAGTCGGACTCAGTTGTTATGTTTACGTGAATTTCAGAAGTAAGAAACTTGCATCTAATCAAACTGTTTCAGTGATTTGAAATGATATGGGGATCCATGAACTACTTAATTACAAGCCAGAGAGCAGAGTAAGAAAACTGGCATCTTGCCGCGCTAGCCTTCAGATACTATCTCGAGACAGACTCACTGAATGAACCGATCTATGTCGATAGCTTTGAATTCACTGGGTGATAGAGCTGACAGGAAATCCGGAGAACTTGCCTTTCTGATCTACAACCAAAAGGAACACACTCCACTCTTCACCACACATTATTCTGTCGACAAATGAACAAACCCAAGCGAGATTTTACCTAGTTCATGTATTTGTGAGTCAAATATCTTCTTGGGTGGGCTGGTGGCATTTCTCGAAATCAGGCTTTGTTCTGTAACCACACAGTTGGTTCAAGGAGTTTTGAAGATAAGGCCAGATTCTGTGGCCGGGCAAAATTCTGACACAAAATTTACTTGGGCAGTGAAGTTCAATCCTGACTAGTTGCGTTACCTTTATTATAAACCCTATTTTATCCTTTCTTTATACAACCCTCCACGGCTGAAGCTGCTTGATAAGCAGGAAGGAAAACATTCAGTGCAGATCTCAATTGTTTCTGCTGGACAAAACATGTCGAAGTAAAATTTTAGCCTGCTGGTCCTGGGTTGCGGGGATGGAGAAGAATGAAGAATTAACATCACAAACGGAAGATTCAACGGGGTTCCAGGTGAGTCTCTCGCAAAACCAAATTGATTTTCAAATGAGTGTATTTCTCGAAATGAAGAATAAATTTTTCTCACCTCAGTCTTAGTGGGGTAGTGTCGACCCGCAAATAATTCAGCCTTTTAAGTGACTCCAAAGCTTCCTCTGGATGTGATCTCTGACTGGTCAATACATACATTTGGTAAATTAAAGCAAAATCAAAGAGCAGTGTATCATTAACATAAGGTAATTCGTCATTTTTGTTAGAAAACACAAATCAATTTGTTTTTTGCGAGAAACTCACCGGGCACCCAGCTGAATCTCCCGTTTGTGATGTTTTCAGGATCAAAAGATTGCTATTAGTGTGGGGGACTTGGGAAGTTTCACGGAGGTTTCATCGTGTAAGCAAAGCCGCAAAGCTCTGCGCGGTTATTTCATCCCCATTTGGAATCATTAGCAGTGGGCACCTCACAAAACTCCCGGGAATTCCATAGCTGGAAGGTCAAGGTTTCAAACTACCAGACGGGAGGAGGCGGATTTGAGACTTCCTTCTGTTGCTGCTTCCCAGTAAAGAAGAAACAAGTGCACACAACTTCTGAGTTTTTCAGCACAGTCTAGCTCCACTTACGGGAAATATCCATTAAAATGGTGGAATCAAGCAAGGAGGCTCTCGTATGACCAAGATACTAGGGTTGCTGGCAAACAATCGAGTTTGAAATCACACCTTCTAGGAGATTTCATGCCACTACTATGATCACGTAACGCAAATGAGAAATTGGATCTATTTAGCTTACCAGAAAAACACCGAGGGGGTCATCTAAAGGGCTTCTTACAACACTATATGTAGACGAAAAGTGACTTAATCGAAACTGTTGGACTGATAGTTATTCACCTGCGATGCTATACAATTCTTGTTTGACAAGTTGATTCCTTACGAAATGTACACAGAACATCATTTGTGCGATGACCTTGCCCAACTTGTTGCAGGAGTTATCGGGACGGCAACTTGTGACAAACCATTGACTTCTAAATGACAGATATCACTGGCAAATTAGCGAACATACATCTGTGAATGGGATCTCATCAGTAATGCAAGAGGTGTTCCATAAATTTCATTATATTTCCTTGCAGGGAATGGAAGTTGATGGACATCGCTGCCCCATTTAAAGTCTCACCTGCCTTATTAGGGGCACCCAGTCGTCCGTGGACTTTACTGTCGTCTTCCGATGAGTTAACGTACACTTTTCCTGTCATTTTCTGACATTTCGGTTGAACAGTCCAAATGCCAACGATATGAACTTCTGTTCAGCTTGGACCAATATGACCCCTGTTACCATTTTTCACCTTTGTAAATTCAGAGTTGGTGCATCCTTGCGAGTTGTATGTTCACAGGTTCAGTTGCAGTATTTTTACGGTTACTGAAGAGCTCGAAATTGAACTTTGTACCCTATCAGCTTTTAGAATGAGCATATTGACAATACTCTCCTATGACCAGTGCCGCACTGCGTACATCTACGTACTGAGACAATCACCACTACCGTATGTTATCAAAAAGAGGGCGGGATTGATTAACGCTCTGTGTTCCACTTCCTGCAACATCAACACTTGGGTTTTATGTGCCCGCGAAGGTAACTGGCTGGCGCAGCGAATCGAAATGGTCCAGTGAAAAAAACTGTAGCAGTTATTTTATTTCAAAGTTGGAAATCCTGTTGCGCTCCTTGAACAGATAGCACCCAGACTTTCATTAAGGTAATCGCAGGGTAAATGATATAGGTTCTGCAAAGTACTCGGTGTAAAATCCGAAATTGAGAGCAAAAAAATTCAGTAAGCTCGTTTGTTGCTTTCCGAACCGAAAACAAGTACGGAACGCATATGCGCGCTCCTTATTGGGTCGGCTAGGCGCAAGCGAATTTCACAGACAGATAGCCGGTAAGTGGAAAAAGAGAGTGATCTACCTAATTGATTTTAGGGCAACATTGTTAACGGCGGTCAGTATATTGGAAAATTTAGCAGTATTGCCGGAGTGACAAACGTTCGTGAAGGAATCCAATGCGGGAATGATTAAAATCACGATTCCGGCAGTTGAACGTGTCAACTAATGCGCTGTTGGGAACCACATTTTTGGGAACCGGAACCATCTGCGGAGTTTATATGGTGCAGGTTAGCCTTTAGCTGGCCGATTACGGCCACGAAAATCTTGATGGCACAATGCTGCAGGAAAAGCATAACTTTCTGCTGGGTTCTGTTAGCAACTAGAGTGTAGAGAACAGCTACAAACCGACTGCACCTTTGAAATGGCCCAGTGAGTTTGTGCTCCTTCAGATTCATTTGGATGTGTTGTGCCAAATTCCGACTCTCCAGAGACCTCACCTCGGTCATTTCCGATGCCACAAATTACCCACTCGCCAAGGCCTCATTCATTCTAATTCTATGTACGAGTAATAGAATTATGCTGAAAAACACGTGGAAACCGACAATTTTATCACACGTTGGAGCTTACGAAGGCGACTACCGTAAACAGGATGTATTAATGTATAAGTACATTCCGTTGTCATTATCGACAGCTTCCGAACCCTGACTGACTTTTGTATATCATCAGATGGGCAGTTGATTTTTTTACATTCCCTTTCGCAGTTCGAATATCCTTCAGGCTTAACCGTGGACCGTCACCAGTTACATATTTAAAGACAGTGGAATTGTCTACTCTTTCGTGTATCAACTCTGCCTCGTCCACTGTAAGCAACTCTAGACTATCTCCACAACATATCGAATCAAATGCTAATCTGCGTGCATTTGGGCAGAATCATACAGGCAAGCACGTGGGTGACCTCGTGTTAGAAGTTAACGGAAATACTCGCCAAGCCTGTCTACAGTGGCCTGTGTTTGTTTTGAGTGCGATGCAGTCACATTTAGGCTGGTACACAACTTCGTTTCTAGGTATCCTGGTGTTTATTTTGTATTGTAACTTCGTGGGTTCAGTGGGCGTTCATTGTTTTGAAAAGCTGCTTCATTCTACGCTAGGCAAACGGAACGAACATGAAAGGTGACCAGTGGTAAAGAAAAGTGCATGCATATGTTCACAAAGTCGTTTTCAAACGCATGCTCCGTGGGGATTATCATATTAGCCAGACGGTATCCCGCTAATTTATCATGTTTAGCCAAATCGTAATTTTGCCGACCAAAATAACCCAAACCAATAAATAAATCCGAAAATATGCATGAAAGTCAAACCTTCCAATCGGCCCACGACTTCCAAAGATAGACACTTTTCCGGTTAGTCGGAATGCTTTGGATATTTGACAAGCAATGTCTGGAATACTTGACTGATTTGGTGTACACATGGGAGTTTCAGCTTATCCCGGCGTGTTTGGATGGGTGAAAAAGATCAACTGGTTCTAGTTATATAATGTAGTTGTTATTAAAGTTATAGATAGTTTTGCAATGAAAATAGTAGCCAAAGTCAACTTTAATGCCCTGTATATTCCTACTAATATTGGACCCAGTAAGAGTTTCTGGATTTGAGAAATATTCGTGCTAAGTTCTGCCACTTGAATATTCACACATTATGTCTACAGCTACCGAGTGAAACGGCTCAACTGAAGGTAATGGAATCTGTATCCCAAATCTAACTGTCCAGTCCTAGAACAAACAAGAGACCGAGTGTGGATGAGCTTTTCAGGATCACTTTGCATCTTTCTTGAAGTTTGTTACCGAATAATGTTAAGGTAGCTTGGATGGGGTTCGACGGGGAGTGAAGTAGTTATAACAAAGTCAATAACTTCACAAAACATCAGCAAGCATCATTCGAATATCATCGGACCTCATGAATGTGCATCAAAACATAGAAATGACAGAAAATGCTGGCAGGGAATATCAAGATAGAAGTTAATGACAGGGTTCAGGTGATTTACAGGCCAGGATACACCGTTTCGTTTACACCATGGGGAACTTTGGGAATTTTCAATTTCGTCGTGTACGTGAGACCATTCTATGCTGCAAAGCCGAGCAGCACTGTACAACTATTTCTTCCTTAGCTCAAAAAAATCGTTAGCGGTGCGGATCTCACAAAATTCAAGGATGTTTCGATATCGCGACCTCCAGATTAGTCGTTTGAACACAGAAACTTTCGGCAAAGTCCAGTTGATTAGCACTGAAATCAACTTGCAGTTAGACAGGATATAGAGCCAGTCATCTTTGACTAACAAAAAACCACATCACGTGGTCACGTATTGTCTGACTTCTCGAGTAACGACTTCTTGAATGAGAAGCTCGCTTCTCCTGCGAATTATTCTTCCTTCTGTGTAAACAGTGGCCCAGAAGTACGGACTCGTCTCGCGGTTGATCAGGTGCAAGTACGGAAGGTTCAGTTACGGCAGCAATGAGCGATTAGTTAGGCATATGTATTCGACTATTTGGTCCCTGAAATTAATTTAGCTAACACTTTTCCGCAAGGAGTACTTTACTCTAAGAACAGTTTTACTCGGTTGCATAAAAAGGCGTTCTTATTTAGTGGTAGTGCACTGGTAAGAACTTAGAGTAACGGGTTCGAATCTCCCTAGGGATTCGTAAAATCTGCCAAGCTGATGAGTCCCGACCTAAAGCTGTCACTTAGTCATGGTGGTCTGGTTTCGGTGCTGACAGGATCTTGTGGGCTATACAGGTTAAAAATCAGTTCCTTAATGTTCAACCGTGCTAGGAGGGCCCACGGGAGGCAGTCCTAGTCTTCGTACCGCAAAACAATCATATTAAGAGGCGGTCTGAAGGTAAAAGCATACTGTCCTCTGCGGTAGGAATGCAAAGGCGGTAAGGTTTTTCCTTAGAACATTTAGCACAGCCATACTTATGGGAGAAGCGATGCTGCCTGCCTTGGAGAAAGGATAGGTTAGCAAAGGTTGTCCCTAAAAGCCATATATTTCAAGTTCACAGAGGTTGGCCGTGACCGCCGGCAAATTATCGTTTATTTTTGAAGAGCATGGTCACAGACATAAAAAGTGAATGCAAGCGATGAATGCGAAAGGGTTACAGGAGAATATGAGGTAAAAGAAAGAAATGTCTCATTCGAAGTCATGCAACCAACAGTTCCAATCAGATAGGATGAATCCCAACGTACGTAAGAATTTTGGTAAGGAAACATGCGTGTAAAGTCTAACAACCGAAGAAAGGACAAACAATGCTGAATGCTCTTCAAGGCGCGGTAAGCGCTAGCACAGTCAAGACTCGCACATCAAGCACAAAGTGTCCGTCATACTGGGTCTGGTGTGAGATTCAATGGCAAGAATATACACTCAAGGCCATGTGTCACGCATAAAAGTGTTGTACGTACGCAGAGAACCCACAATCGCGAGCAAACACAAGTCACTGACTGTGACTTTAGAAAGTCCCAGTCCGATAACAGCTTTGGCGGATTGAGGAAAGCAGATCCCTCGATAAGAGATGACCATCGGTTGGTGGACCAAAAAGTCCACATCACAACCAATAGCACGTAGAGCTGAGATTATGGCGAGGGAAAATTCATCAGCACCATACTTCTGCTTTTTCTCATTCCACAAAGTCATTCCGCGCCCATCCGAGACTATGCTGACGTCTATTACAGTCGCTCGGCGCTCCCGAACGGCGATCAGGTCAGGCTTGATGAAGGACGTCGAAGTTGGTGCTCTCAACTCCTCAAAGACGGTGTATCCCAGGCGACGGAGGCGTTTTGCGAGTTCCCTTGCAACCCGATTATGACGAGCACACCTGGCGTCATGCGTGATCCAGCAGGACTGCAAAATATGCACCAAACTCTCTGGTTGGCCACAGTTTCCACGACATAAGATCGTCTGGCCACCGTGACCATGTCGAGCGCTTCTAACTCTCGTCCTGAGCAGGTTGCATCGGAGCTGGATACCGCGGATAAATATCCGAGGAAACACTCGTTCTGGAAATACAAGCCATCGATTAGAAAGAGGCGAAGCGACCAACTCTCGTAAACCGCGACCGTCAACGCTGTTGTGCAGGCTATCACCCCAAGCAGCCACCAGTTCTTCCTTGGTGTTTACGCATGAACCATGGACACGGATCGGAAGGCTGAGATCCCGAACAACCTTGCCAAATGCGGAATCGTTGACCACATTGCGTAGTACACGGCACTGAGTAGAAAGCAGCTTTTCCATACGCACTCTCCGCTGCATCGGGATTGTTGCACTCAGACTTGGGATACCAAGTCCCCCATGTTGTTTACCGGCATGGATGTAGCTGATCGGGGTATCCTTCGGTAGACGTAGCCAGCCGCGAATAGATTGCCTGATGTAGTTGTCCAACCTTTTGAGCGTGTTTCGGTGGACTTGGCCAAGCACGAGCGAATATGTCAGCCTCGGTATCAGGTAGTTCCTTGTGATCTCCATTCTTTGATGCGGCTTCAACGGGGCACGCGTCACCTCGTCGAACAGTTTGAGCAGATGCTGTCGATGGTTGAAGACTCCTTTCCCCTTGAAAGTAAAGGGGATGCCCAAATATGTTACTGTGTCTGTCGGACCCAGAGGAGTGATGAGTTCCTCGGCGAAGCAAAATGGTTCGACTGAGACTGCTGTCGCCCGATGTTTCCTGTCCCCACAGATCACCATCGCTTTCGTCTTCCGGGCGTTTATCTTCATACCAGCTCTTCCCAACTCAACCGCGGCAGCTTCAAGCTTCTCTTTGAGGCGAGCTTGACTTTCTGCACACACGACCCAGTCGTCAGCGAAGGCAAAACCATCTACTAGGGTGTCATGGAACTGGTATCCCAGTTGCGGCATCGACAATCCAAGAACCTCATCCATTGCCATGATGAACAATAATGGGGAGAGTGGATCTCCTTGCCTCACACCTCTGTGGCAGTGAACCTCGGAACTGGGGAAAACTGCTACAGCATTCTCATAGGACTGTGCGATGTATCGAACTAGAGGTGACGGTGCTCCAAACGCCTCGGCAGATCTGACGATTGTGTCATGCGAAACCGAATCAAATGCTTTCGAGATATCGACGAACGCCAAGCTGAGGTTAGAAGCAGTCGCTGAAGAGTGACGAAGCAGGGCATGTAACAGCGATGTAGCTTCCAAACAGCCGTCCCGATGTAGAAATGCAAACTGGAGTGAAGGCAGTTGCAATCTACGACTCCAGCGATCAGCAAGCACCTTGTGAAAGCATCGGACAAGAATGGATGATACGGAGATCGGTCTCAGTTGATCCGGTGAAGTCGGATTAGGGACCTTCGGAACTAGAGTAATACGAGCACGACACAGGTGTGGGGGACAACCCCCAGATAATAAAAGTAAGTTGAAATACCCAGCAAGTACGTTCGCATTGAACCGGCGGAGCATCCTGGGTGTGAGCTTGTCCAGGCCTGGGGACGAATTGCCCATTGAACGGACCGTACGGCCGACTTCCTCTCCTGTGATGGGCTCAATCAAGCTCCAATCGGATGGTACTACTACGCGACTGGGCCGGCTGTCCACGTGTTTTGGGGCTGAGAGCACCTGTTTCCAGTACTGCTCGGCGTCTGGAGGTAGGCCGCAGTTGCCTTTGTACAGATCTTTCCATGACCCATCGAGCACAGCAGACGCTGCATCTTTCCATCTTTGGTGGTATAGGGTCTGGATGGCGGCGTAGTTGGCTCGGCGGATCTGCTTTCGGTTGACCGGCATCCGATGGGCTAACTGACGACGGCGTCGGGATACGGTCTTCCAGGTGTGTGGAAATGTCCTGGAGGCGTGGAGGTCCAGAAGCGAGAGGACTTGTTCCGGTGTCATGATGCCAGCCCCTGCAACCAGGTGGGTCAGAGTCATCGGCTCCGGGAAGAGCCTCAAGAAGCCTGAACAAGCAAAGTCCCGTGGTTCATACTTTTGATTCAAAGACTAGGGAAAGTGTTTCCGAGCAAAACTTCACGCTAGTACACTGCATCGTGGGCCAGACTTTTGGGTCAAAAGCACAAGATGGGGTACCTAAACCAAACCCTCTTCCTCAGCCTGGAAAACCGGGAAGTACCATTCGCCACGACAATCTTCATTTACTGACCCCTCCCCAAAAGTCCTTTTCCCAGATCATTCTGATTAATTTAGCTCTCAGTTACACAACCGTTACTTCGCATCCAAGTTTCTGTACAATAAAACAAATTAAAATATACCTCCACTTACTTCGAAGGATCTGTTAAACATTGCCGCTTTCTATTTACATATTCTGTTTAACATTGGGTAACAGGTAACTCTTGATCGGACCTTGCTTACTTTTTCAGTCGATGTATGCTGTGTCCCCTAAACATGCTGACAAGACCGCATATCGTTTATTCATCTCAGATCAATCTGGGCAAACTCAGATTTGTCGAACTTCATCAATTATATGGAGAGCTGTGATAACAGACTGCCGCTCGTTTTGGAGTAACTTACTTGACTCCAATCATGGCTTTGTCGTTGTACATCTAATTATTTGCTTTCCCTCTGGGATGTGCCAATTGCTCCAAAGACATTCGGTCCACCACCTGCAGAACGCCTCTGCGGCTCCACAGTAGCGATTTAAGTTGACTAAGAAGCTCGCACAACTTGGCGGATACGGTGGCAGTTTGGATGACGAATGGAAAAAGTTAAAAGAGGCTATAACCACAGCCTTGGAAAGTGTCTACCTGAAGTCACTGGCACAACCAATGAACACCGGATCTCGCAAAATCAGCAGCTCTGATTAAAGCCAGAAAAAGTGCACCAATAACAAACGACTTTAGTAGTAGGTGCAGATCTCTAGAACGCCAAATAATGAAGGTTCAAAGGATTGAGAGAGTGCTGGTGGGTGGAAGAGCTCGATAATTAGAGGGGACTCCTGTAATAGGGAACAACCGTGCCCTGTTCCAGGTAACCCGATCGTCCGGTCCGAGAAGGGTGAGTGTTAGTGATACAGTCCTCGAGAGAGATGGCACCTCAGTTAACTCATATAAATGTCCTCGTGAACAATGGGTTGACTACTGAAGAACAGTTCAGCTGGGTCCTATCAACCCACTATTTGGACGGACTAACTAAATCCGAGGGGAATATTGTTACCAGTCCGCCGTCGACAACAGAAATTCAGCAAGCAACCTGATTGCTTTGGCGCAGCAAATCTCCTAGTCCGGAGGTTCTGCATTCTGCGCTCTTCCAAGAAACCAGTGAGTGGTTCTCTCGTGGCCATCCTGACAGATTTACTCTAATGTATTTGGAGTGGCGAGAGAACACCGACAGAATAGATCGCCTTGACGCTGGTTCCCACATTCAAAACTTGGTGAGGAACGGCTTGGGAAAACGACTGAGACATCAGCTTAGTGGATATAACTTCCAAGGGGCTTGCTGTCATTATCTTATCTTCTCACCATTATGAGAATTAGATTCGTGATAAACAGGCTAGGTATTGCCTTAGCCTGGGTTGCATGGATTATATTTTCACTTTGGGACAAGTACTGGAGCTGTGTCACTCCCTCCAACGACCAACAATGAGAATCTTTCTTGATCTTAGATGTGCGTTTGACCACGTTAATAGTCAGAATCTGTGGTACTGTCCGGCAATGAAGGGAGTACCTTATAAATTCTTGTCTCTTGTAAGGGCTGTATGTGCCTCCTCCCGTGGACGCGTACGCATCTAGGACAAATTCTTTCCTGAGTTCTCTACGTCCATTAGTGTCAGGAAAGGATACCCTCTGTCACTGTTTCTCTTCAGCTTCGTAATCGATGTGCTCCTCGAATCTTCTTTACTTGCCTCTAATACCCCGGATATCGAAATGCTTCCGGAGCGTTCGCTCACGAAAATCCGGTAAGCTGATGATGTTCTCCGCTCGGGCCTTTTATAAATATAAAGTATTCTAAATAGCCTAAATAATTCTACTGGAGTGTTCGGCACGAGCCTCGCACCTGTAACCTGTAAAGTGCTACTGCAATACCTCATGCTTGCAGGTGAACACATCATTGTGGTGGATAAGTTCGTTTACCCGGGGCGTTGCATAAGTCCCGGCGGACTGGTGAAAGCAGGAATCACTTTCCCAATTGGGACTTCCGAATTAGGAAGGCCAGGTCAGCGTTTACCAATATCCGACATTTGTGGAACCGATATGACATCATTGTGACTGCCGAAGGCAGAGGGTGTAATATTGCGGTCCGATTTTCCTACTTTATGGAGTAGAGACGTGGCCGTTGCATGTGCAAAGTATTCAGAGATTGACCACAGATGTCTCCGAAACATTGCGCAGGTATAGTGGGAACTTCAGATTAGTAGTACTGAAGTAGGCCAGATGGTTTTTGGTAGTTCACCCTCTCGCGATAGATCAGCTGGTCATACTCCACAGGTTGCGCTAGGTAGGCCATGTACTTCTTTTGCCTTGTAGAGCTCTTTTCTCGAACTCTAATGTCGATTGAAGATCAAGAAGCTGTTCATCCATGGCTTAACCACGAAACACGAAAGTCTTTAGCAGTCGACTGAGTCGCGTTCGTGACTATCTTTTGCCCGGATGTGGATCGCGGAGCGAGACAAACTGACAGTAGTGACCTCGACAGATACGGCTGAATCAAGTAGCAAATGAGGGTTTTGCATCAATGCTATCAAATTCACTACAAGATAAGCATAATTATTCAACGACAATGAGCTAATTGGGCCATTACCCCCAACGTTTGGCTTTCACTTCCTCAGTCTCCTTATCCTCAGTGAATGAAGCTTTGGTGGCCGAAACCAATGTTCATCGGTGCACGGTTTGTGAGCTGGAAAAGTGGACTGAATATTTTGGCTTTTTGGTCTAGATTATTTTACTTAAAATAGGCAAACCCAAAAGATTCCCAGTTGACTGAGATGCCGTTGTTTTTGGTTGTAACTTGTGGTTATAACATAACTATTTGTTGGATCCAGCGACTATTTCATCTGCATTCACTTCCAGGCTCCCGTACCACAGAATGCTGCTAGTGATCTGTTCCAAATGGAGCTTCTTCTTTAAGTAAACTACGTGAAACTCGCCTCCCCAGCAGTGACATCCAAATTGGAACAACCACACTGATGTGAAATACATGATTCTTAAACAAGCAGAAGAGTCTGGACCCCGATTGGATTCTTTTGCACAACTTTTAGACCTCCGATGTTCGATCTCGCCTGGTAGATCTTTTTAACATCTGAATTTTCTGTCTCATAACCTTGATCTTTGCTTTGCAAGATTTTCCCATCCAAGCTTAAACGTCAAGCATCTTCTACATCCATTGCACAACACACTAGGGGTGGGTGGGTCAATAAAAAAGAACTATTCTACCGGAAACAATAGTAAGGTAAGCTATCGCACCACAGGAAATGAAAGAAGTAAGTGTCTTCTTAGTGGATTGAATTTAGGATATTCATGGATATTCACGGATATTCATCACACGGTACTCGTGCTCAATGCGTGGAAGTTTTCCATTGAACACTGTAGTGTAGATAGAGCCACCTTCGTGGCGTTGAACGATTCATTGGCATGTACTACACACCGTAGACTTTTTAGCACCACGGTTCTGTAGAACATTTATGAGATGAGAGGTACTGTCACATTATATTTCGTGAAAAAATTGATACCAAATATAGCACCATTCATCAAATGAGTGTCCACGTACTATGTATATTACCTACATATACCTATATTAAATACCAATATAAGTAAATCGTTCGATTTATCCTACAAGGAAGCTTGAAAGCCATATAATTGCTATCGCTCAGAAAAGTGCAATTACTCTGAACAATACGTGTATCGAAAATAATTTCCTACTTGGACTCCTTATTTCAGATTTCCCGGACTTTAGATTAATGTCATTTAGTGAGTTCTGGTCATTGGCACTAACACAAGCATTCTGAGGCACGCGAAGAAATACACCGAAGTTTGACACGCTGGAAACCTACAAGCTTAATTATTTTTAGGGTGCCAAGATCCAAGAGAGGGCACGAACTTAGACGAGGCAGACGGTTACTCACATACTTAGAGCCAAACTGTGATTGTTCCGAATTCTGAACTGGTTGAGTTTGAATCACTTCGTCGCCACATAAAAGACAGTTGTTTCGGCCAGTAACTTAGCAGTGCTTAGGTGAAAGACTGCGGTGATCATGTGAAGTTTACCGAGGGAATTTAAGACATTTTGAATTATGTAACTTCGAAAAATTTTTGGAAACCAACAATTACAAAGGGGACGTTTTTGTTTTATACGCAGCTAGTCTGGTTTGGAAATGGCAGATTTTGTGATAAAAGCATTGCCTTGTCATTTACTTTTACCCCCTTTCATACTATCGCCGACGGCTACTTCTCTTACTGGACAAAGGGCAGAAGTATCGTAACAATGGAAGTTCCGCTGGACATATCTTGAAGGCCGAAATCAGTTGGCCTCAGAGACCAGCATGACCTTCTTTGCACATGATTTGAGGTGTTGCTAGCAGATGCGACGATGTTTCTGGAACATTATTCACAAGGTAGACACAATGGAATTTAAGGATTACATATAATCCTCACCTACTGAGTTTTTCCTTCCCTTGACTAAATCGACACGATACACTGGCATTTAGGCACTCGGGCTTCCAACCTTGATGTCGCTACAAATGCGACTAAGAATGATTTATGGCTACATGGGATAGTTCTTTCAAACTTTTGTCTACCGTCAGAATAAACTATCAGGACATTTTTGCTTGTTGAATTTGCTTGCTAAAAATTAGTTTCCGTCTTCTGTTTCTTTGATCATTCTGTGTTGCATTTGCACAATACTCTTTAACTTTATTCGTTCCGAAGCGTCATATGGTCTATTTACTCCCCAGCTCGATCATGATTCGTTTGAACTCGTTTGAAAGTATATCCCACTTGACAATACCGTTTTGAATGTGCCATTGGTCAGATTCATTCGGCGTGAGGGGAATGAGTGAGTGCCTTCAGCAATTAGAAGAATGAATGAACTAACGAATGAATCTTGTGACTGGATGTTGGCTGTTACGCCATCGCGTTTGTTCAGATTTGAGACTTTAGTGACTGACACACTTCCGAAATGAAGACCGACTTAGATCCCACCGTTTCTTCACATATCTCCCTAATCCAAATCACTGTGTTTATTAGAACACGTTTTTGAATAGCAGTCTCACTGAGGAACGTGAAGCCTTTTTTTCCCATGGGAGTCAACCTAGTGGGCATAGATAGGGTCGTTGTTTGCGTTCATCTTCAAGATCATCTTACGGATGCTGATGGAGAACAAAACTCATACCCATTCGGTAGAACTACTGAATCACGTTTAGCCGACGGAATTGAAAACTCGGTACGGCCTTGGTTAACCTGCTGCTTACATCATCCCCCTCCGCTGCTGACAGCATGATGCTTCCTCGAATGGCAAGTCTCCAACTACATCCGGGTAAGTTCTGGCTGCGTAGCGTTGGTATGAACTTCAACTTACTGATAAGAATTACTTAATTCTGGAGGGGAACCATCGGTGGCATGCAAGGTGCTACCAACCAATACAGGAGAGGTTCATTTTTGCACAGACTTTCGAACAAGCAAGTAGGCTGCCATAGGCTGATCTGGTTCTTCAGCCTGGTTTATTGCGGTTGTTTCACACAAGAAGGAATTAGTCTCGTCTAAGCGGTATCCCTTCTCAAACAGAATTAATCGATGACTAGACATTGGAAGACAAAAGAAAATTGGTCCCCTTTTAGAATTGGTCTCTGCTTATAGTTTGTAGTTTGTAGTTACCATATAGGGCTATTTACAAGTGTTGAAAAAAAGTGTGAGATATCGGCACTGCCCAATTGTCGATTACTCGCCTTGCTGTACGCAACATGTAAGGAAAACTGGCTGATTTTACCACGCGACCGTCCATGGGTCATGAAAGTTTTGGTAGTTGTACGGTCAACGGCTGTATTTGGGCTGAAATACTGACAGGATATCCAAGACCACAAATGAGAAGCTATGGGCCCTCAACCAAAATTTTTGACTCAAAGGTCCGAATTTTGGACTGAGAGTGCCAGAGTATTGCAAAGTTTAAAGAAACAATCGTCATATATTTCCGATCACAATCTAAGAGGAGAGGGAGGATAAGCTATTTTCACATTTATTCACTCATCAATCTGAAATTTAGGACTCTTTGAGTGTTATAAACAAACTCAAACTGTCACGGAGGTGCGAAAATAGCTGCAAAACTGTTGGATCTGAATGTTACACCGACCGTACCTCAAATGTTGGTCATATTCGCTACGTTCAGCTCATCCTGTCATTATGGCTATCCACGGCTGCGAAATGCACTGTTCGAAATACCACATACAGTTCCATAAACTTACTCCGTGAGTAAACCTGCTTGAAAAGAAGTGTATTCATGATGGTTTGGTCGTACGTACGCACCGAAAAGCACCAACGAGAAAAAATAACAAAAAGTACCACCCTTCCCAACCCCTCCCATATACTAGGATCAGAGGCAGGTTGTTTTGTGCACAAAGCCTCGTGAGGAAAGTTTCCTCTGGTTTAAAACAATATGATGGTTCTCAACAAGTTTGATCAGTTTCATGATGCTTATGGTAGCCGGAAGAACCAACTTCAAGATATCAATCAACTACGGTCTTTTGATAAGGATTATTGTTTTGGACAGGGCCAGGGTTCTGTAGAAACTTCTGCGTTTCTTCTGGTTTCAGTCACGTATACTCCACACCATTTTGCTTTCTGCGGCCAAATTCGATGGTTTTTTGCAACACTATCTGACTGATTTGCAGCTGTCATTATGATCGCGAACAAGTCAAGGTCATCTCTCAGGAGAATGTCTTACATAAGTTGATGGAATGGTTTGTAGGTATAATAAATGAAGAGTGCGTATGAAATAAAAAAATTAAACAAACTCAACATAACATTGCTTGCTTTAATTTATGAAATAAATTTTCGATAAATCCCTAGGATAACAGTCACAAGCGAGGTAAACCCATTTATGAAGCCTCGGAACCGGTTCCAATAAGTTTGAAATCAATGATTCCCAGTTTAGCCATACTTACTTTTTAGTAGCAACGACATTTGTGTGTCTGGATGAGCGAATTCCCAACAAGCGTATAATTCTAGTTTGGGAGAAGAATGTGGACGTTAAAAGCAATACTGCTGAGGAGGTCGTTTAAACGTGGACCATGAAGCACGTGAAAGTAATTTTTACGATTTTATCAAAAAACCTGATTGAAGTAGAAAACATTGAATATATCGTTTAGAACCATATAAGGTCAACGACGTTTGTCGTCGAAAAACCTCACGGAGACCGAAAGGCAGATGCTCGCCTCAGCATGGTGATTCATTTTTCCATTTGGCCTTGTTTGAAAGGTCGCATTCAATTTTCAGTTAAATACTCACCAAGCCAGCTTTATATTCTTCTCAGCGATTCTATTTGCATACAGAAGGTGTGCTTTACACATTTCCACTCAACAGTGCTTACGGGATTCTGTTTGCCATTACCAGTTGGATTTTTCGATAATTGAAAACGCAATTGACGCTTCTGTTTGCTGATACTGTAAACAAAATTTCCTACCAGTGGTAATCGTTGAGTGATTTTCCTCCCCGTTGAAAATAGTTTACTTTTCAAGCTGAAAAAAGAGTTAATTCAGAACAACAAAATAATTTTACATTCGTATCGTAATACTACTTCTATTAAGTTTGGTTTATTTGTGGTGAGGTCAAATAGCGCCAAAGTCTTACACTTCTGCGAATAGTATGTTAGCTTGGAAAATAGTTTTATCACTTCTCATCTGTTTCAGTGAGAGTCAGCGCGCTAAATTCATAGCCAGATGAGTTACTGACGCGCTCACATCATCATTAGCGTGAAGAGAAATGCGAACACCCACAATGGTGGTTCAAAAAAGAGGTTGGTGTCGGATGTCTTACAGTCTTACAGGACAGAGGAAATGTAAAACAAAAAACATTCACAAACGTCAGGAGGTTTTTAACTATCTAAATACGCAATTGTTTAAGCTAAATAGAATAATGCCTCATGAAAATGGGTTAGCAGCCACATTATGCCCCGCTTCCAGCTAAGCACACATAAGATCTTCTTTGGAAGTGAAGGAGAAAATACGTCTATAGCATTTTCTGAAGAGCACGGAGTTTTAGTGTGGCACTGTTCTAATTAAGTGATCACATTTTACCTAAATGTCCTTTGTTAACGTCTACCATAGCTAGGCTTCTAACAATTCACTTCATCTTGACTGGTAGACTTGGACGTAAAATGAGAAGAGGAGTGGGAGAGGTTGAGATTGAGGAAGACGCCCGAAAAAATTTAGTAGGCAGTGAAGTTATGCAAATGGTAAGAGGACTGAGAAGTCGTCACTCAAGAAGTCAGTCAAAACGTGACAACGTGATGTAGTTTCCGTGATTCAGGGATGAGTGGCATTAAGTATTTTTTTAAGTGCGCACTGCTGCTGAGTTTCAGTAAAGATTGGACAGTTGTACGGTATTTCTGGTCTTCCCAACACAGATTGTCTTACGAATGAAAAGTATTAAATCTCTTCACACTACCATTAAGGGAAGGATTTACAAATCAGTTGCAGAGAAATCCTACCAAGCTTCCGTCATGGGTACCGTTAGAAGGAGTTCACGACGAAACTTACAGGCTGAGGGTTCCAAACTCATTGGCACCTTCTGAAAAAAACATCGGGTACTTCATTGTTTACTTCGCGCAGAATTAAGACTGTGTGCGCGCGAGCATCATATGTCGAGCGAAATTTCTTACATGCGAAAGGCAGTCCGCATGCTGATGGTCTTCCGACAAGCCATCCCGTTAGGGATCACTTGATTCATTGCTTTGGAGGGGATGTTGCATAGTGGAGTGGCCCTACAAACCCCGCTCGGGCAGTTTTTAAGAGAGAACTTTCTCTGGCCATCCCGTTGAATAAATGTGATAACTATAGTCATATGAATACTAGCCATAGCTTGTTTCTGAGCTGTTCCAAACAAGCCTGTTCTGAGCAATCAACTCAAATGAGGCTCACATGTCTTGTTTACCAATACTCTGGCAACTCATCAGATTTATCGTGCGAACCCAAGCGTTACTAGCTCCGTACATCTTTCATCAGCTAAAGCAAATTCACACTGCGTACAACCAGATAGTTGCTGGCCTGAGATCTGAACGCCGTTCCCCCAGGCGCAGGTAGTACATATATTAGACGAAGAATGCTGATAAGGATAAAGGTAAAAGATCATACTCAGCACGTATACTAAGGGGACTGTTGATGCGTAGTCTGAAGCCAGTTTCTAAACACACACTACAGGGTCCGGGTAGGGAAATAACTCTCTGCCAAAGAGAACTGAGACTTAACTCAGCTCACACAACCAGGAAGGCTGACAAATTACACGGGTTATTCGACTGAATCGCTCGCTTATGATATTTTTCAACCGAGGTAGCCAAGGGATGGTCTCATGTTTTAGTTGGCAAGAATAGAGCTATATTCTCCTACCACAAATTAATAATATTTTCCAGAACCTCATTGACAGCCCACTGCAGCCTTCACTTTCCTTGTAGCCCATGGAACAGGTATAGTCTGTGAGCTGACATCGACATCCTCTTCCACTTTGTCTGGTGACATCCACTCTTTGGTGTTAACGACAGACCCAACTGAATCTTTCGTTTATGATAACCAGGCAAGTTATTCTGAGGGGTAGCCCTATCTGAGAAAAAGTACACTTGGGGAAAATGTGTTTGGTGCTGTTTGAGTAAAAGGACATTGTCGCCCTCAAACCACACCTTCCGTCACCCGTCCATACTAAAGGTCAAGCATAAAATTAGACGGGTCGTTGTTACTCATGCGCTGTCGACTAGACTCGAATACAGAAAAGCTGCAGTGAATTCGCTCTTGTGGTTCCGTCCGTAGTGAGTTGAACGCACGCTTGGATACAGGACAGATATTTGCAGATAATTTGCCTCCCGAAGATCCAAAAAACTTGGTGCGCGACTGCATCTCACGTCTGTGAGATGGTGTGGCAGATTGTGCACTATTGTGTCCAAGCGTATAAAATAGGGCTTTACATTACACTATTTATAAAGCTCTCAAAAAGGCGGTAAAATCAGTAAAATCCCGGTGATTTGCCCTGATAGTCCAAAACTGTAGAGAATAAAGATGATACAAGCAAATAAGGATAGAATACTCACATTGAGCTATAATAATACTGTAGAATTATTTGTATATTTTCCATGGCCTTTTGGGTACCAGGATGTTTTCGAATGATATGCACTAGGTTATGATCGTTGGTTGCTTGCAAATATAAAAATGTGGAGCGTGCGATATTACAAATGCCTTTGAAAATGTGCCTGTTTTATATGATTTTTACTTAAACTGAAACCGCTACACAAAAAGCGCAAGTTGTTTCGTCCCTTAGATGATTGCTCCAGTGTTGAAACCCCTTACATAGAATACTCGTTTTCAACAGTTCTGCCCCCGAAATATGAAAAACGAACTTGATCTAATTAAAGAGGTGGTAATCTAATAGGGACACGAAGATCATAAAACCTCCTAGCACCGTGCATCATCACGCAGTTGTATTGGAGTTAAACTAGTTGCGAGGAGGTCTTCATGTCGAAGAAGTACTGCACATACGAGCAAACCTTTAGTTACCACTGAAGGATGGTAGCGAGCAGCGTCTCTCAGTAGTTCATAACTTTTGTTCAGTGCCATCAACCCAGTTGCAATCTGTTGTAAACTTCCGATTTGTACAGTAAAAACGTTTTTCACGAAACCCTAGAGTTGAACGGAGTGGTCTTACGAAATCACACACATTGACTGATGAGCAAGCAATCGCTGCAGGACTTCTTTGGTTGGTTTTCAAAAGAATTACGACATCTTTTATAGGATATCACATGCTTCTATCTGTCTGTTCGTAACAACACGAAAATTCTTAGCTGCAGTAATTTCTTCTATTTTCAACTAGTAATCTATTCATCCAGTTACTCGAGTATCGCCTGGTTAGCACTCAAACTTTAACCTGTACAGGAGTTAAAATTTTGACGCACGTCGTATCATTCAACTCTCAGAAAATCACAAAGTGCACCTATCAAACAGTTGTGCGATGTCTGAATAAATCAAACAACACTGAGTGAATTTTACGTTAGAGAGCGTACGTGAGTATGTTAATTCGAAACAAGCTCTGGTTGGTGTGTGCACAAAAACTAGATTTTTTGAGCGACGAAATACAGATTGGTTCATTTGGAAAGTTCGGCGATGCTAGTTCACACTGGGGTAAAGGGGGGGGGTGCGTGTTGAAGATTTTCTTGCGAAGAGATCCTTATGAATACCATAAACGAGAGATTCAGCCGGGTTCCGGGTGAGTCTCCTGTCAAAACCAAATTGGTATGCAAATGATTGATTGGTGTCCCTTAATATTGTGGTGATATGCTGAACAAACAAAAAAGCATATGTAAGATTTCGCGAGTAGCATATCAATCCATATTTATATAAGTTGCAGTGTCTTGTTTCTCTGAATAAGGGCTTACTGTCGGCGTAAACTGCACAAACACTGATGCGCGGTGCGGCCTTACTGAGACCAGCTACGCTTAATGGAAAGCCGAAATACGTAGAGTCATGTTCAAGGTACATTAGTCCATCTAAGGGAAAATCAACTTCAGAAGACACTGTCGTTCAGCACTGAAGATACCGGTTTCTCTTAATCATGGGCAGAACGGTGAATGGTATGCTGCTGGCTGCGCAAACTTGTCGGTGGTCGTGCGCTACATTTTGAACCAGGCTGAAATTGAAAACTCATGACTCTTGGGGCCCACCTGTATAGGCCCAGTTGAAACGGCCTAACAAGGAGGAAAAATATGAGTTTTTGCGATCAGAATTCGTGTGTCACATGCCTCGGTCAGTCAGAACAAAACAGATTATGGTGAGATTTCACCATGCCACTCAAAATGATCCCCACCTTGGACATCACATTGCATGAAGACATTTATCGACTAGATTTTGACTCAGCTGTTAGTTCGAGACCTAATTCGCTGGTCATCCAAGCGACAAAATAAGATGAGCGCTATGATTTTAATATCTTGGTCAACTTTTCTTTTTAGCCTGGTGGAGCTTGAGTAACTTAGTCAAATATCAGTTATTTTGAACTTTGGCCCACTTGGGTCTTTTCTTCCAAAATATCTTTCTGGGACGCTGAGACCTGCTCAACTCAGCAGGTCATCAGGAGAAGCAGCAGCGTTTGCCTTATAGAAATCTTATGGGGTGTGTCACCCCAACTTATAGGATTAGGTCTTTTTGGTATTTTGCCTAAAAGAAACGTATGTCTACAATACGCGGTGATATCTTGCTTCCATTCTTGGGTCTTTCAATTCTTCACCTAAAAATTTCCAGGTGTGAACGTCAATATTCGTTCAACCCGTCATTTTTCACTAGATGCTCTACCAGTTTTTCACTTCATTTAGATACAGGTATCAGGCCATGACCATCTCATTCACTCGGATTTACTGGGGGAATTTCGCGCCAACTCAATTCCACATCTTTGTCTTCCCGTTACCCATCCTTGATGGCTTATTGTCCAATTTTTATTGTTTTTGCTTCAAAATGTCTATTTCTCATAGTAAAACATTCCTTTCCTGCGCATCGGGTGCACTGCTCGAAATTCTTTCTGTCAATTGTGAACTTGTTACAATCTCACCTAGTTACTGGAGTTTATTCCCTCAGCGGCTTTTATATTCACGGCTGGATAGCTCGCCTGTCACACATGGGCACTACCGGTCATGGGAAAGGAAGTTCTGGGATCACCAAATCCCAAACTTTTCCCGTGAACAGTCTGGACGGAGACTGGAGACAGCAGACTTCGTCACAGCTACCCATCTGCTTCATGTTCGGTCAACAATAGAACTACTCGAATGTTATCGGCTGCGTGGTGTTTCGACCAGACCTTTGTAAGCTTTTTTGTATCTGAAGTTCGTTGCTTGAATTTTCATGAGTGTGTAGTGTTACGCATGCACTCCGAGTTTCCTTCAAGTCGGTTGAACGTTTCGTGTATCACGTGAGCCAGCTTCATCGCCACACCATTTCAGATTTTGGTCTTGAGGACAGGCTATGAGTGCCACCAAACTAGCCGAAAGATGACTGGCTGATTTGAGAAAGCCTGGCTACAGCCTTCTGACCACGATTCGGCCCTTGCATGATCATTCCACATTACACTTGGTCTGCAGAGACGAGCATTCCGAGCTACGGACGCCGCAGTTCACATACTTACCACCGTGTCACTACGTGAGTCATGACTAAGGGACGTTTGAGACTAGATGGAACGAAGGCGCTTGCTCTGAGGACATCTCTACATTTCCGCAGATTACTGTGAGAGGTCTGGTGCTCGGAGTGATCGCTTGGATACTCCAATGAGAACTAGTCTTTGTGTGCCGTCAAGTGTCTTGATCGATTTAATCGAATGTCGGAAGTCCAACTTAGGAAGTAGGTCGGACAGCATTAAATAACATTTTCGGGTTTTTCCTGCTTTGAAAGAAAACAGAAATATGCATCCCGTTGAACACATTCAAACGACCCATAGGTGTTTTACAAACGAGAGAACTGATATCTTGCGATTGCTGAGTGGACACTTTGGTGCGTAGACACCACGTGGAGTGACGCCAAGGTTTTACTGAGCAAGTAGCATCTTCGGTTCTGTGACATGAGTTTTCATTTAGCCCGCAAGTTGGTGAACGTGCTAGCCTTAGTTGACGAGCGAACAGGATAAATTTAGCACATACATACAGTTTTGGACATCTACAGTAATTTTGTTGTGTTTTATATATCAAGAGCTATTCGCATTTCCAATATTAAAACATGAACGAATAGTTTTACTATAGTTGCCCACTGCACCGTCCCCAGGAATCGTTATGTAGTTTGCACAGTTGGGTGTGGGTAAGGTGTACAAAACTCTCGACATTTTCAGCTAACCAGAGGTGCTGAAACTGTTCACGTTTAATTCACCCACTGTTTGGTTGTGAATAGCTGGATGATGTCAGAATGACTATAAGGAATGTGATTGAATTGGCGTCGATTTTATTCCTAGAACTTTTTCTTATTAGAAGCCGAAAGATTGATTTTGATAGCAAATGTTAAGGGATGTTAAAGGAATGGTGCGTAGTGTTCAGCTACCTTTTGACTGACAGAGAGATGCGTTCATATTAGATCATAGAGGTGTGCTGTTCTGAGTTTTCAAATGGGGGCACATTTTTTTATTGACCAGATAATGGGGTGGGAAAACCTATGGTTGGCACCCCATTGTGAGGATGATTAAGTGCAGAAAATTGCGATCAGACCGCATCACTATTGTCGGAGGACAGAGAGGACGAGAGGTCATAAAAGAATAGTTCTTGGGATGCACAGTGCTGATCATTCCCCGTAAGCTTTACAATGCTCTCTGGATTTTTGGCATAGATTGAATTCACTTACAGACAAAATTTCTATTGAATAATATGACGTCAAAGAGAAAACACAAGAAACAAAAAAAATGCCAATATGAATATCGGAAAATTAAACCTAGACGAAGTTTGGAACCCACAGACATGAAGAGCATTCCACAGTGGTGTATTTTTGGGGGCAACTCGAATGGGAGCAATTGAATTGAAGTGTCCAGCCACAAGGGTGGGTGATGGTGCACTAAGCCAACAGCCTGTTCCATGTCCGATGTACCGCGAAGGGCATCTGCTATCCCAGTTGGTTTATAGCTAACACTCACCTACTCGTCGCTCACTAGTTGGTGTGCGTGCGTGGCAGGTTGTACGGAAGCAGGGAGTGATTCCCATCAGGTTCGTTGACCAGAGAAGCTACAGCTTTCATTTAGAATCAATGTGAAACTGGTAGATATTGTCTCATCTGAAGTCACTGTTGGCTGCAGTCCGTCTTGGTGGTCCTTTTTGCCCACACCTGCAGACCGCTACGGGTAGAATTATGAGCATTTCGAAAGGAACATTCACAATTTTTCAATTCAGCTACGTGAACACTGCATTTCTTGATGCCTATTAGAAACGTCTTAGAGAATGATGACTAGTTAGTCTGAAGAATTTGGTTATTTACCGTTGATCATGTCGTTCGAACTTGGATGGATGGCAAACGAGAGAACGGATATTTATTATCTTCTTCTGGGACTGGTTTGATTAATCGGCCTAGGATCCGATTTAAGGGCTTGCCTCCCCCGTGTCCTAGAATTGACGGAAATTTCGCGGGACCCGCCAAATATAGATATTTTGTGATGTGGCATTCTTCAGGGCGCTTATTCCCGGGTGGGACAACTTTAATTTACTTTCAACTTCTAGTGTAGTCCAGTATTCCACCAATATTCTTTTCTGTTTACCAGTAGGTTCATTGCGTGTTTACTGAATCATAATGTCATAAGGCGGAATAACTCTACACACGTGTTCAATACGAACTCAGTGGTTTTTGACTGTTGTCTCATATCATGACCTAGATACTTCGCTGTTTTTGAACTAAAGTAATGAGTCTGCGGATGCGGGTTTAAAATCCACTTGATAACTACCTCAGACGAAGTTTTAATGCAAAATTATCATGAAGTATACTTTGGGCTTTGGAAGCACTAGTCCCAACTACATGTCTCATTTAGTCGGTCGACTCGAACTCCACAGGTATGTCTGCTCCGGAAAAAGACTGCGAACTGAAACAGCCGGAACCACCTTAGTCGGTTTCAGCTAGAGCCAGTCGCACGTATCGTTTATGGTAGACTTCCGCTGCCAGGTCAACTGCACTCGAAAGCCCAGTAAAGTCGGATTATGATTTGGCATGACTCTGCAGCTCTCACAACTTTATCACACCTACGGACCCAGAAACCTCAATAAGTGTTCACCAGTAAAACTGGGGCAGATCATCTTTCCGAAATCTCGCAAAGCTCTCGGTAAGAATTTCCACCTTACATTTGGGCCCGATCCCAAATGGACACTGTCTCGACAGCCTACACCATATGCTGAAAATTATGGCCTACATTCTTGCTTACGTTCGACCACTTCATTCCCAACTTCAACCTCCAGTCTCCCAAGCTATACGTCATTATGTCCCTGAATGCCTTCTGTTTGTAAAACCTCTAAAAAAATTAGAATCCAGGTGGCATATATATAATCCAGAACTCGGTCTAGTCTGGCCCTCCTTTTTGGTGCGGCTCCCCGTTTTATACATTCAGATGAATCCAAGTTGCTGAGAGTGGCTCTTATTTGGCCCATCTTATTATTAACTTTGCCATTGCTATCTGTCTTCTTTGAAAGTTTTGGGGTCAGTCTTGGCCAAGCAATCCCGGAGCGACCATTAAGAAGCAGTGTGTTGAGTGACACAGTAGGAGTTTGGCAGAGAACTCTTCTGGGATCTAAGGGCAAGTGACAACCCTTTGATCATCTACCCTGGACTACTTTTGCAAGAGTGAATTGATATACTTTAATGTCGACCTCATATGGAGCGATTACTTAACTGGACTGAACTCTCACCTGTTGACACCCTAAGGATTGTTTGTGACGGCTTGCATAACGTCTGTACACGGGATCATGATAACGCGCACACTCATTATTGAGGCTAATCGAAAACAACATATATTTAAGATCAAAAAATTCACCAAATCTGCGCACACCACAACAGATTAAGTCTGCTAAAGGACGTAAAACTATTTTCAACCAAGTCACAATAAACCCACTTGAGTCCAGTTTGAGTCTAATGTTTTTCTACCTCAATGTGTGAGTGAATTTTAACTTCACCTATATCTGAATTTGTTTTCAACTATGGGATTCAGTGGACAGAAGTTCACGGGTTTCGTATACTTGAGTTGCTGAAAGCAGACTTCCATTTCAAGGGGTTATGAACCAAACTCACAGGTCACATGTTGTCAGGAGAGAAACTCGCATTCGTAGATATTTCTCCCTCCTCACCCATTAATTTTACGCGAATTTTTAGATTTACTACACCAACAAACAATAGTGACATATTTTGGCTAATCTATGTTCATATTTGTGAAGATCGAGATTCACATTTTTTGCCCAAAAGTCCATTACCCTTCGGTGTCACTTACTATTCAGGCAGTTTGCATTTTTCGTATCGGTGTAGTTCTTTAGAAGTAGAATGTAATTTTAACAATCCGACCAGCTTTATTTCCATCTTAGTGCAAAGGGTTGCTGAATATGGGATCTGTAAGCGGCTGTTGGTCGTAGTGAAACATGTAGCGCCTTAAGACATGAGGTAGTCGCATGGCTGGTGCACAAGACGTCTACTTCTTTAGCAATTCACATGCGCGCACGGATAGTCACGTCAGACGGAACCTATACGCTGTCAAATTGTGTTCCATCATTAAAAGAGAAATATTCAGTATGCACAAAATATCTTAGCTTTATAATGAGTTTGTTTTTTATAAGATTGGTTTTGTATCTGGATGTGGTATGAACTAAAAGAATGAGTTGTAGCAAGGGATAAAAAAGGAAAGTGTACGGAAACCTGGGTTGCAGCGATCGTTTCAAACAAAAACATGTGTTCTGACGGGCTTCAAGCTTGTCTTTTTAGACAAACTGTAAACAGGCTTTTTGACTTGTGAAGGCCCTGAATGACCTAACGAAAATGGTAGGTCTGTGTTTGAACATCTGCAAGAAAGCACAGCCCACTGTTTTATGCGCATTTTTGGCGAATAGTGTCTATGGCGAAACGATGGGCCCGGGCAAGTGATGCTTCCTCAAAGACATCCAGTTTTTTCCGGGTCGGCACGTTGGTACAATCGTCAAGTCTGTCTTCCCGCCAGTGGCAATTTACGCACAACTCGTGCGTAACTACTGGTGTCTGGGGAATATCGAAGATAATCTTAGTGAAGAGAAACATGTGAACCACTGGCTTCAGGGTTGGCGGTACATGCTACGTTTGATTTCAATCCGGTCTTGGATTAAAGCAGTTTTCGAACTTTGAGGAACATGTTTGTCCGAATTAAGTTCAGTGCACAGCACACAATACCAGCACAAATGATCGGACGCACCAAACGCATTGACGAATCGCTGTGAAGGGACACCTGATATTGACACGGTATTGTCCAAAAAGCGGGCGACGTAAACTTTTTTGTGTACGCGCAAGTTAAGCAAAATCTCCATGCGCAAACCATTGAACAATTGGTGTTTCATTGCTCATCATTAGTGGGATGAGGCCAAAATTTGTCCGATCAGTTCATGAATATAATAACCATTGTCTGATAGGTGCATGAGTTCCGGATGATCACGATCGGCGAAGAAAGACTGTTGGGAAAAGCCATTATTCTAAAGTGGCATGGCAATTCACCATGCACAACACTGGGACAAATAAATATAAGACAAATTGCTAGTATGTGATGTTTAGGAAGCCGACAATCGACTGACTGAAGCAAAAAAAGACTGTGGCGAATTGAAACACGAACGCCAGTCACTAAAGTCTCGCTGGACACAAAATCTGACAGATGTAATTTTTGCCCCACCACTCATACCTGGACTATCATGATGATAGGGGCATCATCATCCAATGCATTTTGTGTTCAACGATCCATCACAGTAATACTGAATTCACCCTTGTGCTATGTAGTTTTACCTTGTTTCATAATGGGCTACTTTTTCGATTAATGTTTTAACTCATATATATTTATAGTTGACTGGCCTTTGAGTCGGACCCAGCGATCAGCATAATTGATCCACCGGACGGACGTATATACGGCACGAGTGGTTTTAGCGGAACCGAATTCGATGCCACCAACATGTCCCTGATGCCGATGGAACAAGGTCAGACAGAGAATCGGAGTAAACTAAGAGCCAGATCACCGCTTGCGTTGAGTAGAGGTTGATACAGGCGTACCGTAGTCGGTTATTGGCTGGAAATGGAAAAAACGTAACTCACTGGCTATTCTGTTGTGGTTTAGAATGCATGCTCTGGTGACTAGAGAGTCTGACTCTGTTTAGGCATGTGAGCACGCAATTAGCACATATTTTGGTGGTTGGATTTGGGCTGGGAGCTGTGCGATTGCTTCGAGTGTTAAGATGTGTTGTTTCTCAGGGCTCGTCAAGCTTCCTCAAAGGCAGTACTCCAGGCCTCTCTAACACGCAATAAACCTTCTTGATAAATCAAACCAAAATTACAGGTGGTTAAACTAACCTGAAGACAGTCACTATGGTGGAAAATCTGCTGTTCTTGGGTTTTAACACCACTCTTTAATCGGCCGTAAACAAGCTGCTTTTGGATGCTGCTTAGTGGCCGTCGGTTATAACTGTCTAATTCAGCTTAGCTATTTGCAAATCAGGGTGTACTCCATTCCAATAGCTTTGTTGTTTCGTAAACTTCAGCGTTCTAGACTTGATCTGATTATCGACCTTAAAGTGTGCTGCACAGTAAAATCAGTCAGGTATGTGTATGGTGTCCATGTTTCGCTGCCGTACAATTTGAAAGCTGGGTATATTGCAAATTCGGTGTCCACGTGAATTTTGCGATTACTCCAATCGCGTTTATATAGGCAACCGAAAGCAGCGCTTGCTCGACAATTTCGGTAAAAAATTTAGTATCAACTGTCAAATCTGTGAACAAGACCCTGCCTAGACAGTTGCCATTTTCACAACACACTGAGCATCGGCCACTAATAGTTTACAAATCTCTGCAGTTAGTAAAAACGGATGATTCAGATCACAGTGAGATGTTTCTGAGGTGAACGACGAGGCTATTTGCTGCGTTAACACGTCCGAAGGAGCAGTTGAAACACAACCACTTGCAAAAAACAACGCTCGGGACTGTAATTTGTGCAGATTTTTAACCGTAGGCTTTTCGTGGGTTGCAGAGCCAACAGCCAGATATATACTGAATAATTTTGAAGGATGAACTTAATTTTGACTCACCCAGGTGCCAATTCTAAACTTGACAGAGGTGTTCCACAGTAGCGACAGTACGAGAACCTGATAAAACTGCCAGATTTATGGATATCCGGAATTATTTAGGAATGACTTTTGATGTTCCCCTGTTTGCTGAGTGAATGCCTTCTATGAAAACTATGAATTGTATAAAGGCCGGTAGGGTTCGGACAGCATTCATCCAGCAATATTTCCTCCTTAGAGTGAAAGCGGCTGAGCTTGTTGTGTCCTTGGAGCTCTTCTGTCATGTAAAGAAGATTGAGTCATCAGTATTTACCCTTTTTCTCTTGAACTCCCTTCCCTTTGAACAACCATTAGATTATGGGGTTCTTGAACACTTGTAGGACATTATTTATCTCCTCGATTGTGCATACCAAGTAAAAAGCTTCGTCTTCTGGTATTAGCTCCTCATTGTGAATATTCTGTCCTTGCTGAGAAGCTTTCCCTTCGCGGTTGGGTTGGAAAGATTAATCTTCAGAGGGCCTTGGGGCAACTGTGCCAGATAGTTCAAATTCAAGTTGGGTGGAATGTTGAGCAGTTTTCAAAGTTGTACTTTGCAGGCGGCCAGTATATCGCCAGAACTACTGAGCATCCAGTCGTTTTAGATGATTTAGATGTACTGGGTGGTTGTATTTCATTCAAAGCTCCGAAGGACTCCTTGTGACATCGTTAGTTTGCACAGGATTGGATCTCTTGCCTCTTCTTGGCCTATCATTCACAATGCAATCCGTACGGTCCAAAAGTTTTGTCCCCGCTCTGCAACCCTTTTTGTGCGCCCACAAATTTCATGACTTCATTGATAAAAATAGACTTCTTTCCGCCAAATGGGGGATATATAAAAACATCGTTTTCATAAAAATACTTTCGGCGCTTTTAGTTTTTGAATCTATCCGTGTTAACTGCAGACGCTCCGACGTGTTCCTTGATCCTGGTCCAATTTCCCTACAAAAGAAATAGCCTGTTTATTTTATGTGCTGTTTACTTCTTTTGCCATTCTAAGCCGTGAAAGGCAGCATTGAATTTTTCCTAATGTCAACTTACCTAAAAGCTGCTTGATACTGAGCACCATTGTGTGCTCTTTTTCACCAAGTAGAAAATGTCACCAGTGTTATGGGAATCCAACCATCAAGACAAGTTTTAGGGAGGCATGTTGGTGATATATCTATACACACATGGAAATCTACATGTTTGTGATGCTGGGACGCTAAGGAGGACTTCTTTATTCATATATATATATATAAAGCCGTTTCAGAGAACAATGCAAGTAAACGGAAGCTAGAAATAAAAACGCAGGTGTTCTACTGTCGAATAAAAACTAGTGTTTGGATATAACTACCTCTCCACGCCAGCAGCTGTTACTGCTAACACCCGGTAGCAACTGATTAGTCCTTAAAGGAGTGACGTTCAGTTGTGTTCTTCTGGTGTAAACTAGTGTAGGCATTTACGCCAGAACAATGAATTATATTCCAGCCTCCATGCGCCTTATCTTCAATCGATCGATACACTCAAACCTATTTTGAATGACAAATGAATTAATAAAACAGTGAAATGCCCGGTATTTTTATGGCGGACATTGACTACGTCAAAATCGGCTACTGGCAAAACTTGCACTTGCTCACCTGAGCTTGCTAGTCACTGGCCTATTTGCTGAGCTGGACATATCGCTACAATCCTGCTTTGGGAAGAATTTGCAGAGGCATCAGAAAAGTCTTATACCAAAAGCCATTCCTATGACTTTATTCGGTATACTGCTATTGAAGATAAAAATTTTATTTCTTCCTTGTTTTTGATTAGCACTTATTGAGAACAAATTGTTTTATTATTGCTCGGCGTGGAGAAATTGTATGCGGTTGCATTAACATAACTAAAAGAATGTAGTTTGTCTCCACCCACACTGTGCTTTTTGGTGACAAATATTTCCTCAAGCTTTTTTGGTTCTGCCAGACATCGTCCTCAAATGCAATTACATTTGTATCCGTTTCGCGACATTTTCTATTCGCTTGAATGATGGATGTCACATTACAAAGGTTTGCTTTGGAAATTCTATGTGGGTATTCCTTAAAAGATGCATTTTTCAAGCCATATGACGAACGGTGTGTTACTTGGTCCATGAAAGTCATTTGACTCACAAACATGCCAGTCTTTTGTTATCAGTTTGAGAAATTCTTGCTGTTGTAAATAACCGCATACCGTGGTTGGGAGGCACTACTCTATTTGTTCAGCACTAATTCCTCACTCTATCATTTAAAACCCGTTTTTTGGGGTGAGATGATCCTGTGATCAAAAACGATGAACTGGATTTTAGTAGGACGTGACCTGCATTGCGCAAGCTCCAACAGTACTGCCAATACCGGTGCACTGATCAGCTTGTAATTGTACCAGTCAAATAAAGATCAACACTACCTTCAACCACTTTTTCATACAGTGTATGGGGAAAACTATTTGGAAGATGGGAGGAAGTTCTCTCCGAGATCATTAAGAATGAACTTAAGAACTTGTCATGAGAAAGATTATCTCATTGCTCCGAAGGTATACAAGCTTGAGAGGGGGAACAATGTATTTGTGCAGATTGAAATACATGTAAATTGAACAGATGGTTTGAACCTTGGAAGAATAATATTGATGATGAGTGGAAATATTTAGCATGTTCACTGTTCCTGGTAAAAAAACATGACCGCCTAGTTACACGAGTACAATATGGGAGAACCACATTTTACTTTATGGGGATTGCTTCTAAAAAAACCCATAATTTGGTCGAAAATCGTTTCTTTCAAACATTTTGTACGCACAGTTACAAAACCGGAAAACAAACAAACTTCTCAAAACTTCTGTCTAAATTTGTCATTCATTTTAGTTGTTCGAAGTGCAGTTAGAACTTCGTACCAGTTTTGTGGATACATCAACTAAAACTTTACTCCTATCTAGCAAGAAGTGATTGATTCCTCTGGTCCAAATTACGTTTGAGGGATCACCCGTTACCAATAAAGTCATTCACTTATGTTAGGTATGTGGTACGGACAACGTTCTACAGGTGGTTGCGTAGATGTACGGCGACAAATTCCAATTATGTTGCTTAGCTAAACACGCATCCCATCCATCAGACAGCTTCACCATCTACTTAATCCTCGCATATTTCAGCGTGTGTACGTCAACAAGGTCCTCTGGACATTCACAAATCTGCATAAAGGCAGCAGCAGCAGCGAGGCAACAACAACATAAATTATACACAGCGGTGTCATGCGTAAATGTTAACTTTACATGATCGATTGGCCAAAAGGGCTGACATTTACGAGGCATCTGTGATAGCTCACCCAACAAAATTCTTAGGAGTTTGAACAGAGAAGAGTTGTGAATACAATGCATTCCCGAAGTGATCATCCCATAACTAGCTTGATATCCATATCTTGATAAATTATTTGGTGACGGTTGATGTGGCATAACGAAAAGCAAGATCTTATTAGCAGTATATGACAGAAGAAAACCTAAAAGACGTATGGACGCCAAATGCATTCACCTATTGGGTTGGGGTCGAAGTAAGGATACAGATCAGTGGTGATTGCACAGAAAAAACAATTATTTATTTTTTAAAGCTTTCCTCGTCCTATCTCGGGGTCTCAAGATTTTATGACCTGGATATGAGGCATAAATCTTGGATACGTGGGATACCTGTTTAAATTCATCTGATCGGCATTCAAAACCGAACGGATTTGAGCAATAATTGCGTTTGAAATAGTTGGAAGTGAAAGCTTAAGCTCAAGGTAATCAAACCGGGAAGGTAAATCACGTTTGGTTAGAAAGATTATCATTTGAAAATAGCATTGGTGCTGACGGGAGATGCAGCCAAATTTAACCTGAATTGCTATTTTGTGATATTTCGCGAGTGAATGTTCCACAAAAACCACTTCAGTTGGAATGACACCAAAGATATCGGAGTGTGATTCACTGGTATATATTAGACCGGGAGATTGCGATGAAATTCACCTGAGTCTCCAATCAACACCGAGTTACTTTGCAAACGAGGGTTTACTGTAACAACATGGTGTTAAAACGAAACATTAGCTCTGTGGAAATTTGGAAACTAAGTGCACCTGGATGATGTTGACAGGGGGCCGTCTAGAGTGTTCACTTCGCTTATGAGTGGTACTGAAAACAACTTTGACCAGGTTCTCACCTGAAGTATATCTTAAACATACTCGGGAACCTCACATCAAGCACTTATGCGAGCACAAACTAGTGTACATTTTGTTATTCTGAGGCTACCCTTATCGATATTCATGGGTCTCAACAGCAGCCTCCTGTAAAAAGTCATTTTTAACAAGACTCCCCTGACCATTTGGATCGTCACTGGGAGTGTGTTTGGCAAATGTGCAGACCACACCAAAAGGTGTAGGAGTTGATACGCCCACCATGATGGTGAATAACCTTGTTTTTATATTGGGTTCCGGAAACTGGTCGGGAATTCTGTTCATTTAATACATACAAATGATTTAACTTATCAAGTTGGTCAAATAACACCAACACGAAGTGTTGGCGTGTTACCACTCTGATTACAAGCCAGATAGAAAACTTCGGAGTGCTACCAGAGGAGTGGGTCTATGTAAACGATTGCCTGCTTCGCAGCTTTTCACCAGAAGTTTTTGATTCATTAAGGGTAAAATAAGCGTTCCGAATTTAGTTGGTGGTGGTACTTCAGAGATTTTCTAAATGAAGTAAAAGTTAGTTCATTTGCGGAGAGGATACTCGCCGTTTCTCCTTTTATCCGGTTACATTATGGTAGTATTTTTGCGCTTCAATACGTCCTTCGTGATAAGCCAATATAACCAGAAAAGCCACAAAAGCTAATGTGTACCTAATACGGTAACGAAATGGTTGGGACAAAATCACAGTCTTATAGGGAAAAACGAAACCTGCAGATGGGCACACAATTGAAAATTACTCTTGCTTCGCTTGCACGCCATGAGAAATTAGGCCACGTATGCCGTCATGAAGCTGAATGGGAGGAATTAACACGTTCTTTGAACTCTTAACAATTCCATTTGTTTAACGGACCTACCGCCACTTTTTCGAACTGTGAATGTGTAGTCAGGATCCAGCGTAAAATAGCACTCCTAACCCATCGGATGAATTCGGGGCATAAGCAAAATTTTGGTTTTGCGTAATAGTAACGTATAAACGATGCTAGTCAGTTGATGTGCACCGGAAACGCTCGTCACCCCCTCCAAGTGAACTACAGAATATGCTTTTTTCCTCCTTTGGGAATTGCGAAGCATCTTTCCGTGTACGTCAGTTGACCTCAACCATATGACGTATACAGAAGGAGCTTGAAATATCTACGGGGTTACGTTTACAATGTCGGCACGAGTGAGGTTATCACCATCGAAGCGCAGCAAAACGTTGCTATGTGGACCACGTAAATGGCAATTTTGAACCAAAATATTTTTTAAAAGGGCACGCGCTTAAACCAAACATGCCATTTGGATAAAAGCTATTTTTATAATGTGATTTACCTGAGAAAAAATCTGAGGAATTTGCTTCCGGAAATAAAGGAACGCATGCACGTACCGCCGCTGGTTAAACTAATAAGATATTTGGTGACAGCTGTGCATGTAGTGGCCAATCTCACTAATTGAGCCGCAAGAACTTGTCCAATATGTTTCCAGAAGTAAAAAAGACGCCTCATGCGTTTAGACAAGCCGAATTTGACTACATTCCATGCATGAGAAGTGTACGATTCAATTTGCATCGTCTGGAATAGCAAGAACTGTAACGTCAACCTAAGAACATTCACAAAGTTATCCTTTACATGGGACCTAATGGAATATCAACCAGCCATCACTCATTACTTCCTCTGTCACGGTCCACTAATCATCAACATTCTTGCGAATGAACTGTTTCATTCGGCTTTTAGATGTTATTTCGAATGACCATAAGTAACCAATAGCCATTTCTTTAGACGCAATTTTGGCAAGCCTTTTTCGAAGCTTTATGACGATTGTGGTTATTACACATCACTCCTGTTTGAAGAGTCCTCCCGTCCTTGTGCAGTTTTTTCGTCCATTCGCATGAAAGAATAGAAGTAGTGCAATCAAGCTTCGCAAGTCTCTCATATCATACGTCGTGAGTTAGGGTTCCAGTACGACCAAAGATGCGCACCGCGATTCGAGTTTAGTGCATTTCCATTGTTTGGACGGTAGAGAACAGAACTTTTCAGATGCTAGTAAAGTATATGCATAAAAACCCAAAGCGTCCACCACAGCTTCTCAAGGTCCATACTTCTGACTGTCATATGGTCAATAGACGCTAACCATGTAATCCCTTGCTAAGCCTTTCGTGGCCCGCGTTCTGGCTAGTGGGTTATAAAATCAACTGCGCGTACTCATCATCCATCCATCGAGATATACTCCTATCTAAACGACAACGCACGTAAACGTGCTACCACTGTAGCAGTGCTAAAAACAAATTCAATTCGTTAGTTAAACATTTCCGATCCCAGTTTTTTCCATTCTGTCTTCACTGCAATATTCGCAACTTGGCAACTCAGTAGGTCAAACTGATTAATAGACAAGCACTTTGTCCAGCCTCAGAGTATGAATGGCCGCCACCTACAGACAGTTCCAGAAAGCTATTTTCTCAGGCAAGGCAAAACTGCTTCACGCTGATATTTGAGATGTGCAAAGTCTCGTTCATTAAGGTTGTGAAGAACGTAGCCAGAGCTCCGGTGTAGCCGTTCTAGTGTACCTTTATGTTGTTGAAAAAAGAGGAGTAACCTCATGACACAACTAAACAGCCAAATGGTTTCTACATCCTCTCGGCCTAGACACTCTGGATGGATAGGTTTTTAACATGAGTTTACAGATACACAAGTGTGCCACTAAAGGGTACTTTGTAAGTAGGTGAAACAAGCTGATTCAAGTTAGTTGGAACTCAAAGAACAATGTATCACTGTCTTTTTCCAACGAGTAAACGTAAGTTATTGTGATAGTTCCACTTGGAAGAAGACAATCTCTTTTAGAAACCAGGAATGTTCTGCAGTAATTAGGGAGGGTATTTTGGGGTTCTCAAGAACGACAGCTATGTTAGAGGCCAGAGACAGTGCGATTATACAGTACTAGATACCCTAGATGTTACGCCTGAAGTGACCCCAACTGCCAAAAGCAGTAAGCCGTGCTCTTAAGTGTGTCCAGCGAAACGGCCAGTAGCGTTTACCGTCCGAAGTGAAGTTTACCTTTGAAAATTAAAGGCTGACAAAACTGAATGTGCCTTAGATTACTAGGCAGATCACCTACATAAGAAACAGCAACTCAAGTAAGCCTATGGTAGAACGTTCTGAAAAGCCAGAGCGGGCATCCCACAAATTTAGTAACAACTATGGTAAATCCTAAAACTATCGTACCACAAATATTGGAAGGCCTCCTAACTTTGAACTTTTGGTACATTTTTTTAAAATCCTTAATCACATGACCCGTTGGAAACGAAAGAGCAATTATCGCTGCAATTACCAAATTTATGGCCTTTGCCAAAATTGGGGATGAATGAGCAACAAGCGGTTACTTTCAACCGGGGAACATTCAGAACGCGAATAACGGTACACATTTGTCAATTGTGGCAAGCTGAAAATAGCAGTTTTGACTTTAAGGCAATTTGCCATTAATTTTTAGGATAACGACCATCCTGCAATACTCAACGTTTGAGGAAATGGCAGGAAAATAAAGTGACTCCCCTGAAAGTTTTCTAGGTTTGTATTCGCAAATGGACTACATCTAGGGCCATCAGATATAACACTTTGTCCCGAAGCTGGAAGCCTCAAGTTAACTCTCCATAAAGAAACAGTCCATTTTTTGCAAAGAAACAGATGTTTTCTTACTTGCCTAGCCGAAATCAACAGGCTGATCGGTATAGGAAGACGTACGACATAAAAGCTCCCCGAAATGGAAACTAAAAAAAAGTTTGTTTCAGATGCAAGTAAATAAAAATGGTCAATCAGTTGAAAGATGCTTGGAACCGATTGAGTAGTCATCGTTTTTCGGAAAGGTTTGGTAAACTTCGCCGTGAGCAAAAAGGTGATAAGAGCGGAGGAAATAATCCCAAGTGTCGAATCTGTGTTTCAAAAGCTTCCTTCAGCGGAAGCTGAGAAACTACGGGCACAATTGGTTGCGGTCCTAAAATCCCAACAGCCGGGAGCTCCGAATATCGCACCATCAGAGCGGAGAGCGTTAAACACATTGAGACAGGTAGATAGCATTGTCATTACTAAGGCCGATAAAGGCAAAGCCACAGTAGTGATGAACAAGAGCGACTATCTTCAAAAGGTTAGGCAACACCTCGCCGATGGACCCTATCGACAAATTACCAGTAGCAGTATTACTTCGATAATGAATAAGAGTAAGGTTGAAGTTGGTAGATATTTAAGATCAGTGATAAACCATTTAGGGCAAGGTAAGTGGTATCGGCTGTACCCAAAAAGTGCGATTCAACCACGACTCTACGGACTGCCAAAAATCCACAAGGCAGATGTTCCGATAAGACCAATAGTGGATGGTATAGGCTCGCCACCACATGAGCTAGCCAGATACTTAGCTGGTATACTAAAACCACTCACGGGGAAATCAAGCACCTTCATTAGGAATTCGTACGACTTTGCCAATAAGGTCGCAGGGCTTCCCGTGGACATGGACGAAGTCCTCGTGAGTTTTGACGTAGCCTCAATGTACACAAACATCCCTAGGACAGATGCTCTAGAGGTAACAAAGAGGTTGTTACTGGCAGACACGACACTTAGGGAACGGACACAGCTCTCGGTGGATGAAATAGTTGAGGGCATTAGAGTGTGTTTGAATCTCGATCAGTTTGTTTTTGACACAACTGTTTACTCACAAGAACAAGGTCTTGCAATGGGATCTCCAATATCCCCAGTTTTAGCTAATATTTATATGGAAGAATTCGAACAAATCGCCTTGACCGGATATCCTTGTCCACCGAAAGTTTTCTGGCGTTATGTTGACGACACGTTTGTCGTAATTAAACGAGATAACGTGAACAGCTTCCACGACTATCTCAATAGTTTAAATCCGCACATCAAGTTTAGTATGGAGATAGAGTCCACCTCGGGCACATTACCCTTCTTGGACTGTATAACACATAAGAGTGACGGAAAATTAAAAACGACTATCTACCAAAAACCAACAGACACAGGAACCGTCTTAAATTATTCATCAGCACACCCAAAGTCCGTGTATGCTAGTATTGTCTCATCTATGTTTAGCCGTGTCAGAGCGCTATGTACAGAAGAGATCGACCGAAGGGCAGCTCAAATCGAGACTGCCAACAGACTTCAAGAAATAGGATACCCAGTGAGTTTGATCAGGCGTCAATTAAGAAGGATGTTGGCTCCGGTATCTAGACCCAGTAAGGAATGGATTGGCACAGCAGTCATTCCATATAAAGCAGGAACATCGGAGGTTATTCGAAGGGTGCTGAACTCAGCCAACATTCGAGTAGCTTTTCAGAAAGGAAAAACGCTTCGCTCAGTCTTGGTGCGATTGAAGGATCCCCTCCCGGTTGAAAGGACTAGGGATTGCGTGTATAGAATAAACTGCAACGATTGCACTAAGGTTTACATAGGACAAACCGCCAGGGAATTGCACACCAGAATTGGTGAGCATAAGAGGAGAATAAACAAACCACCAAAGAATGCGATAGAATACCAAATGCTGGTCAAAGACTCAGCGATGGCGGTGCATGCTTTAGACACGGGACATACAATAGATCTAGGCAATGTGGAAGTTTTAAGACAGGGACTGCGATTCACACCACAGCGGCTGATAGCCGAGGCGGTGGAAATCACCAAGCACCACAGCGTGAACAGAATCGAGGGTGTGGAACTGGCGAGCATATGGAAAGCGGTCTTAGACAAGCGGAGTTGACACGTGACTGTGTGCGGGTGTTAATGCACGTAGAATCATTAGCAAATCAGGGGGTGGAAATTCCAACCCGACCAAAGTTCAAGAGGGATCTTCACATGAACCGAACCGGAAGAACTAGATCCTAGGCTGGACCCAAATCCATGTAGGTTCCCCATCGGCCTAACACGTGGTCGCCCACCCTAACACAAAAAACCCCTCGACCGAAACCCAACAGAGATTTAGCTTGACTTAGCTGATTGGTTCTCCGTCCGCCTTAAATCTCGACCAACCTCGTAACCTAGTCACTTGGCCTGACGAAGCTTTTGTGTCAAAAGCGAAACGTTGCCCAGCAATAAATCTACCGATTGTTACCAAACCTTTCCGAAAAACGATAAATAAAAATGGCCTTTTGCTCGAGCGGAATACTGAGATCAAGGCTCTATTGTGTACGAGCTATGCGAAGAACATGAACAAAAACGATAAACAATTTGAGTATGGTGTTAGTTAGTTAGTTATTTAGTTGTGAGTTCTGGTTCAGAAGTAATGTTGAGCAATCTTTAGGCGTTCTACATAATTAAGGCTAATTACACCACAGTTTTTCTCTTGTGGCTTCGATATTTCATTCATTGGTAAATTTTGAAACTGCCTTAATGTAAAAATTTACATTCTAATGATCACCACCTTTGGTCAAGCTGGTCCTTTCCAAAGGAAGGTCGTACTTCGATTGAGTCAAACAAACCTTAAATTCTCATCAAAGACAAAATTCTCCTAAATCTAAGGTTGGATTTTTGACGAAACGCGTCTGCTCACTTGAAGTCGACTTCATTTTAACCTGCTTAAGATGACACAGCACTCACACTGAGGCGCAAACTTGGCAGGCCACTACAGGCTGTTGTGTTTATTTTTTGCTCACCATTAGGAATTGGATTAGGTGCAGTGGAAACAGGTTTCTGGGCTTGAAATCAGCCTACTGCCCTTTGAGATCTACTGTTTTTTCACCTGTCTGACCAACTGTCTTCTGATTTTTCCACAGTAAGAGCTTAATCACAAATTCCTTGACATACCAGAGTTAACGTGCTGGTCCTTTACCACACCCGTAATAGACGAACTTGGTTTGTTCAGTATGGCATTTGTTGCTACACTACGAGTCGGGGAGTCCAGATGAGGTGAAACGAGCCAGTTCGTCATCATCGTGGTACTTCAAGGCTGAGATTATGGTGGACGATATAACCTATTTGTGAAGGCAGTTTGGAGCTCATATTGCAACATGATTGATCAGGGCTTGTTTAACATATGCTTTATGGGGTATATATTGTACCTCAGTGGTACAATGCTTTTTCCAGTGGCATAGCCGTCAGTGCGATAATATTTATTAAAACGAATACCTTTGTAGTCAGACAACACACAATTGTCACAATACTGCAAATGTCGTTTCAGTATCTTCTTGGTCATCAAAGAGAAACTGATATCGGGGTAATTTCCCATAGCATAGTGCCTAACCGCCAGAAAATTACTTATGGCGTAGCCATTCATGTCACCACAATAAAAAGCTTTGGACCTATGCAAATGTACGCTCTTAGCTCAAAGTTGATCCCGTCACAAACGATGGACTTTCAAATATATGTTCTAGTTTCCACTAACCATTTCTTGGATTAAACAGGCAGTGTGTTGTTAAAACAATGGGTGGAAAACGATGGCAATATATGATCTAATTCACGGTGCTAGCATATAATAAAACAAGTTGAAATTCCGGCAAATCCATCGTTCATCAGTGTAATAACCCCTTCATTTGCTATCGTTAACAGCTTTATATCAATTGAGTATTTCCTCTTGACGTTCTCCGATCGATATGGAAAAAAAAATCACATGCTTTAATGCGGCCATTCACGAAATTGGTCGAGTTCACATGCCCTAATGCGGCCATTCACGAAATTGGTCGAGTACGGCTGAAATAACAGCTTTACAGTGGACGTGAAATCCAACTTAGACTAGCAAATCCAGACCCAGTCCCACGAAATCAAACCTCGTCTTATATCTTGTGATTTGTTACACTAAACGAAAGACACGGAATCGCTCCATCGTACGATGGATTCAGTTGTCAGGCTTGTAGTAAACTATCACCGAAATTACCGCAATTTGCGGGTTTCTTTTGGAAGGCTCGATAGGCCGACTATCGCTCTATTGGTGAGGTTTAAGGAGCAATGGAGAACGTTCCCTTAAAATAAAGGAGATATTTTAGGGGATCACCTTATTCTAGTTTAACTGCCTTACACAACGATGCAAGCAACCAGATGAATAAAACTCTAATCTCCGTTCTTCCACTTTTTCCCACACTTAGAAATATACAGTGTCACATTCCACTGAAGGTATTTATTTAAGCATTCAAATGTATTCAAATGGCTTGTACGTTTTAAGATTTTGATAATAATATGTCGAATAACAGGTTTTTCTTGAAAACTGATTTCGTTTTCCGAAACACACATTCACTCCCCAAAAGAACTTTAAAATGACCCACACTTTTAAGCTCAGTTCTCTGGTGTGACCGTTTGCGTGACTCGTTGAGATAAAATCAGTGGTCCATATACGGAGCCACCTAACACCGCCCTTAGTGAGTCTCTCAAAACTGGCGCAAGGGGATGGACCTGTAACCTTTTGGTCAACAGTCTCGGCTTTCCGAATTTTCGATTGCACGTCTGAGCTTAGCCACAGCTTTCGTCAACACCCCATGACTGAAAAGCATGGTATTTCACTATTAACCGGTTGGTTCCTGGTTTGAATCTGACCAGGGGTTCATGATATGCTGATATTTTTCAACACGACCTAAATAACCGAACAGTGCCCTTTGGTTTTTTAGGTTACACGTAATCGTAAACTTCAAAAGGAAATTGCATATCTCCCAATCGCCCTTAAAACGTTGGGACTTAGTTGGACTAACACCAGTTTTGTGCAGAAATTGTGCCGAAGGAGTGTGGCCACTAAACAAGTGGGGTCGATCTACCCCTTGTGTTGCACCAGTCACCGTACAGAGGGGTCTTTCTGTAACTCAATCTGTTCTATAATTTAAAGATTTATCAGTATATTGCACGAAATAAATGAAGAAGTATTATTGTTGCCAGTCGTTTGTTAACATGCATCCGCCAAATTTAGCTAAGACATTTCTATTCTATTTGTCCCAAATACATCTTCTGATGCAGCCCTTAACAGTTTCCGCTCTATATCGGTTGCTAAACGACCAAGTTAAACGTCGCTAGCAACAGTATTATGGACCGCTCATGAATGCCGTTAAGTTTGTGTGTCTAGATTTAGAGGTGGTTAAATTACGCGTGAGGTTTTAATGTCACTGAAGTCAGCTGGCGTTAGCGTTTGATACTGTACCTCAGTTTAGACCTGGTTTTGATGTCGTGTTCATCTGGATACTTCAACTGCTCCATGAGTGAGCACACTGACACCTGTCACACATACTGATAGGCTCCCGCCAGGCTATAATAGTTCATTATCCATGTGATCACAGGCAAAAAGGGAGAAACATTAAATACCCTTCTTCGTGATCAACAAACTGCAGTATACTCGTGCATGTAGCCAGTGCCACCAGAGTTTATGTTCAGCCAATGAAGTCCGCTCAACTGCAACCTCTTTCTGCAACTCTCACACATTACAACTGAACTTGAACTTATCGGCGTCCGTGGCATTACCTGAAAAAGAGGTCTTGACAAGCAGTTGATGGACACAATCAGAACAGTTACTCCGTCGCATTTCCACGCACAGGATAAATCAGTCACATCATCCAGGTGTGGCCACGTCCACCTGTCCAGCCCTTAGAATTTGGATGCGTCCAGCTTGCGGTGGTTAAGAAATCGTAGGAGGTCCGACGCCTGACAGATATCTGGAGCGCGGATCCCGAGCGTCCAGGGATATATACCTGTCGTAAGCTCTAATAAGAGTGAAACCCGAGTCCAATGCGCTTTGGTGTGAGAATATTTACGCCGGGATAGAAGGACGAATGTTTGCATAAGAGTTATATGGGTGCTGATTCCATAGATTTTCCAACAGCCCACAACAAGAATTAGTGGTGCAGTTTGTGATTTGTCTTCCCAATAACGTACCCCAATCTATCCGGCGTGCGCGAGCTCCAGCGCTTTGTCACTTGAGGACATCGGCAATAAAGCCCATAATCTCACTGAGCGAAAACCGGACCGAAATCATAAATGAATGTCATTTCACGGAAATTTTAATTGATATACTTGCAGAAAACTAAACTCATCCTGAGAAAGTGACGAATATTTAAACGGATTTATTCCGAGCACAGTAGACTTACCTAAATTTGCATCGTTAAGGTATATACTATACTGGTTCCATAGAAATAGTCTTTCGAAGCCCCTAGTTTAACGGTTTTCACGTAAGATGTTTGGAAATGTTATCTCAACCGAATGAATTAGATTTATGTTGTGAAGCGTTCAATAGAATGGATTGACATTAAATCGGTCTTGGTAAAAGTTGGTACTCACTTACGTCCTAACTAAAATACCATGATAAGTTGCAACGTGATTTTGAAAGGGAAAAACTATTCGCCCATGACTCAACAATTTTTCACAGGAAAGGGAATGCGGAGTTTCACCTTGCGGATGATGGCCGCTTGAAACTTCCTTGGGTGTCGTATGTATGAGTGATGTCATCGGTGTAGGTTCAGACATTATCATAGCTCACTGCTCTGTCCCTTAGTTGTAACTTCTATTGTGGTTGTCTGTTAGTCGCATTTGATGCGCATTTCCCGTGGTACGAATGGCCATTTAGAAGTTTACCTGTCCTTTAATCTTATTGGATAAGTTGACGCTTGTAAGTAGTATTAGATAGGTCCGACGTACAAGCTAATCACAAACATTCGATACATATTTTTCTTCCTACATAACCAGCGTACAAATTGTCTGGACCATCCACCGATGTTTTGCTTTACAATGATTGCAGTCTTCTGATGAGCGCTAAGTCTGCAATCGTTAATTTGCTGTCGGATTTGACTGTTTATCTGGACAATGTAACCAGTCTGTGGTCACATTTTTACGTTTTAAAATTAACCAAAATTTTATTAGTATGATGTCGCTTGGTATGTAGGTGGACAGTTTTCTCATGACCAACTGGGCTCCATTTGACAAAGCGATTATCCGGAAGCACTTATTTATTACGATGTTGCAAACATACACAACAAACAAAGTTTGCTCCTTACGTTGTAACGAATCGGTTTAGGCCAAACTTTTAGCCCACAAACCTGTTTTCAGATACTCCGGCGATTTTCCGTCACTTAGGCAGAAGTAGGGCGCAACTGAGTCGTTAAGCAGCCGCAGCTGTGTAAACCACAATCAGACAGTGGGAAAGACCTACACCTATGGTTCCTTCAGGTTGGTGACGAGTTCAACGGTCCTGACAATACTACCGTAGTAACAGAAGGTTGTCTATTTGTCTGTCAACAATACAGCAACTAAAGTGACTGGAAAATAGTGGACCTCTTTTTGATTCACCAATAAACTGAGCCTTTTTTCCATCCTCCCATATAAAAATACAAGTCAAATTTAATTAGTTTTGACAACTGTACCCATGTAAATGAATGATCGGTGGTGTCATTAATTTTGTTATGTTTGTGTGGCAAATTGTGCAATTTGTTACTGGACTCTCAATAGGTGAATTTCAAAACCATGAAAGGTTGTTTTCTGTACAAATGATGACCATATAACTTCCTACATTATTACGGCCAAATAATCCAATATCAAATCCTCATACTAGATGAAATCTTGGTCAACACAACTGTGTGATTTGTTGTGAGGTGTTAGTGTACAAAAGTTAAATATTCAGCATAGCTCATTGGTTCCCCAGAGATTAAACTTCATCCCTGTGTTGCACTCTCTTGAAGGTGTTTCCGTATCCTGGTGAATGGATAATGAGCATGATGTCATTGAAGTGCACGAATAAGAACAACAAAATCACCTGATCTTCTTTGTTTAATTCATGAAGTTATTTCTGCGAAACGCTATTCAGAAACTAAGAGCTCAGTTGCATGGAATTAGTCTTCGACAACCTAGTGCCTCCTTATGGAGATGACACAGTAGCTCGTGTATAACTCACCTAGGTTCATAAGGACAAATGCGAAAAAATGAATGTGTTATGCTGTTTGCCTACTCGGACTGAGTGACTTGCCATTCGGAGAAGGAAGCTTGAGATATGAAGACTGAATGAGGAACCAGATATTTTGCAACAGCTCAACCTACTGCTGTCTCTCAGAAACTGGTTTAAAGCTGATGGGTGTCTAGGTAGTTGAACATCTATCAATGACGTGTTGATGGCTGAAAGCGCGTCTTTAAAAGTCTTTACCAAACTAGCAACTGTTTAGTTTATATTTTCTCGCATAAACAAAACCGATCAAGTGTAGGGTAACTCTTAGCGCACTTCGTCGAGTTGAATCAGTTCAACTTTTGACAGATAATTTAGTCTAGACTATTTGGATCAGTGGTTCGATTCGTCTTACTTTTACCGACCAGTGTGGGCATTGGGACAGGTTTGAATTAAACAAAAAAAACTACGTCGGACTTTTACCCGATCTCCTAAATCTCCTTTTGTTCTGCAAAAATCCGCGTTGATTGATGTATCCACACAGATGATTCCTAGACAAGATAGGTTAGCTTACACTGGATACCTCAACATCAATCTGTAAAAAGCTTATTGACGGACAAGCTCATCTGTTCAACTCGTGCTTGTATGCTCACTGTCGACGGGTCAGCACAATTTCGTCTATAACTTTAAAGATGTGGATCCTGAACACCATGTCTTATTATTCTGGTATTTAATGTTTAACTCATTGCTCACACGTGACAAAGATTGAAAAAAACAAGATTGAAAACAAGCCAGAACAACCACATCCTGACAACACGCTTTCAATTCAACCCGCTGTTAGCTGTCTTTTCTCAAATCTGCGGTGTTCACACGACACTAAAAAACGCTATTAGTGTATTTAGATTTTCGGGTCTCACGAAACTTTGTAAAAGAGTATTCTCAGAGGATAACGCAACAAAATGTTGACGACATAACAAGGCCACACATTCAAACGCATTACGTCTCAAATCGATGTACAGGAGATCGTTGTACGACGTTACGATTTGTATTATTATTATTTTATTGTCTCGTTTATAACAAGAAGAGACTCTTTCAAGCCTCCAGTTGGCATCAGCTTGATTTTTGGCCTTGGAGGCTCAGCTGGAGAGATAGTGACCTAAGGATCATGATTTATTTGTCAATTTTATCTTCTGCCCCAGCAGCTGTGACTTCAGAGCATCAAAGCATGAGTTCCCCTAAAGTCTGTATAAATTAATCTCCAAGAATCTAGGTCAGTTTTCGTGGATCTGGCTTGCATCGAAAACCAGGCTTCTAAAGGTGTTCAAGTTAATCGTGATTTCTACTAAGGCGCTGTCCGGAAGGACACAAGTATTTCATTGCAAATAACTAATTGTGGTGTTCGATAAGACGATTCGATGGGCGATCCTTTATTGGCCCTATGGGTACCACTTCCAGTCGTAGCGCCATTTGTCATATATGGCAAGGTTGTCTACTTATCAAATTGTGTTGACTCATTTTGCTTTACCAGCGAAAGAATTTGTGTCAATTTTCGGTGAACTTGCAACAGGAATTGCTACTAAACTAGACCCGAGGAAGCTTTCTAACGCAGTGATGAGTATCATATGCCAGGAAAATTTCCCTGAAGATTAAGTCTCGTATCAGCCTGGTAGTTTCAGATTACGCTCGATACTGTTAAAATCGGCTGTGCATCCCACTGATTTGGTCAGTTGCGGTAAAAATGGGTGGATATCTACGAATTGTCGCCAGTTGCTCAACCCGCCCATTTAAATACCAACTGACGGTGTGCATACCGATGCGCAATAAATCTTGAAGAGTGACATTAAAAATAGCATCAAGTAGAGTGTGATATGCAATGGTAGAAGCATGTATTTAAAATGGAAGCTGCTGCTGCAACTGGCAATATTTGGACGCTTTTTTGACTTGTACTTTGGCTAGCAACAGCGTGTTAACGAGAATATTCGTCAGTTAGATTGTTCGTAGACAGTGTGGCGAAATAACTTGCTATATTTGACTGTTTGTGTAACAAAGTAGCAAGGCCTGGGCTTCCTAGCTGAAAATTTCGGGAACTTAGAGAATTGTGGTTAGAGACAGTAGGAGAGATGGAGCAGTGTCGGAAGCAACGGGGTGCCTGTGGCTGCAAGTGCAGCTTTTAACACTTGTAATAACAAACAGTAATAGTATGCTCCGTCAGGTAAATAGAGTGACAGCGTGCAACATTTTTTTGATCGCCTTTGTGGCACTCGATCTTTGCTAATGTATATATATATATAGTCATGATTTCAACAAATTAATTCCCAATCAGTGATACTGCCCACGGAAAATTTCAAACGTTCTCATTTTTAGCATCAGGTTGCGAATGCACTAACCGATGAGACGCTGATTTTGGTCCAATCTAAGCTTGATTTATCTGACATTCTCCTTGCAAAATATTTGTTTATTTTATCTATTAATCACAAAAGAAATAGAGATGAGGATTGGCAATGTAAGACACTTCGTAGGATTTTCCGCTTTCCCGCTACACCCTTTTCACGGTGGGACTTGCGTGTGCATACAGCCCAAAACTTTTCGCAGCCAAAAATACTGGTTAGAACGCTAAGCATATGGCCACAATTGCGTGGCACTACTGACTAGTTTACCCTATGTAGTATAGGCTGACCAATGCCATAACAAGCAATCAAACCAGTGAGAAAGATCTGATTTGCCCATCATTGTTACTCTTTTCGCAAACCGCATACGTGATTCTAAGTTACCACCATTTTATTGACCTCAGTGACACGCATCCGGTTTCCTTGGAGAAGTGCGTTCCAAACCGTGTGTCCATTCGTACTTCTGATAGGTGCGTCTTACTATATCTCTGTCTAAGTATCTCAGTATGCCATGTCTCTTGAGCGCTCATTGATTAAAATTAAGTACTAAATTTAATTAGGGACTCACAGCTCCTAACGTCCAGACGCTTGTGTGCAACTCCCGTTGCTAACAAATAATCAGAACAGGCTTCCTTTTGGCTTCCGTAAATCAAACACTAGGAAAACCAGCATTTTTCACCGAGGCTCATTCTTCTTCATGCGAATCACGCTTGAAGTAATAATCATGCCCAATTCATCTTTCTACTGCTCACAAGTAGCCTTAGTTATTGTGCCTAAATTTTTGGGTAAGCAAAACTACATGCAAGTTGTAATGTAGGGGATGCAAGGTGAGACAGTCTTTGTCAACTGCTGATTAGGATTAACAACAGTCATTCAGTACTTATCCGTCACTCGACCAACAAACCTAAATGGCACATTATGATGCACTGTACTCACACGCACAGTTCAGTTAATTGACTAAACTCGTTTAGAACAATGTTTACGAACACAATGTTTTGGTCATTCACTTGCGTAGCCTCCAATGACAAGTACATTTTGCGAGTTCTGTGCTTGACCTTGTGGGACTTACACAACCTAATGAGTTTCTTTCGGTATCTTTTCAGAACATGAACGGCTTACTTTCAGTGGGAAGCAAGATTCATAAAATGTTCTCAGGTGACCAACGTGTAAAATGGATCAGCGCATACGTCAGCAACACAGCTAATACACATGTTGGCTGTTTGCAAAAATATGAGTGGCGATTAAAGCAATATGTTATCTTCTTTCGGTATAAAGACCAATAAAAATTAACAGGCTGTTTCATGCACGCCACAATGCACCCATATTAGTCACCAATGTTATCAGTTTCAACGTCCGACATGAGACACAGTTGCTACATCAGTAAAGGGGCTTCATTCGTTATGAGTGTTTATTGCCGAGACGTTTTACCAACGAAGTGGCCGCTAAGTCCTCTAAAGGATCCGTCCCGCAAGTAGCCAGTCACCACAATAATCGATCATTACTCAGTACACCCGATCAAGTGGCACTTTAATAGCAAAATGAATGAAGCGAAAAGCAACTTTACCTCTCAATCACCCTAAACTTGTGGTTGCATTGGGCAACTACGCAATATACAGCTCACGCATCCGCACTTACTCCCCACACTCTCCGTTTCGTGCATGCTTCCTGTTTGAGGATGACTGACAGATAGGCGGATTGAACTGCTCTTGCTTTCGACCCAAAATACGTACCCATGGGAGAGAGGGGAAAGATCTCAGAAAAAGTAACCTTTTTGGTCGGACAGGTATTGTCCGCGGTTCATGATTGAGTGAGTTGGAACAAGGCTGTGAGAACACGTGTATTGTTACCATAACAAACACGCACACAGAATAAGGTTTGAAATTTTAGCACCACGTACGTAAAAATAAAAAAGTCACAGAAATTTTCGTAGTCGACTGTGTTAAACCAATCCTTGTTTTTTTTTTTGGTTTGAAGAATAGGGTGCGCGCGAATTATGCCGGCAATCTGGTTTGAACAACTGCAGTATTGTGATGGCGTACCTGTGATGTTTGTAATCAGAAAGCAGAAGAATTGTTTCTTGTTTGCTTTAAAGAAGAATGGTAAGTCAACCATGAATATAGCAAACATGTTCTGAGTCAAGTGTTAGACTGTGTATATGAGCATTGTGGTGGACTTCTGAAAGAACTTAGCATCTTATGGTATTTAGCACAACATCATATTACATATGTTCACCTATGTATGCCTACAGCAACCTGTTACTGTCTTATGCGCCATCACACTGACAGACGTCTACACCATGAAAATTCACGACCTTATTGGAAGTAATCATTAGCCAACACTGAATAGAGCCTTATCGTGTACACAATGCACTCCCAAACAGAAGTGACTTTGGAGATTTGGGAAATGTAAAGGTTTGTAAATTCGAACCACTGGTTCCAGAGAGTATTAGACTCATCTGGCTTTCTTGCGCGGGCTTGCGTCCACTGTTTTAGCTAAACAAAACGATCATGTGAGAGGAAGTAAACATTTTTTGGACCAAAGGACGGCGTACAAATGAGGCTCATCTGATTGCGTATGTCACGAGATAGTCAGACTGCTTGGTCCGTAAAGATTTTTTGTCCACTGTGGGTTAATGTTTTCTGAAGGTGAGGCAGTACTAGATGCAAATACGAAAGACGAAATGTGGTCCCATTCCTAATATTCCAGGGCTGTGCCATGGATCTTTTTTGCCAATAACTACTGGTGGGATTGGGGATAGGGGAAATAAAATTTGGGCATTTTTGGGGAAAAGGAAAACCTTCACATGCATGTTTTACTGAATTATTCATGCTTCATTTGGTCTCAACTGTCTACAGAGACAAATTAGCCAGTGGAAGCTGTTATCGCAATGGACAATGCAAAACTTTTGTCCGCAACCGCACCACGTATAAGGTCATGATTTGGTGGAAAATGCATTAGCATAGGGAACTTGCTGCGTTGCACAGTGTGAATATACTTGTTATTGTACACGTGCAAAAATGCGTGCAAATATTATAGTAAACCAAGATTGGATGTTCGAGGAATGTCTTGCAAAATGAACTGAGATCGGCGGTCCTTGAATTCGATCTGGCGCCAGCAAATGCACTGACCATGGAATGGTTGACGAACATGCATTTAGTGACTTGCTTTCCGACATTTCGCTAATCACCTCTTGCAAGTTTTCCACAGAAACAAATACTTTCGAGAGGAGCCTGAGTGCACAAAATGAAACCGATCAGTGACTCTGGTGTTCAGCTTTCAGTGAGGGAGGAAATTTCAGTGTTTATACCACGTCATTTAAGCTTTCTGTCACAGCGAACCCAGAAAAGAACATTTAAAACATTTAATGGCAAGCGGTATAAGGTTCAAAGGTTCTGTTACTATTGTAAGTCACGAACGGCTTGAGATTCAACAAACCGTGTTCAACAACAGGGCAGTTGAATTGGCGAGGCACAGGTACTGAGCAATGCTACCCTAGGCAATTTATCGATGGATGACTCATCGGTCCTTTGAATTCTGACAAACCGACAGCGAAGAAACATGTAATTACGAACGCTTGGGGAATGTGAATTGGGTGGATAAGACATTGTGTCTTGTTCCCTCAACCTTAGTTGCTGATGCAATATTTCCACAAAGCCTGTCCCAAATAACGTTCAGTAGGTTAAGAGCATACTTTCCAAACGTCCATGCCGCGTCAAACACCATAACCAGACAACCATTGTAAATCTGCGCTTCCAAAAGTATATAATCAAAGCCCATCACCAACTGGCACAGGAGGAAAGGAAGAACTCTACATACTTGTGTCCACGAAAAAATTGCGGACCATACTTTTATACGTATCAGAATTCGCCTATTCCAGATAACTATTTGTTAATCAGACCATCCCTAGCAATTTGAGCGCAGCCATCTCAAGGCTTCATGGTTGGTGGGGAGTCTGTTGCAACCTGATAAATGGTACGGCTCTGGAGGTCAGTGCTCTAAATGAACTATCAGGAGCCTAGATGAAGTTTAATGGAGTCAACATGCAAAATTTCTCCTACTACTGAACTATCTGATTAACTAACACTCCCAACATCGAACAGCTCGAATGCGTCGTCCATTTATTCAAAACTAAAATTTATATGAATATGCCCTTAAAATACTTTCTTTCGGCCATGCACACAAAAGGTGATGCTCCGTAGCGTCATAGCTCCAAACAAGTGGACTTTTGTCTCTTTGGTCGGTGCTATACCGCCCGGTCGTTGCGGTCTTTTTTTCGAGGTGATAGTCAAACTAGTAGTGCTAAGTAGCCCTTGGCATTATCGCATACTGAAAGGCTATTTGCCCGAACTGAGTCCTTGGGGTGACTTTGCTGTGCCTTTTGTCAGGGGATTCTGTATTTTCTTCCCCAGAGCTTGTGAGCTCAGCACGCCAAGCCTGATACCCTTACATTACACTACAAGAGTTCAGGTTGACCAGTAATATGGGAAATCAAGCGAGTGCAACTAACACAATCTGATCGATCAGATGCAGGGGACTATACTGACAGCTTGCGTCAGTATTGTGGCCACAACAACGTCACATGGACAAGCTTTACATTCACTGTGGGACCGGCCTTGTCTGTACTACACATTGTCAATTCTCAAGTTGCAAAACCTCCGGTGATCATTGGAGTAAACAGAATCACGAGTGTTTCGTGACAGCAGACTTGATCTAGAAATACATGTACTTCTCTGATGTATCCGTTGAATGCATTGGCTGAACAGGTCTTTTCCAGAGGACGTTCTTCTCAGCCAACAAACAACGTAACTAGAAACCCTACATCTGAGCACTGACGGAAGATAGCTAAGCAGCGTATTATCTAGCGCACGAAATGGCTGGATTTGCGAAATATAATTTCATTAGGTGATCCACGTTGATTTACACTAAAAGGGTGACGCGATGAAGACACTTTAGTTGCTACAGATGCACATAATATGCAATAGAAGTTATTTGTTCTTCAGTGTATCAGTCAGGACCCTATACTTGCATCATGCTTCAGCAGCGTTATTCTGACCACTTGCCTAACAATGAGTGGATACATTCAGAAAAAGTAAAGTAGTCCAAAATTCACTCTGTTTTCTGGCGATTTTTCTTTAATGAATTGGTAAGTTTTGGAAGTTGCGCACCAAGTGACTTACTATTATTTTTCCGCTGCTAGCTCCGGAAACCAACTTCCGTATCATTGTTGGGCATGAGGATTATCATCACTTCGCTCGAACCTGCTTCCGAGTTAAATGCGGCAGGCCCAGACCTCCAGCAGTTTTTCCTTGCCAGTTTTGTGCGTCTGAAATTAATGGTGTGATTGAATTAAAAAGTGAATTGGACAACAGAGGAGCAGTTCTTGCCTCATATACCAGCACAAAGTTACTGCTGATTCGGATTATGAATATTGTTGCCCTTCATATATGCTCTACTTTGTGCCTTCATAGAGAAAGTCATGGGTTAGAGACGTAAAAGACTACCGGATAATGGTCAAAAGTCAAGTGGTGGTCAGTTCTTGTGCGCATGATTAATTTTTATTCCGTAGGTGTTCATGGTTCGTGCAAAGAGAATGAACATCCACCCTTTGGCAGTCGATCCAAATTTCGAAAGCCAAGATTAGAAATATGCACTCTTAGAGCTCGGTAATGAACTCGAGAACGGTATTGAGTTGAGCCCAACTGATGAAAGAGGGATACGCTCGTTTCACGAATGTAAACGCCAAAGTTTGACATAAGACAAAAAATTGCAGTGCAAAACATGGGTATTTCCAGAAAACTTGTCGTAATTGCCAAATGATTTCGACATTAATATGTTCTTTGTGTTTTCCTTTCTTGTTTGTTGTGGTGGTGTTTTTGGATTTCTGGAAAGCACCAATAATTTTTATCCTTTCCAGTATTTTTGATTTTCAGTTGGTTGGCTCTAATCATGAAAGAGCAGGACGCTACGAGCTTCGATCACACGCCTAACACAGATCACTCCTGTTGAGCCCCTACGCCTGAAGTCTCAGCGGTCTACTCAAGCAAGCAGTCATGACACCAAATACGATTAACAGCTAAGTTAGTAAAGTTCTACTAGAACAATTGAGGACAACTGAATGAAGGCACGACAGACAGACGACGAGTTGTTTTCACCTACCATATAAACCTGTATAAAAACTGTTACCGACAGTTGCAGTTTGGACTTGTCGTTCAGGCTATTTAAAACCACTTGTGATTTCATTCTGGAACCAGAAATCTCCTCGTAAGTCCCGCTTTCCAAAGTCTAGAGGACATGCGTTGAAAGCTCAGATTTAGAGCACTTAGTATTAGCCTAGTAGCTAGAAAACGTAGTTATAAAGAATGGATTATTCATTCAGCAGAGTTCATATGTAACACGTTTCACACAATGAGTCGCACCACTTGGGTGAAAACTTCGAAGTAAAAACGCCTTTATTAGAATTTGCTGAGCACGAATTATTGACTATATCTGTAAGCTGTTTGTTCTCTTTGCAAAACTACCGTTTTTTGGTGCAAAAAGGCAAGTTAAGAATACTTACGCCCTGCGTTTTGGTTGAATTGATAAATTTTGCCCAGTTTTCTTTACCAGTTTTTATTACCGGAAGCATTTTTATCGTTTCCAAGACAATATGATTCAATGGGCAAATTAGGCGGGTATGTCAGTACAGTCCAGAGTTTACTTAGATCGCGAGTAAATTATGGAACGAATTCCGAGCGAATAACAACATATAATCTCATGAAACAAATGATCCTCTTGAAGGAGAAAAGCGGATATCTCACTTTGGCTTGCGGAGACAAAGGTGAGTAGCTGACGTGCAAGACAACTTTGACGGCACAACACCTGCTGTGATATCCCGTTAGTCGGCTAATCGGCTTCTATAGAGCTCTCTTCAAGGTTATTCCGGCATATTTTACGTGAATATAGTATCTTTCCAGCGTCACAAATGTCTTCAGTCGAAAAATCTTTCAGTAAAAGCTTTAATTTATTCGGTTCGACCGTTTATTTTTGTAACATTGGCCACATCTCCTGATTCTGTAATATTATAAATACAACCATTTCCTCTCACTTCTGCATCCGATTAAAATTTTAGTAAAGGTGATCGTACTATGTCTTTAAACGCTGTTGACATCCAGACAGCCAACCCTACTCAGTTTTTCTTTCTTTGGGAATTATGCACGGCGCAACAGGTTTTCTACTTTCTAAAATTCCTTCCGATTTAGAACATCCACATACAAACAAAAGACTGCTGACTTACTTTCGGATCAACTTCAACGCAGTACACAGAAAACTCTTGCAACATCATAGTGTGAGAAGATTTTGAGGTCAGTCTAAACTAAACGTTTCTTATCAACATTTTGCATTGGTATCGTCATATATCTGTGGATTCTCCCACCGGCCGGAGAGTCTAGTTCAGACCTTTTGAATAGGTTTATGTTCTTTTCTATGTGCGAGTGCGTTTGACAGTCAAGTCGGTATCCTGAAAACATAACCCATCCATGAGTACTTGTCGTGATCGAAAGCAGCGTAATCTTGTTTTTGGAGCACCATTTTAGTCTCATCTGTAAGCACCGCATACGTCCACTGAAAAACGGAAAGTTAAACTCATCCTAATGCCATGTCTTTCAGATTTGGCAAACAGTTGGATTGAAAGAAAGGCGTGCAATCTTTCGAGCTGAACTAAAACGGTGAAAACCAGAGTGAACAGGTGAATATACAAGAGATTTCACACCACGGGACGTATGGAACAAAACGTAACACTCAATTACGCCGAAAGAAGGTACTAGTGAGTGCCACAAACAAACATCAACGTCTTTTGAGGCTTTCCGACTGGCCTCCGACTAACAGCCTTTTTGAAAACCAACCTGGCCTTGGTGATTCATTATCAGTTATACTGGTCATATCCAGATGAGTTTCGGGAAATTCACAATTCTTGCAACGTTCCCTCTGCATAAGTCAGTTTTTGATTCGGCGCCACATGCGAAGTGTTCTGTCTACAGATAATTCGTCGTAACAGTTCAACGATCACTACATTTTTCACCATGGTTTGAAACCAAACAGAGTCCGATTTTAATTTTATGGTATATGGCAATGAAGAAAGTTGGGAGAGATCAGTAGGAAACCCACGAATCATTTAAATAGCAAGCCGCGTTTTCATTTACATACTGAGACAGGCGGTATTGCATATCTGACAAGACATTCAAACTCTAATGAATACCAGGCAGAATACTTAATCTAGCAGATCAGAGGCAATTTGAATTCCGACTATTGACGAATGATCCACTAAAAGGACGAAAACTGGAGTCAACGAGCACGTGCTGTTAGCTGTAAGTGATGGCAATTTGGATCTGTTTTGTCTTATTTGGTTGACGGAATGCATGATGGTGAGAAATTCCTGTGCTATCAATTAAACTGGTACATTTCTGAGCTGTTCTCCGACAAGTGTAAAAAAATAAAGTTTTTCACACATTTTTTTTCAAAATTTTCTCCTTAAATTTTCATCTGCCGTTAAGTTCCACGAATCTTCTGTATTTCCAGAAAACGTGTTACTAGGGACAAGTAAAAATCTGGCTCGGTTTCACAAATTTGTGAAAAACTGAAAATATGGAACTATTCCTACGATCCGGTTTTTTTCTTTACCAGATTTTGGTGAATATACTTTGTGTTAGGCTTTTGCTGAGATTCTTACGTTTTACGAATAATGAAGCTCGATGCAGACCCATGTATGCGTTAGAGATTACGAAATACTAGGCATGCATCTAGCCGTTCAGCTAATGGAAAACGACAGGAACACCACTAGATCCTATGCATCAATAAGTGGCACAGTAGTTCATTTTCCGGACAGAATAGCTAGTTTCTCCCGTTAGGCTAGTTGGTAGAGCATTATGCTATTCATAAATGTTGGCAACTGAAGAGAGTTGCATGGCTACTGTTCAGGTCCCCGATACAGAACCTTGCGTCAAACGTAAGTTTGACGACCCGAATATCAAACCGAGAACTGGGTTCGAAAGTCTAAGGTGAACAACATCACAAACCTCGAATTGTTCACGTTCATGGCGTCAACATACCTGCCAACAAGTCTATCAATGACTGGCACAGCGTAGCGTCACGATCCGCATACCAAATATCCGCTGGGTAGCGGGGATTGCGGTCGTCCCTTTCGAGGCCAGTCTCGTGAATCGATGCCACGGAAATCACGACAGAACAAGTCAGGGCAAGTTCAGCAGACAGGCACGAACACACTTGGGTAAGTAGGTCAGGTGCGCACGTTCACACGTACTAACATATCAGTGTCGGATGGGGCAGCCTTTGTTGCAAGGTGAATGGCGGGTACGGATGAGCAGAACAAGTAGAGATCAAGTGTATCTGGGCTTATTAGACAAATGAGCGGGGGAATTAGCATGACTTGAAGTTAGACTCAGCTCCTGACCTGTAACGCTGTTCTTCTCATTCTTCCTTACCAGCGGTCCCGGCAATTCGGAAAGTCGGTCGATTTCCCCATTACTGATAGCGATGCCATTTGTCAGTACATGCAGTCGTTAAATTACGCAGGGAGGCAATAAAAATTCCGCCATACCAAGCATTCGGGCAGAGGTTGCGGGTATTTTCAGTAGTTTTACTGGTCACACCATCAGAAGAACAAGTTCACAGCCATATACACGACCAGCTGTTACCAATTGTGAACTGGCCATGGTCCTTTGTCCGATGTCGTTGGGTTGGACTTTTGGAAACACACTGTATAGGACCCACTAATCTCTGCATTTCAATAGTAGTGTTTTCATGGTACTGAATGGACTGTGGCTGCGACGCCTCAGATCCCCACAGGCTCACCAGGTTTTGCTTTTCGGTTCTGGGAAATGTTTTCATCTATATCAGTAACATACGAAGACTCAGGATTGGGTTATCCTATATGAGCTCGTTAGTAGTAATATTATCAACCCGAATTCGTCGATTCAATTTGGTTAGAGCAGTAAGGGACTGAGGTTCTGATTGAGTGAGGTACGGTTACCCAGTTTTCAACAACCGATCGCTTCCAGTTGTTCCTCAACCGACAGATTTCATAAGACAGTTTAATTAAAATGGTTATAGACTATTAACGACGTAATGTGTGGGAATTAGAATGAGCAAAATCAAATTATCTGTAGTGTGAATGTAACGTAAATATCGTCGAGTTATTTGTTCCAATTCTGGATTGAGCCAAACACCGGTGCACCATATCAGTTGTTCTCCTCCGACTTTACACTTGCACGGCGAAAGAAAAATGAGCAATGCACTGCCTCGTGTGCATCTGAATGTGCACTTGTGGACGTGCAGAATTTTACATCTCAAGGCTTTGTGAAATGGAGATAGTCGCCTCCTAATTACAAGGCTTATCGTCCAAAAATGACTTCAGAATACCAGATAGTACCTGAAGTTTCAAGTAAAGCTTTGGCCTGCCTCTGATAGCCTTCCATTATGGTTCGGATTCTCCCTCATGTAAAACGTAGTGCAATCTGGAATAGACGGCTAATGGACAACTTTATCAAGAAGGATGAATAGGAAAGACCAAGAAGGATTTTACGGAGTTCTAGACCATCCCTGTAGGTGCATTAAGATTGTCCGTAAAGCGAAAGGTCTAACGACAACTTTGTCTATTTGAACAGGTATCTTTTTGCCGCGGAATACCAAGATTGCAGCACCAGCGAAGTGAGGTGGATGATGGAAGCCTGAAATTTTACCTCATGAATATCAGCTTCCTTCTGTTGACAAAAGGACTGCACACAACTGAAGCAGGCGGGCTACGTGGTGATTTTTCCGATATGAATTGATTGTTCCCAAGGACTGATGAACCTAACTGACAAAAATTCACTTGCCTCTTGGAAACCTTTATCTTTTTTCAAGAAAACTAGGGTTCTTCTGTAGAGCAAACGGAAAACGACTAAGGTGCCTGCCGCCGTTCAGCAGCGAATTAATCTTTCGTTGTCTTAATTAAACACCTCTTCACTTTTTCACTTGAAAAGCTTGAGAATTTTGCTCTAATGTAAACTTTATTCAGATGTGCCTACAACTATTGATGGACGTTTAATCACCTCACCTTTTGTTTTTTGCATCGGCGCGTATCCCTATCAAATTTCCTCTTACCCTTTTTTGCCAGTGCCAGAAACAACCCTATTGGAAGCATCAGGTTACTTGACATCTTCAGTTTTCTAAGTGAATAAACAGGAGTAAACAGAGAAAGGACAGTTCTTTGAAACTGTAACCGGATTCACTTCCTTGCGCATGCGCGTCTCAAAAGACCATTATGCAAAACGTTGATTTGGATGTTCAATACCTAGCAAATCGTTCACGGGTAACCAAACTGCGTCATCTAAGAATTAGGACTACATCAAATCCAACCCGCAGATATCCTTTTTTGCCGCGTTTCTCAAAGCCTGTGCGCCAACCCTCTCATTCGTAAGGCAAAAAGTGGGTTTTACAATCAGCTATGATAAAAGTGATTAACTAATAATGATAATAATAAATACTAATAGTAAAATATTTATAATAATCTGAAAAGATGTCACCATAATTTCATTTGTCTGAGCGGAAAAGTACAGTCTGCGGTGAAACACTACAGAGCAATTCAAGCTCAACCACCCAAGACGAATTTCGAACCACGAAACGGAATCTCACACAACGCTTGCATAAGGTAAAATATGAATTGAATTAGGTCAATCAAAATACCACAATCTGCAAAGAATAACCAAGTAGACGACCATGTGAATTTTGAAGAACAACAAGCAGCAGAGAGAAGGCTCACAGAAGCCACAGATTACTCACCAACCCTTTCATACTGGATGAATGAAGACGAAGATATAAATTTATTCATCTAAGCCAAGGACAGTCCGCAGGGCTACAAGGGTGCCACCATGGTGCTCCTGTTCAAAGGGAAAGGATGCACACACGAGGCCAGCAAACAGCTTGGAATCAGGCGAATAGTCTTGCTAACGAAACCCGTTAAGCCACAATGCCGTCTTTGATAGACTTGCGTGCGACAAAAAGACATGAAGAGTGTCCCGGCGTCATATCCAGTTTAATGTGCATTTTCTGACTAGATACCGACTATCCAGATAAAGTAGAAAGGCGAAGATGCGCGAAATCGACATTATCTCAATCCACAAATGGCACCGCTGGTTGGGCCATGTGAAACGCATGGAACTTGATCGCATTCTCGTTCGACTGCTGTATTGGCATTTATAAATTGGTCATTGAAGCTGAAGAATACCGGAACTCCGACACAGAAGTAGAATCCAGATAAGTAACATTTTATACCATTAAATATTTCATGGTAATATCTGGCACTGAAGAGAAACACCTGACAAAAGGCCATGCCCATAGAAGTGGCGCATTTCAAAACTCAGCGGATTTCGACACCCGAACGTAAACGATCCATTTCTAAGCGATTCGCGTAAGACTGTAAGACTACTGAACCTGTGGAGGTATGTGCAGTGACAAAACCAGACTGGCAACCATAGGAGCCTACGTGTATCTCTTGGGGCCTTTTACGATAACAGGAGTTATTTTGTCGTCTACTGCTTCATTTCATTTGGAAATAGTTCACTTCCTGAATTACTCAAAAAGCATATATTTTAAGATGTTTGGGTCTGGAGAACGTAATATTTTATCTCAATGAAGCGTCTTGGTGAAGCAACAAATATCGACAAAATTCGGCGAAGTGCACCAAACCTTGTATGCTGATCTGGTGCGCAGCGACAATCGGCATATATAGTCAGATAAACGCAGTTCATTCATTTATGAACAGTATCCTTCCTAATAATATCGTACTACGTAATACCATGGTATCGAATTAGGAATCTTCAATCCCATCTCGATATTTAAGACATTCGACGTTAAGTCTCCAACTTTTTTTCAACTCTGTCGGAAGTCTAAATTCATTATCTCTGCATCCATGGCACACTGCCAGAGTTGTTTGTTCCAGGAGAACATTCGAAGGGATCGAACAAAGCTGATATCTTCTTCGTCAGCCGTGAAACTTACTAGGGACTATGCTTAGTCAGCCAAGAAATTATTGGTCTGCAGGAGTGGATCATTTTGATATCTCTATCCCTCTAGCGAGACAAACGCAGTCGAAAAGATGGGCACGCCGTCAGACCTAACTGCACAGTTCATTCATTTTTTCTGGGAGTGCATACCAACACCTGTAATCCTTCTACGAAAGTCTTGTTGAAGATGGTGCTTGCAAGACACGTACAGTCAATCACATATTCCAGATAGGTTTTCCCCTCTAGAGTAACCTAATCTAAAGGGAAATGTATCACGAAAGACTCATTTTCATTGCTCTCTTGGTTAGACTTTCAACGATGAGATCTCACTCATAACTTATCCCGTATCGGAGAGCATTATTCTTGGTAGGCCTAGTCATGTGGCCCTCAAGATAAAACATCTGTATTTCGACGCGCTTATTTTATAAGAGGGAGAAGGATTACCTATATTTTTTGGTGGGCTTACTGGTCATGGCCCGGCCAGATGTCTGTGAAAAAACCTGACAATCTGAGTCGATAAATAGGACCAAAAGTGCCCGAATACGTGCAAAAAATTAATACCACAACAAATCCTGCGGGTGCTTGCTAGTAGTATTGGGAAATCCTGTACTTATCTCCTCCACTCTAAGCAAACTGATGGGACTAAAAGCTTAGCACATTTGGTTAAAAAATAATTGTTCAGCAGCTGAGAGGCAACTCAATAGTCCGGCTGAGACGACATCAAAGCCACCTATGAAACCTGAGCACACTTCTCATTGGATCCCATACATCTCGCGAAAGTGCAAAACGATATTATAAAAGCCTGAATGATGTACTTTGTCAATGCTCTTGCACCGCATTCGAACCTGTAACATTTAATCCAATGGTATTCCTGTGTCACGGTTGATATGCTCACGGTTTTGGGTGTCACTCGAGTGATGATAATACTAGGTAACGACCGATGTGGCTGTGACTTTCATGGTTGTCAGGGCGCCCACGTCTTGGTAGGAGGACGACCAAAGTCGTCATCCGAAGGCTTTGGCTCAAAAGCTTGACCATAAGGCGGCGGATGGGTGGTGGCACACTTTTAAAGTGGTAAGAGCTTTTCTAATGAAAAGTCGCCATGCATGTTCCAACCTTTAACTTGGGGGACCAGGAGACTTTTTTGTTCATCAGGCTTCTATCTAGTGGCCAATCTACTAAATAAGGAAATCTATGGGTGTCAAACTGGAACCTCAGCAAAGTTCAGTGGATCGCGGGGTACACAAGGCGCCACACTGCGATAAGATCAAATCTCTTTGCAGCAGTACGAAATACCACTTAAATGATGGAATACCGTTTGATCTAAGAGCCTGCGAAGGTTGGTACATGAATGATCATTTTCATTGGTTGTCAGAAAAGTATTGACTTTCATGGAGACGCTGAACAGGGCGACATACGTTTCAGAAACTGAATGAATGTGACGAAAACTGCTGATAAACGGTTGTCCAGACAAAAATCCTGGACATCGTTTCAGAAGAAACCTGGGGATCGGCGCAGGAGTGTCTGGCACAACGAAGGAGGTTACCGCATACAGCCTTTTTTCAGATAACGAACACTAATTTCACATCACTTAGGCCTTCCAATACTTCAAAATGACATATATCAGCTGAAAGTATCCCAGCTGCTCTACGTATGAGTTTGCTGCATGACATTTGAAATTATAGAAGACTCTGTGAAATACCATCCTCTCTCAAATATTCAAACATTCAGAGAAAGATGACCAATGCTTGGTTAGTTCATACAGAGTGTTGGAAAGTCGGAAAGTCTGTCCGGGATTTTCTTGCGCTTCTATATGAAACTGTCTTTGATTGGAGCTGGAGTCTTTAAATGGCCATGATTTCTGAGCCCAATCACCGAACTCAAAGAATCTTACCTCACTTCACCCAAGTTAATGATGGTCATGCGGCCAGGTGAATGGTTTTCAGAAAGAGGCTAGCGTATCTTCGGCAGTGGCTGACCGAACATGTATGCGGCATATTTTTATCGTTTATTTTTGAAGAGCATGGTCACAGAAGTAGAAAGTGAATGCAAGCGATGAATGCGAAAGGGTTACAGGAGAAAATGAGATAAAAGAAAGAAATGTCTCATTCGAAGTCATGCAACCAACACTTCCAGTCAGATAGGATGAATCCCAACGTACGTAAGAATTTTGGTAAGGAAACATGCGTGTAAAGTCTAACAACCGAAGAAAGGACAAACAATGCTGAATGCTCTTCAAGGCGCGGTAAGCGCTAGCACAGTCAAGACTCGCACATCAGGCACAAAGTGTCCGTCATACTGGGTCTGGTGTGAGATTCAATGGCAAGAATGTACATTCAACGCCATGTGCCACGCATAAAAGTATCGTACGTACGCAGAAAACCCACAATGGCGAGCAAACACAAGTCACTGACTGTGACTTTAGAAAGTCCCAGTCCAATAACAGCTTTGGCGGATTGAAGAAAGCAGATCCCTCGATAAGAGATGATCATCGGTTGGTGGACCAAAAAGTCCACATCACAACCAACTGCACGTAGGGCTGAGATTATAGCGAGGGAAAATTCATCAGCACCATACTTCTGCTTTTTCTCACTTCACACAGTCATTCCGCGCCCATCCGAGACTATGCTGACGTCTATTAAAGTCGCTCGGCGCTCCCGAACGGCGATCAGGTCAGGCTTGATGAAGGACGTCGAAGTTGGTGCTCTCAACTCCTCAAAGACGGTGTATCCCAGGCGACGGAGGCGTTTTGCGAGTTCCCTTGCAACCCGATTATGACGAGCACATCTGGCGTCATGCGTGATCCAGCAGGACTGCAAAATATGCACCAAACTCTCTGGTTGGCCACAGTTTCCACGACATAAGATCGTCTGGCCACCGTGACCATGTCGAGCGCTTCTAACTCTCGTCCTGAGCAGGTTGCATCGGAGCTGGATACCGCGGATAAATATCCGAGGAAACACTCGTTCTGGAAATACAAGCCATCGATTAGAAAGAGGCGAAGCGACCAACTCTCGTAAACCGCGACCGTCAACGCTGTTGTGCAGGCTATCACCCCAAGCAGCCACCAGCTCTTCCTTGGTGTTTACGCATGAACCATGGACACGGATCGGAAGGCTGAGATCCCGAACAACCTTGCCAAATGCGGAATCGTTGACCACATTGCGTAGTACACGGCACTGAGTAGAAAGCAGCTTTTCCATACGCACTCTCCGCTGCATCGGGATTGTTGCACTCAGACTTGGGATACCAAGTCCCCCATGTTGTTTACCGGCATGGATGTAGCTGATCGGGGTATCCTTCGGTAGACGTAGCCAGCCGCGAATAGATTGCCTGATGTAGTTGTCCAACCTTTTGAGCGTGTTTCGGTGGACTTGGCCAAGCACGAGCGAATATGTCAGCCTCGGTATCAGGTAGTTCCTTGTGATCTCCATTCTTTGATGCGGCTTCAACGGGGCACGCGTCACCTCGTCGAGCAGTTTGAGCAGATGCTGTCGATGGTTGAAGACTCCTTTCCCCTTGAAAGTAAAGGGGATGCCCAAATATGTTACTGTGTCTGTCGGACCCAGAGGAGTGATGAGTTCCTCGGCGAAGCAAAATGGTTCGACTGAGACTGCTGTCGCCCGATGTTTCCTGTCCCCACAGATCACCATCGCTTTCGTCTTCCGGGCGTTTATCTTCATACCAGCTCTTCCCAACTCAACCGCGGCAGCTTCAAGCTTCTCTTTGAGGCGAGCTTGACTTTCTGCACACACGACCCAGTCGTCAGCGAAGGCAAAACCATCTACTAGGGTGTCATGGAACTGGTATCCCAGTTGCGGCATCGACAATCCAAGAACCTCATCCATTGCCATGATGAACAATAATGGGGAGAGTGGATCTCCTTGCCTCACACCTCTGTGGCAGTGAACCTCGGAACTGGGGAAAACTGCTACAGCATTCTCATAGGACTGTGCGATGTATCGAACTAGAGGTGACGGTGCTCCAAACGCCTCGGCAGATCTGACGATTGTGTCATGCGAAACCGAATCAAATGCTTTCGAGATATCGACGAACGCCAAGCTGAGGTTAGAAGCAGTCGCTGAAGAGTGACGAAGCAGGGCATGTAACAGCGATGTAGCTTCCAAACAGCCGTCCCGATGTAGAAATGCAAACTGGAGTGAAGGCAGTTGCAATCTACGACTCCAGCGATCAGCAAGCACCTTGTGAAAGCATCGGACAAGAATGGATGATACGGAGATCGGTCTCAGTTGATCCGGTGAAGTCGGATTAGGGACCTTCGGAACTAGAGTAATACGAGCACGACACAGGTGTGGGGGACAACCCCCAGATAATAAAAGTAAGTTGAAATACCCAGCAAGTACGTTCGCATTGAACCGGCGGAGCATCCTGGGTGTGAGCTTGTCCAGGCCTGGGGACGAATTGCCCATTGAACGGACCGTACGGCCGACTTCCTCTCCTGTGATGGGCTCAATCAAGCTCCAATCGGATGGTACTACTACGCGACTGGGCCGGCTGTCCACGTGTTTTGGGGCTGAGAGCACCTGTTTCCAGTACTGCTCGGCGTCTGGAGGTAGGCCGCAGTTGCCTTTGTACAGATCTTTCCATGACCCATCGAGCACAGCAGACGCTGCATCTTTCCATCTTTGGTGGTATAGGGTCTGGATGGCGGCGTAGTTGGCTCGGCGGATCTGCTTTCGGTTGACCGGCATCCGATGGGCTAACTGACGACGGCGTCGGGATACGGTTTTCCAGGTGTGTGGAAATGTCCTGGAGGCGTGGAGGTCCAGAAGCGAGAGGACTTGTTCCGGTGTCATGATGCCAGACTGCAACCCTCGGGCAAATGCCAGAAGGTCAACACTAGCAAGTGAACTGTCAGCATGGGATTCTAAGAGTGACACGGCGCAATCCACGGTTTGTTTAAACCAGACGCTATAGTCATCGGCTTCTGACGAGTAGGCCGCTATTTGACCGATGGTTTGGTCAGGTCCACCAGATGATGATTCGTCCTGTTGTGCTTGCCAGTTAAGCACCCGTAACCTGGTTTTGATGCTGATAGCCGATCGACCAGGAAAATACTGCTCCAGTCTCGCGAACAGCGCGGTTTGCGTTTCACAAGACGGATATAAATTGTTAGCCAGGCGCAAGAGCGATTGTGACTCTTGTTGGGACCAGCGGGCACCGGAATGCTTCACTCGGCTGAGCTTATCTGCATTATGCTGGGTGGGGTGTGCGTGCCGGCGATGTTGACTCAGGCCAATCTTCGTCGGAAAAAGGCGGGAACAATCAGCACAGGCCAATTGGGCGACCATGTTCGTACCAACACTATCATTGTCGTGAACTCGATGGTGGGCTACCAAGCCAGCTTTCGATTTACACCACTTGCCACATTCCTCACACGTGAGCCCCACGAATCTCTCCTGTGTACTGGTTGGAACTGGTGCGGAGGCGCCAGATGTTTTGTAGTGTACATTGTCGAAAGTAACCAGCACATTGAAACCAAACAGGGTGGTTAGCCCTGTCTGGAGTTGCTGAACTCTTAGCTCACCCAGACTGGCGTCCAGGCTACCCAGTCGGCACCACGAGGAGGTGGTTCAGCTCGCCGACTAGCATGTTTCATACATGTAGTTCACAACAGTTCCCTACCATATTGTGGCTGACTCGAACGTACGGTAGCTTTGGTCTCAAATGCTGGCGGTCATGATGAAACTTTGATTGGACATACGTACATTGTGCTCAGATCTTTCAAGGTTGTGAATGAGAGTAGGAACAACACAAGATGGTGTCCTAAGTTCACCCGTGTGGAAGTTCCAAGCGCCACTCCAGTGATATTACTGCAGCTCGATAGTCACTTCCTGTGATATAAAAATGTATGCTGATGTTATCGAACTCAGAAAAATATGTTTGCGGAAATATGTTATACTATTCACCAGAGAAAAATCAAAAGTAATTTTCTACCGCGTTTGGAGGTCTGTGCTTCATGGGGCCTTTCCTAAACAACATTTTTTGTGGATTGGAGACTGAACTTTTTCTTGGACCTGGTACGGGAAAGGGCACGATATTACCAGGGGTATCCGCACGCACCTTTATAACAAATTGATGTATTTATTTTTTTCTTTGTCGTTAGAATCAGCACTTTTGAACTAATGTTACTTGGAATGTTCTCCGGGCGTGGTTTACCCTGGGGACACATCCTTTTATTGGGTCTCTAAAGCGATATTACCATTGGCGTTACAGAACGATATGTACGAACAAATTCTGTATGTGAGTAATTTTTGTGTGGAACTTATGAGAACAATTACCGATTTTTACAGAGAAAATATGTTAGTTGTCCCCGCCACTTTCTAGGACGCTAGTTATTGACAAATAGGAGAGTTGGAAAAAGAAACTATTTATCAGCCACCTCTTTTAGAAAAAAGCTACTCTATCAGTCTCAAGTACATCGGGCGATGTCTGGTCCTCACAAAGTACCTACTGAACTGAGCAGATCTGATGCGTAGAAGTCACATCAATTATGACTGAGGAGACCGTACAAGGCACCCTTTGTGTGCAGAATGGAAACGGTTTCTCTACTACGTCCAATGTTCCATTACCATCCCCTGTCAGTAACCTACAAATCCAGGATAGGTAAGAACAATGCGTGAACTAACAGTGACTGTTTGTATTCGTATTTAGCATGAATGCTAAGGGCAATGGATATTCCCATAATTTTGAATGCGAAAATTAAAGGTTTAGTTGAAGCGATGTAAGTAAACTACTTTTGGCATTTGTACTTTGTGAAATGAAGACAAAAAATGGGAAGAAATTTTGTCACAAAGGCTTTTTCCTGTAACACAAATTCAAAATGACCACTGTAACTGGTGAGTTCTGAATTCAGCATATTGTAAGACGGGCATTGAAGCAGCCGAATATGTTCGTCACGCACTAAGGCTATACGGACTACACTAGCAGGTGAAAAGCTTTGAAATTAGGAAAAGAACTTACAAGACCATTCTGTGACTATCCTATGGACAGACCTCTTGACAGCGGCGGGTCAACATTTGTTCATTGTGACAGGGCGGTAGAAACTAGTGAATGTTTCAGGTGACTACAGAGAGCTTCCCTGGGTACAAAGAACCGTACATTAACCTAACAGTAATCTAGGTAGAAAACGAGCGCACCCAAGCCAGACAGCGCTGCTCTATGTCGCTTGTTTAATTGCTTGCTAGGGTGCCGTAGGTTGGTAGATTTTAATGAAACTTACTCGGGTTGTTCTTCTTAACTTTCGACATGCTTCATAGTTTTCCACCGGGCAAAAGGCCAACAGATTTGTCGCTGGGGATGTGTTTCCGTAGATTTTCTGTAACAGCAGTTGAAAGCGATCTAAGCTCAAGCACTTTTCTTGAACCGAAGATATTTTAGTATCATGAAAATAAACCTAAATAAACCCTCGTCAGCCTTGACTTGCACATTTGGTTTGAGTATACTGCAAAACGGACATTCTTTTTAATCTCAACTGACTCTTTCGTTTCAATTCAGTAACTAAAGAGCTTGTTAATGGAGGCACGCTGGTGCACTGTGACGAAGCTGTCCACGGTTCACGCATTTGCCTGATTAAGGGTTTGACTGAATGCTTCATCTCCTTGCAAGAACACAGATTAGAGTCTCCGTACTGGAATTGAAGCAAAACTATAAGCCCGCACTTAGCTTACACCTGCAACTGATCGGTATTCTACGAGCTTAACAGCTCTTTCTGAAGGCCCAGGACACTGGCACCGGCTGAGAAATTCAATATTCACCAGCTGAAGCTTGGTACACGTATCGAATTCTGTCTTTACAGACCATTATGCCCCCAAATATACATGTAATGTGGGTTTGGCGACCGACCCCACCCCCGGCTCCTTCACAAAGTAAAAAATGACAACAAAACACCCGGAATTAAAAATACCTTCGCCCTGTTCTATGCATTAACTTATATTTTCATGACACCTTGGACCGAGATGTTTAAACTTTATCATGAAAAATGATAACAGACAATCTCAACATTCAAGCGCAGTGGTCGATTGTGATATCGAACGGGTGCAATAAAGCCTGACCTGGCGAGTTTTACCACTTAACGGGCTCCTAAGAACGAGTGTAGACAGATAAGAATCATGCGGTAACCGCTTCCCTGGGCCTGCGACAAACTGTACTGCTGACATGACGAGACTCGCTGATTTCAGTACAAAGATTCCTAGGTAGTCCGGGCATTATTCGTGTTTGCATCCGTTCTCGTCAATCACTCTGAATGAGTGTGAAAAAAGATGGAACCACCAATCTCACAACATTCGTTTAATACGGTTGCCAGCATGCGAGAAACTTGAGTGTATCAATCACTGATGAATACCATACCGGTTTTTATGACACGTTGACTATTCTCTCGGCGTTTGGAATCGATCTTTGGCTCCAGGGGATATTGTCTTGACCTCCGAGGGAAGATCAGCATTGGATGCACTTTTCCTGGCACTGGGTGATATGAACAGATGAAGCTGGGAAATCCCTTTTTCTCTAAGTGTCCCGTTCTCGTTTCTAGATGTTACAAGCCTGTCATTCGCGAACCGTCTTACGACTCCTGAGTTTCGTTTTCCAATGGAATGACTAGTAATTTGCTTCGTAAAGCTGCTTGACGAGATGGGTTTGAAACAGACCAACTAAGGTACACAAAAACAGTCGTTAGACAAAAAAAGACTACAACGATTGTTTACGAAGGAAAATCGGGAAACTGACCGTTGATTTTCGCTGTTGGTGTTGCTTGTGAAAGTAACTTTACTATTTCCGACTATTTAATAGAAATTTATCATTTTAAACAGATGCTATCGGCTTTTCTAAAATTCCAGAATCCGGTGATATATTCTAGTTGAGGCGTTAGGTCCTGGTCCCACTAAATTCTCCACACATTCTTATAAATAACCCCAGTCAACAATCCATGTGTTCAGCAAACTGGATTCGGCCAGCTGGTTTGTCTCTAATTACTCAGCTAAATCATTCAACTATTGTACACTTCAGCCGGTTTTGCTTGTATTCAGCGCCTAAACCACCGCATCCAGTCGATTGCTCGCTTGCATGAAGGCTCAGCTTGTCGAGGAATGTGACGAGAAATTTTAGATTGCTCCTGACAACCTCATTTTGATAACAACTCTCACTTCAGTAACACTAGTACTTCAGCACTCACTGGGCACGTGGCCAAAAACATCAGACTTGACAGACAAGTTCAGCGTTTTTTTCCCTAAAAACTGGCGGACAACATATTTATTCCAGTCAGCAGCGCTGCACTCTAGACTATGGTTTATATCATCTCCGTGTGGCGCAGTTAGCATCCAAAAACACCCTAAGTTATTCCCCTAACCACATACTCACGCATCAAGTAGCAGGTTCAAATTAATCAGCGAACTGAACCCAATTAAATTCTCTCAATCTGCAGGTATTGAGCAGAAGGTTGATGTACCGACATGATAATTACCAGGTGGGACGTGTACCACCGAGGTATGTTTCTATTCGGGACACTTGCGTAGCTCAGTGAAGACGTTCGCACTTTGGCCACTTGGTTGGTCTCACGCGCTGTCTGACCTTGTTTTTCAGCCCATTGTAGCAAACATTTAGTATATGCCCGTAGCACTTGGGGAAGGACGAATAAATTAACTGAGCGAACTACCTACTTCAAATCTCAGTCGTTTAAAACAGACGAGATTCATAGCAGATTTGTGTTTGAAGGTGATAGTTTTAAGTTAACTCAAACAACTGCTACTAAACTGAACATTTCAATATAAAGAATCCCGCAATTATGGATAGGTATGGAGGGCAAGCAAAAGGCAAGAGCTCGTATCCTGTCATCGAAGGAATAAAAACACTCGCAAACATTTTTCAGACGTTCATATGATACTCACGTGACAAGCGAAAATAGGCATCCTTGTTGAAGCAACTAAATCAGAACCCAGGCTCACTTCACATATCAGTACTTTCGGTAAAAGTGAACCTATTTGTCTGTTTAAACGAAATAGCTCAGACGTGTCCAAATTCTTCTGGTTAGGTGGTGCCGTGTCAGATATTTGGATATGTATCGAACCACAGCGCATCCTACACTGATTTAGACTAGTCGAAATCCTTATCTGGGACGGAAGAAGCACATTGGCGACCGGTGTGGTAGCAAGTTTCACAACCGTCACATTTACGCAAACATTGGTTCAGTCTACCGAATATACTCTTCTAGACAGCGTTAAAATCTTGGCACCTTTCTCGAAGTCTCGAGTCACGCTTTGCCCTCAAAAACATACTTCCCAAAACAAATCTTTTGATTTGGCTGCAGTATGTGGAGAGTTAGAAATTTCAGTTTCTCAATCACATTGACAGCAAACGCACCTCTCCGCCGCAAAATGGCGGACCACACCTTTATAAATGATAAAACACCATGGTAGTACGACTTTAAAGCCAGTGCCTTTCCTTTTTTGCTAGTGCCCACACGTTCCCATGAATTCCAGAGGAAGAAACTAAGGCCCGATACCCTAAGTGAAATATGATAAAAATAATTGCCTGAGTTGTTTTCCCTCGTGAACGTCCGCCTACTTGCTGTTTGCTTTATCATAGTTTGCCTTTTAAATTCTCGTAAGCAAGACTTCTAAACGGTGAGAGTTACGAAAAGGGTAGTTCAGGACTACTTAACGAACTCGCACTTTTGCTTACTGGTTGCGTAGGCTGTCATGAAATTTCATAACTTTCGGGTGAAGTCTGAACCACATATCAGCCACGCCGAATTCCATAGAAGTCTAAAATGATACGAACATCATTTAGCATTGAAAAAGTAACCAAAGACTTCAGCTTTGCATGGTGGTGGTTATCATGCAACAGGTGGCAGTTGCATTAACAGCTCTTCAATATACGCATCTGGTTAAAGTGGAGAACAGGTGCGATTATCAGTGCTAAAAAACATTCTTCTCCAAGTATCAAACTCTATTCCAAGCAAGCGGCCAAAGCCAAATTCCAGGATCCGAATTTTACTGAACATGAGATACGCACCTCCATTATTTTATCTTAAATACATAAATACAATTAAAGTTTTTTCGTTTGTCTCCGAAGATAGACTTAACGCTAAAAATTTCGCACTGGTGAAACAGTCGCTTGTATTTCTGTTTTAGTATGCTTAAAATATATGGATTTTTAAAAACTTGCGTGGTAAAACCTCCCAGAGCCGTTATCACGAAATCGAAGCTATAAATCGATGCATTCCTGGAAAATAATTTATGAGTAAATCCGCACTATTGTTATTGAGGTGTGAGGTTCAAACCTGAGGAACGGAGTGCTGTTCAAATGACTGAAAATCGTTGCGTATAACTTCGGCCACTGATCCTACACCTTTTACCTTAGTTCTTCGAGCTGCCGGGCGTGAAAATAGTATCCTTAAACTTTTGAGGGTATGACAACACAGTCTTTCGTTGTGAAACAATGAATTTCTTGAAACAACGAAAGTAGGGGGCGATGCGTACATATTAGTTGAATGAGCGACGTCAGCCTCCTCGAAGACGGTCATCTGTGATGTCAGTTCCAAGCATCGATATACAGCAAACTCCTTTGTTAGTTGATATGCTGCTTATATAGAAGACGATTTTGGTGACATGGAATTTTTTCCTGGTCTACTTTAGGACACGAACCTACTGGAACTCAACAGAAGAGTTATACACTAATTTGCAAATCAATTTGGTTTTTGCGAGAGACTCACCTGGAACCCAGCTGAATCTTCCGTTTGTGATGTTTTCAGGCAACTAAATGTGCTGCACCAGGCCGCCTCATGTTCCAGTTGCTACGATATTCGAGATATCGCGATACATGTATATACATAATGTACTACTCATAAGATTGCTTTTCTGTTCCCTAAACATCCACCGTAGCACATTGGAAGTGCTTTGCGCCATTAAACCATTACTTAAGTTGACTTTAACTAAGCAGGGTTGATGCCAAGAGCTCAGTTGGTACATTATCCCACCACTGTGAGAAGTATTTTTGAAAAAAACGACGTGAACCAGTCGAACATTTAGCTCCTAAAGCGTGCACAGCACCATTCGTTTCAATCGTTGAAAATACGATTGTGGTTAATGGACCTGGAGGATAGGATGAGCCAACACACGCTCAGTCGTTCTCGATATCCCGGAAATCATCATTGTTTCTGGTGTTGTACGTCATTCTGATAAATTATCATGTCAATGAATCCCACTTAAGTTCAGCTGGGTGAACGAATCCATAGGTTTTTATAGCCAAGATGACAGTGATTGAGGACCGCTTTAGGCTAGTAGGTGTCAATCACGTGTGTGCAAGATTACGGAAAATCTGGAGTATTGATGCGAGCTGATGAAAATCAGCCGGATGCAAATGGAAGTTCCCCAATACAGTATCAAAAGCATGCAATACGGTTGCTGTTGGTAATTCATACACAAAGAAACAACTTATATTCTCTTGAAGGTAGAGTACTGTGGTCTAGCGCGGAAAGGCTCTTTCGGATACCTACTGTAAACAAAAACTTTCGTCCGTTTTTGAATTTAATACAAGATTTATAAATAGCATTAAATACCGGCACTTTTGATATGTATGTTTAAATCCTTCTATTCAATGGAATGTCTGCACAGTCATTCATTATCTTTGCTAAAATATTCATATTAACTGAAACTAGTTTTTGCATATAAGCTTCATAGCCCTTAATGCTACTCTATTTCAGTAACAATGAATATAGACCATTCAATTTTGATTATTGCTTGTTATTGTAAACGGTGAATATGTGGATTGTTTAGACATTTTAGTAGCATAGGCTTCAGTCAACATCTATTCAGTTCAAAAACAGCAGAACACAACAAAATTAACACAAATAACACAATGACACGTGTGTATTATACTGAAAAATATCTGTCTGTGAGGTTTGACATGCTCTAACTACACCTTTGAAAAAATAAGGTAAATCTTTCAGTTTGCCCATTTTTGTTCACTTGATTCTCAGCTAATCCGTTTAATGGGCTTTACTTTCTTTACAGGTAATTTGCAGCTCTCAGCCAGCTACATGAAAATTGTTAACACTCGAAACAGTCGATATACCCATTAAAGTCATCCTGGGAACTGTTTAACTAACTTCCGTAGCCAGTATAATTGCTGGCCTGAACTGCATCTACGCGGGGTGATACGTTGATGAATTTCGAACGAATGCGTTTCGAACTGGGCTTTTTGAGTTCACTAGATACAGGCCCGCTGTTACCCCGAGAACGACTATTTTTGAAGGCTTGTTGGTTCAGAATAGTACATTTTGCTTGTTTAATCTTTTTGGTCACAGACGTTGATTAAATAGAGACTCATCATCCAACGAAACGACTTTTTTTGCCAAAAACTGTTGATGATACTCGTGCGGAAAGGGAGAATATACAGTGATAGAGATGTTGGTACAACGTTTCTACTGCCAAGAGACCGCCAAAGTAAAAGTTTTGTATATGCCCATCACAGGATTAGTTTATGAAAGGGAATTTTCTGGTAAGTATGGCTCGCTTGGGGTACCATCAAACCCTCCAGTAGACAAGCCTGCTCTCTTAAGGTGTCTCAGAGTGGCTAACGAAAGTTTTGGTATCGATATATCTGGGTGTCCGCAGCATTTGTTAGGATTTCAGTTCATGCAGTGACGCTGAGTAAGGACGTCTACATATCTTAGACTAACACCATGAAGAGCAGTCACAGTAGGTAGCGAGTGGTATGCTAAAAGGAGTTTTGATCCTACTCACGGCTATGGCACTTTTGTACATATATACACATATCCATACCTATCTAGGTGATTCCTCCAAGCGACAGTCTTGTATGACTTTCATGGTAATAAACCATTTGGCCTGGTTTCTAATTTTATCACTGCAAACAGTCACCTTACATGAGGTTTGCAATGTTGCGTGTAGATTATTGGACTCGTAAGATAGATATGAATCAGGGTTGAATTAATCTGAACTATGTCATCAAGATACCTGTTAGTTCCGTGAACAACACTGAGAGGGACCATCTGTAGCTTGAGATCCGGGGTGTTTAACGTCATGGCAGACTGGATTCTCCTATACCATAAATAGTTGATGTTTCACGCCTACTTCACATTGCGCGTTTCCTAACAGTAACTGAATCTCCACTTTTAACACTTCGGAATATCTCTGCAGTATCCCCGACATTCTGAATGTGTGGTTGAAATGAGATAATATCAGAAAGATTTGAATTACTGGCACTGGGTTTCAAGTTCGCCATGTTAACGGGAATCTCGCAGGATCTTGCGTTTACACTTTACTCTCATCTGGATAGCAACAAGTCAATCTAGAACGGATAGAACTTACAATTACACTAATCTGGATTTGTGTTTTCATTTTTCATAGGCGAGGGTGAACAGTTGAAATCTAGCTGCCATTCTCGGTAGAGAGCTAAATTCGTCTCAGTTATGTGAAAATGACATTTGCCACAATTCGCTGAAAGGCGTGAAATCATTCAGTTCAAAGGGGTTTCCTTACTTTTCCGCTGAATGGACTATTTCTTGCTACATGGCAAAGACTCGTATTAGTGTTGATTGTGTGGTTCATTCTTGATGCAACGCCACAACTCCATATTGTCACAGCTCACTTTTTGATTTTCGCGAAAGTAAGCTAGGATGATGTGACAACGGGCCAAGCTCTGGAAAGCTCCCGTACCTAACCTAACAATTTAATATAAGGAAAAGTTGTTCTGGGATGCTGTTTCACAAAACGCTTTGTCGACCATGTTATGCCCGTGAAGTGGAAGTTAATAGGTCATTTTAACTTTCACTATGGATGCCGCTTGGCATCTGTATGACAGCACTGTGTATGCACAGAAAATACGTGTGATGAGTAGGTCTATCATAGCGTAGATGCCTGTGGAAGGCTTCTACGAATTGGATAGTGGTTGCGCTATCCGAATTGCACTGGCGTACTACATGGAAGTCAAGCATCAGCAGCCTTAAATCTAGGTTGATTTTCCCACTGTTATTTATCAGTGCAGCTTAGTCACCCATGATCGCGTCAGACGGTCAAAAGCACTCTCTAAATCGCCCGCGCCTTGCGCTTCTTCCATGATCTGTGATTAGGTAGGCCTGCATTACCGTTGACAGTTGGTTCAGATAATGCTTAAAACCTGACTGTTGATTTTGTGGTAAGAGTTCCAGGGTCAATGCATTTAGTAGATTTTATGAATTCGTTCTTGGATCAGATGCCCGATTTGTTAATGTACCTTTTCCAGTAAATGGCAGCGAGCGTCAGCAAAGGCACCTGCTGAATCGAGAAAGGCTTTCGCGCTGTGCCACCATTTTTCGCTTAACTTAGACATGGTCTGTTCGTGTGAACCACTTGTTCGGAAGCAGTGGTCTCCAAGTGAGGCAAACAGGTGTTTTAGTTTAACGCACCTTGGTTGATGGATGCAGACTGAGAGGTGCATAACTGGAGTAATGCGTTTCTATTTCTATTGTCGTTCGTGTAAACTACGTGTGTGACATTGTTGGATTGTGAACTACCCTTTAATCAAGGAACCTTTAATGGGACTTGCTGACTTGGTGTCTTTACACCTTAACAACCAAATAACGTTTCTTAAACGTCATATGGGTCCACTTGATCCGGTTTAATCTTCATTTCATACCTTGCAACCATTTGAAATTTGCGCTTCATCGCGTAGTTCAGGTGCAGCTGACGGAAGACAAAAATGGTACTTTTATTATGTTGACAGAATGTTACATCCGCTAGGTTTTTTGACCTTGTGTGTAGCTTTGTGTCAGCTGGGCCTGTTGCATACGTAGTACACGTCGAAACTATATTTCACAGCTGCAACCTGTTATAGTTTGTCACTTCGCCCATCTACGTGAGGAAACGTGTGACTTTATTGTCCGGCTCACGCAGATTCCCTCATCAAATATCAAAAGCTTGGAACAATAATGTCAACTCTGGCTCCTGCCCTGGATAAAGTCGCTTGTTTAGTAAGGTTTAGAAGAAAATCCATGCAAGTGAGCGGCCTGCCAGACAGAGCCGTTGGGTAGTTGAACACTAATAAACGGATCAGTACCACAGAATTTGACATTTATTTCAGCGTTGCTCGACTTACTCATCTTTGGGTTTCGTGTGATGCCGAACAATCAGCGACGGTTGTCATTCTTACTCTTATGGACTTATATTTTATTGGACCATAGGTCGAATTTTCATTGAGCTCTGAAATTACCTTCCAGTAACCGCAAACTGTACGCTCTAGGGTCCCGTAGTACCATTTTTAAACATCACGGCATATACTAAAAGAGTATGTGGAATGAAGGGACAGGACCGATTTGTCGTTGACTCTGCAAATGAAAGTCGTTAAATTGCGTGTTTGGATAAAGTAGTTGAAATTAGGAAAGCAGCGTCGGCAATGATGTCCGCGGGACAAACGAAAAACATCGAATGACTGCCACGTAAGAGCGACTTACTGATGTGTTCGAGACAGTAAGGACATCACGCTGGGTATGCTGAGGTACGGAAAAAAACCTATTTCTCAGGAAAACATTTATGTAGGCTGGATTATTATTATCCATCGAAGACATATTTCTCTATGAGCCTTGTGTACAATGAAATGTTATGAGGTTAAGAATATTTTCAGCTATACATTCAGGAGAGGACCGCCGTATTGACAAAATTTAAGACCATGCCAGAACACTGCAAAGGATGATTGCTCACGTTTATGCAAGGTATGCGAAGATACTGAAATACCGAGATAGTTAATGTAGCTTGGGTTAATGACGCATATTCGCATTTTGAGGTGGATTCCATTTTAGGCCATCGGGAACCTACTCAACAGAACGGCATAGAAAACGGCTACTCAGGCAGGCGTGATAAGCTTCGAGACTTAAAGTTCCGGAAAGAGGGAAAACAGAAGAGCCATTAGGAAGAAGGTGAGTCTCTGTAATGCAACTTCAGCCATGTGGACTTGTGCAACACGCAGACGCGCGTGCCTTAACAGGATCAGCCAACGTAGTAATCAATCCATCTGGTAACCTTAATCGCCTGGAAGCGAAGCAAGTTGCTGCTTCGTCCTTGTGCCTTCTGTATCAACGGAACGTAGCTTTGATATCGTATTGGTAACACACTCTCTGCTAGCTTGCGTGCACGGACGTCAACAAAGCGGATACAGTATAAACCCCGACAAATACACTCATCTGCATTAGGTCTTCACGAGAGACTCACCTGAAACCCAATTGAACCTCTTGTTTGTGATATTCTTCAACTGAATGTGTTTCACAAAGGCCGCATCACGTTTGAGCTGGTGTTCAGGTGGGTGTAATTGTCGAATTTCGTGCAATTTGCGTTCGAGTAGAACATACGTTTTACGAAAACTCGAGGACTACACCTACCTGATGAGCCCCTGTGAGCTGTCGAAGATTTTTCAGCAAACTTGTGACTAGCATTAGATCTATAAAGAATAAGGACTCGTTGACACCTTTCAATTGTGAGCTCATATTAACGAGTTGTGCTCAACCACTCTTATTATGGTGATATCGATCAGGGTATATTAACTTGACGTAAACATAGCATGTTTCACCTGCATGTTTTCGTTGGACTCCGACATTTGAGGTTAAGTTGATGGTAATAGTTCAAAATGGTAAGTTTCTACCACAATCGCCTCCTAGCATTTGTTACATGCCGCGAAACTCACACGAGCATAGATACTGTAGTGTGTGGAGCTCTCTTCAGAAGCTTCTGAGTCGTCAGGAGATTTAGCATAGCATTTACGCTTGAGAGTTTACTTTAGGCTAACCAGCACTTCGTGGAATTCGAATGGTCGTTGAATGCCCTGTAAGCACTCGAGTGTTAGCCGACTATTTTTTTCTTTAAAGCCCGAGATTATGCACCAAAAACAGATGCGACAAACAGACCCAGTTATCTGTGCTTGTGTTACGGCAAGAGAACAAGACCTGTAATAACTGCGTAATGACAACGTGCGAAGTGTTGCTCGGTTTCATAATGACGACCGAATACTCCAAATGTCTCATTAACTTTCTTTTCACGACATTTCTGTGGATGCACCGCCATCTGAATCACACTCTGGAATACTTTCACGTACGGCGTTCCGTCGATTGACCACGGTCGGGGTTATTCATCTGCTCTCCAGTTTTCCATGCTTTGTTTCCTTAACTTTGTGACATTTCGAGAATGTAGTGGAACAGAGATTGCGTTGGGTTGTGTACTAGCCACTGCATCAAGCACAAGCCTGGTACAAATTGGGGATAGCGAAGCTTGAAATTTGGTTTGGTAAAAATTGGGAATGCAGAAAGTCTTACTGGAAGTGTGAAAGGTACAAAAGGTTTGTTTTCACATGTGATTTTCTCCGATGATTGCGGGTGACCACGCTGGATTATCACTTCCGCCTAATGTGCCACCAGTGTGCGCTATCTGTTCAGCAGCGGTCAATGAACATATCTAGAAAGGTAACGTTAAACGCCTAAACAGAAAATTTACGCCCGAAGGAGGGAGTTCCAAACTCCGTCGTTATCCAAAGCGGATGGTGGGTTTGTGACAGATCTGATCCAAAACGTGTATGCTACTGAAAGGGCACTTTCACGACACCAGCTACTTACTCATGTTACGTTTGAGGATTAGAGGTATAACGACTAACATCGTTTGAGCAAGTCTGCTGCTAAGAAAAGGCCTGGGATCTTTTATAACGAGCCATAGTAGGACGAAGGTATACCTCAGTAAGATCATCTGCTTTTAGACAGAACATTATAAACCGGGTTGTGTATTCAATGTTCATGATTGTGCAATCCTTCGGTCTAGAAAGGGAATCAGTGTGAATGTCAGTCCTGATGGAGTTTCCTCTCTTATGATAAACTGCGTATCCAGCGGAATCGCAAGAGCGCTAGCTGACGTGAACTACAGTTTGAGTGGAATGTGTGGTGTAGACGCTGAGTCAGATAGTCTGTGGTCACATGTCCTTTGAAGGGAAGACTGATGAAGACAGACTTCCTCCCGGCTGTGACCGCTTTGGTTCTCATAGTTGTAGCAGCCATGTATTTTGAGGTGAATCTGTCAGGATAATCATTTCCACAAACAATGCTAGCTAGCGAGCGTAGTTCGGATTTAAATTCACTCTTCAATATCTGTAACCGGAAAAAGACGAAATGCCTTTTCATGTCTAGTCCATCTGCTAGACTTGATGCTGCACAAAGTCAGAATATCTTCATGTCACCTTTAATTTAAACGGTATCCATGACTTTCAGCCGGGGATGATTACAAAATACCAATACAATACAAAATATTTCGCCGTTAAAACACCGACAAAAATTTTGTGAACCAGCTTATTGTTTGGCGGCTTCTGACAAGAATTTCGATGACACTCTAGGAGGGTAGGTGCACAATTCACGCAGCAGGAAAAATGGCTGACATACCTTTGCTGCCGCTATTAACAGAACTTACCAATCAATGTGAATTGCTATTCGAGCGGCTTAGCACCCAGACTATACACCGGAACTGAACAATTAATGCTCACAATTACAGTAGCAAAATTTTCTTACATATACTGTCTAATGAAACAGAAGCGACACTCCCCAAATAGCCGCTAGCTCGGTATAGGCTACCTCAATATATTTCTCACAATGGATGTGGTGATAGATGCGCAGATGGTCCCTGCGTGAAAATGGTACGTTATGGATTCCCAGAATGCTTGTCTCTGGTAAAGACGAGTGGGATTCCTCCGAAGAATAGCCATAGGATCGCGTTTATGTAGGTTTTTCTATCATGGTCTGTTTTTGTGTTCTAAGTGGTTGCACAGGTAAGCTTCCTGTTGATTGTGTAAGTTTATTGAGGACGTCAGGTGTAGCACATCACAAAAATTTTGCAAGGTAACCATGTTCACAGCGCAGCGTGGAATTTTTTCGGATTTTCGTGGTTGATTGAAGTGGAGGGGGAAAACATGAATTACGGAATTTTTAGCGGGATTTGCGAAAGGTGCTAAATATATACTTTGATTCGCAGGTAATTTCTGGCTAGCCTACATGCAATGAGTCAAGCGAGACAAAGGCAATACATTTGTGCAGACGGAGCCTCCTCATCAAGCATAGTTGTTTTCTCCCATTGAGTGGTGTGGAATTCATGAATTTTGTACTCCGTCGCAATATATAATCAAAAAAGCAGCCAACTTTTTATATTCTGTTCATGCACCCCGCCCAGCCTGCTACTTAGAATGGGTCGAAGAATTTAATCGAATTTAATCTGTCCCTTTCTTCGCAAGATAAATTTAACACGGAACGCTACGAGGGTTGTTAGACAAGTACTGCGAACTTCTCTGTATCGGAGGTTCCACCTAGGATAACCATATACCGTAAATAGATTCATACAAATGGCGCACACCGATGTTTGCTTCCCGGCAGTCGTGACCGGCACAGTGGGAACACCGGAGGAAGCATGATGTTCAACTGGATGACAAAGATCTCACGTTAACCATAGGCTTCACAGGACAACGACCGTCAAATGGATGAAAGACCATTATTTGACCTAGCTCGCTTGTCAGCGATAATGGAAACAGAGCCACCCAGTTGATGTTACACTTGCGGGAGATCCAGATAGGCCAGACAGCGTTAAGGTCATAGGAAGCAGCAGCTTCATAATAATTTAACGTTGTCACGGTTCGGCTGAAACGCTGAATCAGTTTTTGTCTATTTGGATAATAAAGCAAGAAGACAAAGGCTGCGAGCTGTTGACGTTTGGATTTTATCTCTTCAGTCGCAATTGACCTCGCATCATAAATAGACAGTAATAGCAACAGAACAGTAGTTAGTCGTACGGTGAGACAACCATTCCAAGGCAACCTGGTGGCTTGTGGCATGGTCTTTTGTGCGCCCAAGCTGGGTCGCTGTTGATTGATCAAAGTGATCTCACTGAAAGCTAGCAATTTCAACTTGACATTATACAGTATAATTTTGAACGCTATACTAAAGTCAGTTCTGTGTCCAGGGACACAGTGTGTCGGGCAATCGACGGGGCAGGTTTTTGGGTCCCAGCTCGTGGTTCGTCGGTCGATCGATTGGTCGCTTGACACAACTGACGAGGCAGATGTTCTGGGATGTTTTGATTATGCTCCTATATTTTCCGATAGTGCGTGTTTCACCGCCACTATATGTGAACTGGTACACAGCATGTGACGCAGTGAGATTGGGGACAATGAAATGCGTACATCGGAAATTGGTTTGCCTCGTTGATGATGGCAGGATTAGTTGAGCGGCTGGGTAAGTACGACCGATTACAGCATGTAATTTGTGCCTTACGGCTGTGGTCACTGTGGTCTCCATTAATCTGCAGTCTGATAAAAACCTCTTTTTTACGCAGCATTCAGGCTTGCGCATATACCGTGTCGTGCTGAGGAAGTTGATAAATTTTTCTGCGTAGCTGTCAAAAATCAGCTTAGTTTTTGGGAGCTCTTCATCCTGAAGAGAGTCAGGAGTACAACACGTCCCGCGAGGTCGAAAAATGGTGTACACTATTTTATAAGCTAGAGCGAAACTGCAAAAATTGTAAATACTGCCGGGTCCATGAGGGCTTGCGACACACTGAGTGTTTAAGTGTCATGTGAGTGTCTGGAAATATGAGTGTCCGAACATGCAAGACCATAATCATTTTCTGCCTCAAGTACATCGAAAGAATTGGAGCTTAACTGTTGACGCGGTTGTACACACTGCACTAAACTGAAACATCACAATAATGGACATTTCAGCACGGAGCATTCTAAATTCGCTGGCTTACTCAAATGATTCCAACAGTAAAATTAGGGAGAACCTGCTAAATTAAAGAAAAACGGTAAATGCAGTCCAACTGCAGTACGAAGACGGGGGTTCTTTTTCAACCTATCCTCCGTCAACACTTCGTACTCACGAATTGTGGGCAGGTGAGTTCAAAGTTTACGTCGCATGTCTGATGTGTTTTGACAGTAGATTCTGAAGATCTACCGCTGAGTGTCATACTGATCTAGTTCGTCTCAGGGCATTAAGGTCAGGTCTCAGGTATTAAGGTCATGGCTCCCATGATCAAATATCAGCTGGATTAGTATATGACATGTTTTTATGCACGTTTTTCTAGGCCAGAAATAATAAGCGAGTTTTGTTGATTTTGTGATGCGAGAAACACCTGCTTGCAACTCAAGACCTTCACTAATCACCGTCCCCTAGAGTTCAGCAGGTTTGTTTTTCAGGGCATCCACAAACAGCAGATGGAGACAGAGGTGCAGCCGTTGCTCAGAGTAGCGAACAATGACCGTATAAACGGTAGGAAGCCCTGTCATTGTCCAACTCTTCCAGTGAACATATGCACGGAGGACAGAATGGAAGAAAACCGAGGAAGAGGTTAATGTTCACCTTGAATGAGGGGCTTCCGGCTGGACATTTATCCTTGGCGACTCCAACGCAGCTACGGCTTATTGGTTCTCAGACCCAAAAATGCACTTTGACATCTGCGATTTGCCTGAAAAAACATAAAGCAGTCTTTACGCAGCACACCCTTGAAAAGCCTCACAAAGCGGAGGCTCATCTGGGATTCAGTCGAGTTCGTCCTTAAATTTAGCGGACTTATGCATCTTGTCAAGGCAGTCATCTTCAAAAATGGTCTTCAGGGACGAAGTTTTCGGGAAAATACCCATAGAATTTTGAAAAATATGTGTATAGCAAGATTATGGTGGCTATATTGCTTCCCATAAAACGCCTAAGTTATTCCCGAAAGCAAAAAAAACAAGACGGTACTCATTAGAACAGCTCTACAAAAGCGCTTGCCACAGCGATGCATTAGCATCTCCTGGAAATATAGGGTTTTCCTGTGAAAAGGATAGACGGTGCATTGATGCACTAGTCATTACTGTGGAGCTGTAGTTCCTGTGAAAATTACGCCGTAGAACGTTTTCTCTGTAACCCTTGAACCCTCGATAAATACTCCACTGCAATATTAGCATAGTTGCGATAATTTAAAGTTGATCCCAGCTCACTTGTCACAGGTCCAAAATTATGGGATACGTTCGCAAAACGATAAAGTATTCCGTCGAAAAACACAATCGCCTGCACGACCGCATCGAGAATTTCGACCCTACCCGAAGTGCAATATCCCCGGTGTTTTAGTGATCGTTTGCGTGGCTCATAAACCATATATCCTGAGAGAAGTGTTACCTCAAAACTTCATTAGATCTATGAGTAAAATCAAATCCAGTCCACATTTCACCCGATATTTACACAATTAAGTGAAGTAAACGACTAGGAGAACCTCAGTCTTCTACTGCACACTAAAGTGTGTTGACTGTCTAGTGACGATTGTCTCAGTTGTCTTGTAGAAGCTGCCGGTTCTATGATCTCTCGAAAGCATCGAAATCGCTTCTCTGGAATGCACTGAAACGAATGGATAAAGGAGTGTGAAGGGTGTCCGAATTTGACTGATAGCTTAATAAAACTAGGCGTTGAATGGTACCTCTTATGGTTTTCGAACATGTTGCCGCTATCTTCATTCACAAAAAAATTACTTGTTCCAAAACATCAGTTTCGGAAATAAACCTTAGCAGATACTTGGATTTACTGGAAGAGGACAGAGTTGAAATTGAGGGGCACAAAATTCTGAGGAAGTTCCAGGCTCACCGGATCCCAAAGTATGGTCAATGATAGAGCCGTTGGTCAATATCGCTGTTGATGTGAACACCTCAAGAAGAATAACTGCTCGTGCTAAGTAACCACGAAATTTTTGGACATTTGCAGTCGGGGAGAATAAGCACAACTTTTAGAATTGCAGTCGAACGTGAATTGCTACCTACGATGGCGAACCAGAATTTAGCTGACGTTGTTAGCAAATCCCACACAATTTTAGTGGAGTCTAAATTCAGCATGGCGATGAGCCTAGTAATGAACATATGAAGTTGGTTGAGCATATTCGGCGACAAATGTCGCTGACTTGTTTGAAGCCAAGCGCTGGAAGAGCTGCATTTATATGACAGATACTGTTTTTAACAAACTTCGTGATTCGACTAACAAGAATTAGGAATATTTGACTGGAGCCTTCATTTTGATTGGCGCGTGTTTGACTGATTAACTCTAATGAAAAGGAAGTAACCTAAACTCAACAAGCCTACGTTATTTTTTTAGAATCGAGATGTAGGTAAAGGTGTACGGCTGGAGTCTCGGTGGGCTTTAGGAAAGCGTTATTGGTGAACGAGCTTCGTCCGAGAGAGAGAAGACACGGCTAATAATAGGCGAAGAAGGGAAGTGATGACAGAAAAGAGTTTGAAGATCTGCGCCTTAATAAGACCGGATTCGTATATTTTCTCCAGATCATCTTTCGATGGAATGTGTACACAGCAGTGCAAAATACCCTCTGTCAGTGCGTCTAAGATTACCAGAATGGGCGGAAGAAGTTAGTGATATACAAAGAATTTCAGGTGCACAAAAATATGGAGTTTGACACTTCTCATTTCGAAAAGTTCGATTGTTTGACTTGAAAAAGGTGATTAACCCTCTTGGTAAGCACAAAAACTTGCTTTCTGTCAATCAGTTACCACTTTCAGTTCGCTGGTGAAAGCAGACCATCAAGTTTGGAAACTCTTGGACTGCACTTTTGAATATGTAGAAACCTTTCCGAAAGGGTGAAGTAAAACGTCATTTACAAGTCAGTTGGATGGTTCATGCTGTGTAAAATAACTGCGTTGGGCGCGAGAAACCCACATACATGCGTGAACAAGTAGACAGGTATGACATTAGCCCAGAAACAGACGGATGTGAAGATCAACATAACGTTACTGTCAAAGCGCTGCTTTGTGGACCGATTCGTGTTGGATATGATGTAAAATTTTATGGATGCCTGATGAATAGAATCTGTCTAAAACTCTAAATACAAGTGATGAATTCTGTTTTGCTTGTTTGTCTGCAACCCAACGAAAATATTGGATAAAACTTTGGAAATCATATGAGGCTAAATGTGTAGTCAAACCGTCAAATTTTTGGCAGTCAAAATTCACGGAAATACCGTTGCCAGCTCTGATCCTGGTAGTTGTAGAGGCGACTTTTTAATTAATGAATTCTGAAGAATGATTTCATTATGGAATGAGACGTTGCGCAATGGGACCTCGCATAATCTCCCTCAGTTTACCTTTGGCTTGTTGCTAGTTTGAATGATACGCGATGCTTGTGGAATTCGTCGGGATCGGGACAATTTATCTCTTCCTCTGATGCGGTTTGTTTTACCATCCACGGCCGGGGTGTTGGTGTTCCGTCTTATTTATCACCGGTCTTACTAAGACGTCATTCACTCTTCTGCTGCCGAGCGTTCTGGTTTGCACACGGGTACGTTGGCTTCGGCTCATCCGTGACAGCTCAGTACCATAGGCTTTTCGTCAGATACATCTCTAGGCGAACTGAAGGGTTCTGATTCGAGAATCGGCCTTCATTCTCTGTACTACTTCCTCTACTTTTTCTATTTTCTCTACTTTCTCTACTTTCTCTCTCTCTACTTTCTCTGTACTAATTTCTGTTTAGCTACTTCATGACGAAACTGACCTACAAATGACTTTATTCCAAGTCTTGTTTTTGGACTTTGGAATTTGGACCTACTCCCCAAGTCAGTCGATAATCAATCACAACCTGCACTCAGCCGTCTATTTCGGACATATGTCCCACTCTTCCTGTCAGTTTATGCCTTGAAGGCGATGCTTTGGACCAACGTAGATTCCAAACAAAACCTTTCGACTGGGGAAGCGAAGGATTGGTGAATTTATCTTATTTAGATCATATAGTGGGTGCCATCAGAAGTATACATACAATCAGGAAACTACCTGCCTTAGTGCACCATATATGTCACTGTAAGTAAGCTGGGTACCAACAACTATGTGATATCCAGTATAGACGGCGCTAAGACCAGGTTAAAGCTAAAAAAAGCTTTCGTGATAACTGAGAATAAAAATTGAATAGCTGATGTTCCATACAACGTACGGCTATCATGGAGGTCAAACAAAAAATCATCCGATAATTTGATATTGTTTTCTGATGACTAGTCATGTGCGTTTGTGACGATGAAAAATCATTTGAAAATCAAGTTGGTGTTTCATAGCAAACCAGCAAAATTTGTCGATCACCAACTAGATGTGCTGCGCTAAGCACGTCTTACGCTTCATTTTGGATAACGGCAGAGATAGTGAAATGAACCAATATTGATTTTACTCCCTCTGAGTCTTCCTAGGTAGGCCTACTACTTGAAACCCCTCAGTTCGATAGCAAAAAGCAACAGTTGTGTCTAGATTTCCCAAAAGTTAATCATGACACCAACGCATACCTAAAAGATGGGCAAATGAACGACATGGTTGACTGCAATTTAGTAATGTAGATAGCCGTCTCACATACTATCCAGCTGATCCCAGAAATTCTGACCGTAATGCTGCATAGCGTTCTTGCGAGTAGATTGAACGGGACTATAAATAATACAGCCAGGTGACAGGTAAGCGAGCCTCCACTCCTACTACACTTGTAGCCAGTGGACTAAGACATATTGATTAAATGACATCGAGTTAAGATGGCGTCGTTTTTCATCTCCAAAGGAAATCCCGCAGGAGTTACCTCAGGACGGCTCCTCCCAATTATTGGTGTTCTGGTTACGGTTTCCGAGCTGCTGATTGTTCCCGTGTGGTCAGTAGGCAAGAATGATCCTGAAGTCGGAAACGCAGCGATTTTTGTAATCAATAATCCTTGGAAACCATTCCCAGGAAACATCGCCTCGGGCTATTATTCAGTGAATCGGATTCTCACCGGCACGTGGTAAGTCTATTCGTTCGACTTCAGTTTCATAAGGTAGGCCAAAACTTTGGACCTGCATGGTCAAGCGCAATACACGTTTCAAAGATAAAGGACGCTGTGCCAGTATGAAAAAGGTAGTGGGAAGAAGTGCACTCCTGTAATTAGGAGTGGCTAATCGAGAAATTTGGTGGAAACTCCATAAGCAGGAAGTCAGTATTTTCAGTTGACCCTCATGGGGGTTGTGACTACTGGCAGATGGGTCGCAAATCGGCGATCAGGTCACAGGTCAACGCAGAGACATCAGTCCGTCCTGGTGCAACAAGTCAGTGTCATTTGTTAAACAGAACAAGGAAGCACGCGTTCGCAAGAATGAAGAATGTTGAACACGCTATGAGGACAAAAACAAAACATTTAACCGCTGGATCGATGTGTGGCTCTGCTGATCTGCTCTCACAAAACCAACGATTTTATGTCCACATCAGAGGAGAGCTGTAAGTGTTCTGGACACACCGGAGACATTGAGCACGAGTGTAAACCCAGTCAAGTTGTCCAAGCAAGTCCAAATAGCACGGTCAACTTGTTTAGCGCTGGTGCTGTGGATTGAGTGCATTCTCTGCTTTATTACCACAAAATCAGCCCCGTTAACTGTCATTGCGGTAAAGAGGAAACCTGAACGATCACTAGCTTTCAGAATGACCATCAGGGTAGCGGGACAGGTTGTTTAATTAGGACTATCAAGCGAGATGATCGCTTATATCCACTCCTCACTGTGTGTCTGTACTCCACAAGGGCGATGGGAGAGTGCTGCACTCTAGAATAACCGGTTGACTGTCTGCGTGCTCCGCATGTGACCAGATGACCTCGTAACATTTGACGCACAGTGTATCTCACTTCTGCTGTCCGTATTGAGTGTGTTCGGTGTTGTGGTCATGCAGCTGTCATAGAACAGTAAAACTGGATGAGCGAACAGCATACTAACCCAACACTTTGTCTCAAATTCCCTAGTTGCTGCGCTTGAAAGCTATTCAGACAATCGTGAATGCTGTATCAATCATCCTCAACATCAGTTTTACTTATGATGGGCGCTCAATGGCAATATGTGAACTTTCATCATGTTTGTTCGGCTGATTAGTACATTCGAACAGGACAAATTCAACGGATTCAGTACGCAGTACCATTAAACAGGCACCATTGTGTACAGCACATTTCTCCCATAGGTAAAGGCTATGGTGGATAATAGTGAGAATAATGCGTATAACTGTGAGTTGACTGACTAAAAGAATTGACATGTATGACTGAAATGTGTGCTTATGGCATAGACCAAGGCGAATGGAAGTGTGTCTAGGTGGATATCTCGGACAGGATTTGCGAGGTGGAACTTGGAGTGGATGGAAACCAATATGCAATGCCGTGGGGTACAATTGTAGTAAAAAGCTTTAGCAAATAATATCTCAAATCCTAGCCTGTATAAAACATTTCCACGGCTGTTAATGACACAAAAGAATGAAACGACACCTCGTGACCGTCGCACTCATTCGCCATCGTTGTATCCTTAGTTCGTTTATTCAACTATTTGCAAGGCAGTTGGACACACCTTTGTTTTTAAAGAAACCCAGGATGCTAACATAGATTCACGGAGCAAACGGTGCAACAGGATGAAATTGCTGTTTAATTCCTATGATGCGAAGTTATGGATACGACATCAGGCGGCGCGTGCTCGAATCAGAGTATAACTTACACGTAAATGTGCCATTTTCATCAGTCTGCGTAATCGCGTTTTCTACAACACGCGAATGCGAAACTGATCCAGTTTTCGAACTGAGGTTTGTTGTACTCTCGTTTGTCGAGGCGGCTAACTCCTCTGTATACACAACACGGTGGTCAGGGAGTCCAGTTGAGTAAACATTTGTCGGATTCATAAGCCGCATGGTAAGTCTGCTATCTCTGCCGGGCAGGGGTTATTGGGGGCACGAAGTATAGAAAAATCCGAATGCTCATTTCTGCCTTTTCAATATTTTTTTTTTGGTGAGTGGCATGTTGGTTTTTAACTGCTGTTCTCTCACTGGACCAAGAAGAATCTGAAGTGCGGCAAACTTTTCACTGGCTGGTGAAGTGACGATGAGCAAATCGACACCCCTAACTGTTGCTGTTGCAACCGATGAAATTTTGTGTGCCAGTTGTTTGTGTAAACAAAACTTACATTAGGGCAAACTCTCGTAGGTACCAAACGATCCAGTACCTTAGTTTTCTATACGTAGCCACTTAGAACCCGGAAGACTTCTGGCTACATATGAGCTAGCTATGTTAAAGGCATGGAATCATTGATGAAAGATTTCGTTATATATCAGGAAGTGCTTTTTGGCTTGGTCAAAATTTCCGAGATTCGCTGAATGTCGTCATTGTCAGTTTGTCATAACATCAGTCGGTTTGAACGTGTGATGAATCCGTAAATCTTCAATTGCCATTGGAAATACAACGACCTAAAAAATTCAGAGTGATGTGCAGATTTGCTCAACTATATAGATAAAGACTAGTACCCAGGTGAGAACTTCAGCCGAACTCAGTCGCGCCCACTGCACAGTGAGAGCAGACTATCCTTCGTATGAGTTAAACTTGTCACACGCGTGTTACACAGACATTTCCCATAATAAACATGTATCTATTGTCTGATTTACTGTTTATTTACAATCTTAAAATTCTAATCATTGTGACAGTAGGTGATTCACAATATGGAATTTGAACGGTCCTACTGTATCAATTCCCAAACGACTCAGCTCGGGAGAATAAAAATAACCCAACGCGAAGAGGACGTTTTAGCTTTAAACTTTACTGTGAAGTGATAGAAAGAGTTTTATATCGACTTTCTATCCTTCACACACAATTTCAGTCACCTTCAAAGATGGGTTGCTATGAATCTGGGATACGGTTTCAGCATAATTTGCAAGCGAACCCCGGCTTTTCCTCATACCAATGCACTAGATTGTCTAATATTTCGACAGAAAGTCTATGAGGAAGAACAAAACCCAGTAAGTTTGTTTTAACGGACAGCGTAATCTCCCACACTAAGTTAGAGCATTCGCTGAAAAAAATAGGCATAACCATCTGCTGCTGTGGATTATTCCATGTATCCTAAATGGATGGCCCATAGAATGACAACAGTCGTTCCTTCGCAAATATGCCCTCTAAACCGTGGATGACTGCCTAGTTGCCTAGTTTTGGACAGTCGTGTATGCTTGCCAGATATCAGGTATTCTGCAGCCACACAAAGACAACTGTAGTTAGAGAAATAAAGTCAGAACTCGGATTCATGCCTATTGGCGTTCCATTCTGTGGAGGCGGGTAGTGGTTAAGTGCAGTGTAATTTACCATGATTTCTCAATATTGTGCCTCAGCTTGGGGAGAACTATGTCTATTGACGTGACATTTGTTTTTGATCATTTTCAATACTTTCTCAAAGAGCCTGGGTGTGTTTAGGATAAGGCTAACTTCGACTGCAAAAGCAACGCCCATCGGTAATGCGTTGGAATATTGATAGCTCGGGTGAGTTTATTATTGCGCACTGATGATGTCTCCTCGTATGGTGACGAAACGTTTGCAAGCCAATTGCCAAGCTCGGCGAACAGATCAACAGCCACCTGATCAACAACCAACAACGCCCATCCTTAGCTGACCTAGGTACCTAACCAGCGGTCTCCAAGTCGAGTGTTGCTACGGTGACACATGAATTCGCTCCCAAAATGTGTTCCTACAAAGGGTAGTTTCTGGAGAAACTGTCATACGGAGAGATGACATGCGACAATATCACCTACTGTTTTCTACAGAGGAGAATGTTGGTAACTCAGGTAGCGTAGATCGTTGTTGGCTTGTTCGCTGAGCTGGGCAAATTTATTGCAAACTTTTCATCAACAGTCGAGGTGACATCATCAATGTGTTATTTGGGGGCGTAGTCGTGAGTAGCGCTACGCAATCAAAGTGCCCAGCTCAGTGAACAAGCCAGCGACCATCACCCACTGTTCCTCCTTGGGTAAGAAATTTTGGAAAGGTCAACGAAAATGGACATCTGAAGTAGGTGTGCAACGCAGTGTAAATTCATCGGACGTAGATTCATAAGGTTAAGTTTTTAGAATTCACCTGAAGGCGACATGTCAATGCAATGCGTACCCAACAGTCTCCTAACGGTTTCACGCCCTATTCAATTGTCCACATTTGTGTTTTGAGTGAATTACCGCAAACTAATGTGTAGACGTCTCTCTCTTTACCCACGTCCAAGACCCATGTCAACCTAAGTGCGATATTTCTCATGTTCCAGTCCACCAATAGACACACTTGTTTTCAACCCTCGCGCTGAATCATACAGTGAGTAGCCGAATGTTTTCAAGAAATTTCTTAGGCGGTAGGGAGATTTGAGCTGTACATTTGTGGCCAGTTGGCTTACGCTGCTGTTTGACGTAGTATTAGTCGTCAGCCTTATTAATAGAGTACACTTTCATATTGATTTTAATTCTATATCGGGTGTACATCCAGCACTGAGCCAGCAAATCAGCGTCCGGACCTTCTCTAATAGACTGGCTGGATAACAACGGTGCACAAGTGACAACCTCTACATAGGAAGAACTGGAACTGGCTCGCAGTTAGAATCAGACATGCGAATTTCTATTATCAATATTTGCGTTCATTTACTCCTTAGTTATGTGGGGCGTACAGCGGTTGACAAGCATATTTGAAATACCACCGGCCCCAGCAAATCTTCCTCTTCTTCTTCACTTATTCGGCCATTCGTTACCGTTCTACCGATTTAGCTCCACGTAATGACGTCGAAATCAATGACGAATCATGACAGACAACCCACATGAAACTACATTGTAAGCTGGCTGTATAACGGTTCGTAGTCAGGTGCATTCGGGCACCTATTTCCTACCCTCATGTTTGATCACTGCACATACAAAAGTGACCGTACATTTGACCAAATTTCTTTGATTCCGTACACCTGACTCCGGGTCAGACTCATGCACTTCATCATACAACCTGTTCCCCTATCCGGATTGTCACTACTGATACTGACGTCGTCGTCCGGATATTTTCGTTATTACAGTGAGAGCTGGTAAGATTGATTTAATAACAATGAAGCAGAGTAGGCACTCAATCAATAGTGCCACCGCTAACCAAGTTGATCAGGCTATTTGGTTAATTCGACTGAGTTTACACACTCATACTCAGGGTCTCCGCTAGAGGCTTTCCACTGACAATGACGTTGGTTTTGTGAGTGGAAATAAGCCAGTTACATATCGATCCAGCAGTGAAATTTTTTTTGACGTTGGCGTACGCGCAGCACATTCAGATAAAGAGGAACGTTAGCTGGGTTTCAGTTGAGTCTCTTGTGTCGAAGTTGTAATTTTTCCGCAAGAGTCCTCTAAGTTTTGGAAACAATTATTCAATCTTTACCAAGTAGTTCGCTTATGACTGAGGTAAAATTTGTCGCGGTTTAGTGTAAGTTTATATTTGTTTTCGTTTTACAACAGAGAATATACGGAAACTAGTATTCTATTCCGATTGTAAAGCTGCGACTATCTCTGCCTAAAGTTACGCTTGGTTGCATGCTTAAATGGCTCTTGTGCGCACATCTCTGCAATCATTAAATATATGCAGTGACAAATTGTTTCAAATTGTTGTCTGCAAACGTCGACTGGATAATATTTGATTGGAATTGTTACTACTTGCCACCCACCTTGACGTATCATACAAAAACAACATGACATCGCTCCACACAAAATTTGCCGCAGTTTTGTCAATTTCCATTTATATCCAAGGTCGTTTTTGTACGTGCACTTGTTTGAGAAATTCGAACTAATTGTTTCGTGCAAATAATAATGAAATCAGTGTTCACCGGTGTTTTTCGACTTTGTCATGCAGGGTGCTCATCTGCCTGTTACATCCGATGGTTTACATTCCTTTTGTTCCTCAGCTTCCACCTTCCACCCTTTTGGTTGATCAAAAAGAATCTTAGTCCCCCTTACAAAGTAGGATTTATCAAACAGAATATTGCTTACGATCTTAGCCAATTTTTACAGCAGAATTTTATGATTATGTTGAGAATGCTTTGTTGATAATTGTCTGATCTGTGGTTATCGAATGAGTTATTAATAAGTTGATTCAACCGTGCTTGACCTCTCTGATATTGTACCTGCTCATCGCACGGACTCTTGGATGAAATTCCGGGATTAACCTGCCGTAAAGTTACAGCCACACGGTTTGGGGTCTAATAAAAGCATCATCACACCATTCAGGCCAACCCATTCGAGGAAACATTTTTCATGCGCCTTTCTGAATCAGGTGAAATCCTGCGAACAAGGATCACAGATTTAGTTTCACTAGTTTGTTCCCTGTCTCTGAAAAAAATATTATGAGAGCGCTTTGTTGGACGTAAATAGCAAAATCCGTACTCCCTAAAACAGATGGTTCCTCCATGATCCCTCCCACACTTTCCCAATTGCCTTTTACCAGATAAACGCCCTCGAAAACAGTTCTCCTTCAACTGACCAAATACCGTTTGAGTTCAGCGGTTTTCAGTCCTCCAAATTGTTCTGGAAACCGGCTAGATTCAGTACATGGTCTGAGGTATAACATCCTCGTTTCTTTTTACCCAGGATTTGTGTATAACTCTTCACATGCTCATTCAGTATCTTCAAAACAAGAAGTTTTTAGTAAACGAGATATTCCGCGTCGGAATACAGCCCGTCCTTAGCAGCACCAAATTACAGCGGTTGAGAAATAATAGTGTGTGCTTTTTGGGAAGTGTATCGATCTATATAGGTCCTCCTTGGGGAAGATTGATGTTGGTGGAATAGACCGCTTGCACACTAGACTGGTGTAACCGTCGGGTAAAAATCAGCTATGGATGCATAGGTCTTTAATGAGCTTTCCATTAATTTCATAGTTTTAGGGATTTTTCTTGGAAAATTCTCTGGATATTGAGAATGTGTGGCTCTCTCAGTAGCGTTACGGGAGCGAAAAACCTTTTCGACAGACCGCAGTATCATCTACCTTGTTTGGCCTCAGTTACTAGTTGTGGAACTTCGAACTTCTGTAAACATTATGCTTGTTGGCAATTTGTTTAGCAAAGACGTTCCAATTGCTCATTTGATAAGTAATTCGCCTGAAAACAATTTTCTAACACCTTTCGATAATACAGTTTCGTCTCGTCAAACTAAAACTCTTTACATCACTTGTTATCATGGTGCTGCTACATTAAAAGTTTAGGAATAGCGGTAATCTTACGGCAACTGCGAATTAATATTAAGGAGTTAAAAAGGAGTTAAACGTACCAATTAATGCTATTAAGAAGACAGCAAAAACATTGAACTGCAGCTGCTCCGAATGCAGCAGGTGCACTTTCATCGAAGTACAATGGCCCTCAGTTTCTTATAAATGTCTCTATTGTTAGAAAACACCGTCACAGTTAATATTTTAAAATTGAACGCAGTGAGAAAAGGAACACGACTTGGAGAAGCAATGCTCACGTTGAAACAACAAAACACTTCAACTGGAGGAGCTTTATCCATGCGGTAAACCTTTTGTCGAAGAAAATGGAGCTCGCAAATGAAGGTATGAAGACCAGCATAGAAAAGAAGCATATATTATATCAGCAAAAATTAGCTAACATCAAGTATGGAACGCAAAGGCAAACTGATTCTTGAGCTGCACAGGTTTTTCACCAGCCACAAGAAGAACCAGATCACTTATAGTTGTTGGTTATTCTTAAGATCTCACCCGTAATGGCTAGCTTATGTGTTCTGAAGTTCGTCCAGAGACATCTGGAGGCCATTACGGAGTTTGAGTAGAGCGTTTTGTCAACAGAGACTAAAAGATAGTTGGTCTTATGTCCAAGGGGAAAGCCATCATTTAAATGGGTCCCATGATTTAACTCTCGAAAAACGATGGATTCAAAAATCATGGCGGTAACAACTCGTGGCCCATTCGCTAATGACATTGACAGGTATCAACTATCGATCCAATAAGCAGACATGTGGCAAACCAGTGTGAAGCCTGGTGCACATGTGCGATGTGTCGGGGCGTTTTATTTGGTACGGCATTCGTCCGGTAAGCAAAAGGTCTTGGCTTCGAGTCCAGTCCGGTGGCTCCATCTCTTTATTTGCACTGAATTCTTAGGTCTATTCACAAAATCCTTCGAATCCCGTCTCTTCTACACAGATTATGAAAAGACGTGATAGCCTGACAGTTTGGTTGCACAAAATGAATGTAATGACGTAATCAACAGCCACAGCTACAATGACTCACTTATCTACCTAGTAGCTGATTGCGACTACAGTTAACCTGTTGCTAAGTATCTATTTACCAGCGGTATTCGAACTTCTTGTTTAAGTTCACAAAACGAACGCTAGTCGTCACATCCTGTATAGAATTTTATTGTCTAGAAACGATGCTCGTCTAAGCTTCCGTGAACTAGAGTATCCGCATTATCTCCGCTAAATAAGACGGTGAGTAAGGAGAGCCAGGTGCTGTACAACGAGGCTACGGTGGAGAGGAAGTGGTTGTAATCACACTGCTGATCAACTGTTGGTCGTCGAACGGCTAAGTGTTCAATCTACTAACCCGGACTTTCCATGCAGTTTCCTGAGACGCGCACTGATGATGATTTCCATCGAGGACGACACAGCTGTGCGGTGTTCCTCGGTTTTTCAACATAGACTGGCTTCACTTCTAGGGTGAAATCTCTATTGAAAACTACCTTCTGACACTACCAATTATCTATAAGTTGTTCAGAGGAAGGATCACTTTGCAGGGTGAGTCCAAAGTCTATCTGAGAAGTCGTAACTCGGGGAGCCCGTTAACACGACCATGTGATGTTGATCCCATGGTTGTAGGAGGGTTGATAGCATATTGGCTGTGCCAGTTAATCACAATGATTATCAGCCGTTCGTGGCTGAACGGGTAAGGGCTTATAAATTCTTTTGGGTTCGTGGGATGATGATGCTTTCCACCAAAGACGACACAGTTGTGCAGTGCTTCTCGGCTTTTCAGCACAGATCAACTTCACTTGTAGGACAAAATCTCTGCTAAAAGGGAGAAGGAAGGCTGATTCATCCACTAAATGCTGGAGTTCAGTGGATCTTGACAAGGATTAACCCAGCTGTCGCCCATGTTTTCCTTTACTTGTGAAGGGAAATTGAATTACATCACCACATATTAACGGAACCTGGAAATAAGCAGTGAAGGATGAAATTAAATGATGTTCGAGCCTATTGGCTCCACTACCTCTGACTAATTGCATTCTTACGACCCATCAGCTTTCATCTATGAAACGCAGTAGTTTTCAACATGGAGCATCAAAGTATTGTCTAAAATAGTTTGCCTGCCGAAATCCACTTCAGAAGAGCATTCTGGAACAACCGGTATATATCCGGGTTCACTGCGACAAAAGCGATAACCGCCGATCTGGTCAGACAACCGTCCACCCAACAAACAGCCTCACGTCGTTTGCAGTGTCGCAGACAAAAGAGGTGGTAGATAACTCTACAATAACCTCATGCTTTGGAAAGCCATAATGCCGGACTTCTATATTTTTCAGCTGCTTGTCTAGTATACTACCTTCAATCTCCGGCAGTCGTCCATTTAAGACGACTCGGTTTTCCTTCACGCACCGAAAATTACTGTCAGTGTCTTGTCAGTAATCAAGTACGATTATCACGCTGAGTGCGTGGTGACCACGTGAGGCCTTTTAGGGATCAGGTCCAACACCCCATTACTTATCGTTTGCTTGTAACGTGTACAGATTTTTGTCCTTGGTTAATTTTATGGTCACCACCGCCAGTCAGTTGACCACGAATACGTTCAGGGACTAAGTTTGTGTACTGTAGTGCTAACCATGTCATTCTCATTTGCCTAAGCTATCGGCAATCTTGAAAGTGTAGGTTATACCTTTGTTCTTTGCAGTTCAGTTCGCTCGGGCGATGCAGCATAAATATCACTTCAGTTCAGCTGGAATTTCCCGCTGTTGCACTTCAATAGGTTGGGCCAGTGTGAACGTGTTTGTGTGGTTGTATGCGTATCGTGTTTTCCCATTGTCAGACACTGTAGTAGAGGGCCTGTCCACCAAGCGCATGTCCTTACCTCATTTGCGCACAATATAACATCGGGAAACCGGATGAATGACAGCTCGCCCCGCAATCACCTGGTCACTCATTTTAAAGTCAAAAGTGGGGTTGGAGGTGGGGAGCTACTTTTGAAATTCTGTTTAGGTTTCATCGTTGTGATCACGGATGCAAGCAATGTTTGGGACTCATTCACTGTTCTAGTGGAGACTCGGGGATGTTTATTCAATAAATGCTGACTACAAGGTTGCAACACCGTTCCACACAGCAGATAACAAGTGTTTTCACTCTTTAGTCCATTCGGAAAATTCTGAACCAGACGATCACTCTATCCGTTCATCCGAAACGGTGAACTAAATGAAGCTGAGTGAGCTTCGGCCGTAACATGCATAGAAACGATGAACGGTATAATCGAATTTCGGCGTCTCTGGTTACATTTTACAAGTTGTGTGCCTGTTAAATATCATACACTTCGATTCAAACCGGAGAAAAAGCGAAGTTTGGAAATTGTCGGTCCGCCTGTTTTCCGTCTACAATAGGTCATAGGATTTGTCTTTCCGAGGATGAATCCTGATTCAGTACTTCGGATAGGTAAAGTATTTTACACACCTTACGGAGGAGAAGGTGTAGACTTTGTGGATCAATTGAATTATCAATTCACTGGAGGCCTTCTCATCATTTTTATCGCTGTGATTGGCATTCGGCAGTATGTGGGTGAGTTGGTTTGTTTTTTGTACAATGTTGAAAGGTCCAGTTTCGCCTCTCTGTCCAAACGCAACTAGTCGGTTACGTAAAAGTGTATTCGTACCTTGTTTTAAGCATAATTCATTGTTATCAGTGGGTTTCACACTACTTGTAATGAGCTACCAACTAATTTGCCAATTCAAAGGACATAAAGGATTTGATTTTGAATGTTCAGGAAGGATTTACGTCCATTGATGATTGTTCGGTAGTGCGCCAAGATGTTCCAAGTTATTGTAAATAACTTTTCTGTAGAAAACTCAAAGCAACATCCTTCTGAAATTACCTCAAGAAGTTGGGGGGCCTTGCAAGCGCTTTTCGAGGGCACATAAGAACTTAGCTGGCATAAGGAATTTCCGGAAATATTGGATTTAGGGATGTCCGGGACCATTCTGCTGCAAATTGCCAGGCCGGTACGAGGCGAATTGCAATGTTTAATTAGTAGTGGCTAATACAGTGAGGTAATTGCTGTATTTGCCCAATATAAACTACATGAGCCAGCACTTACTTCACTAAGAACTAGAGACTGGAAATGCTCCTCTTTGTGGCATTTGCATGGTTTGCATAATGGAGGACACTAACCAAAGCAAACGGCGAAATATGTGACGGTTCACACGGTTCACTGTCCTGGTTGGTCAGGAAGCTTTTCACACCATCACTAACCTTGGATTATCCCTGACGGCAGCGGCGAGACAGAATATACAACATAGTTTGCATATCTCTGTAATGCAAAGCCGGTACAGCAGCAATTTTCCGCATCTAAAGGTGGTATTACTCCGTATATTCAGCGTAAGCGCCCTATCCAAATGTGCCCGGAATGTTGTACCTATGACCAAAGGGTATTCACTTTACGCACTATACATAATGGAAGCAATTCTGTGGTGGGCTGACCAGTGTAAATACTGTGTATATGCGTGAGGCTTTTTAAAAAAGATTTTGGTGGTCAAGTTTCTGCGGATTCATTGATGGACACTTCTGTGTTTACTCAATGTTTGCGATCGGAATGATTCTGTGCCTCGCGTAAACATCATATGGAATTTGATGTTGCACACAAACCCTCCAACTGATCATATTTAACAGTGGATAATCTTCATTTCAATTGTGAACTGAAAACAAACCCTACCAAAACAATCCTTCCATTTCAGCACAAAAAAGTGTGTTATGATTTCGTGACAACAAACTTTGAGTCTGGTCACTGGAAGGCCGAATAAACTGATCTTGTTTTGTATAAACGTACTATCTACCGACATTAGCATTGGTTAGAATGCTAGCTACCGGAGATTCAGTTGAGAAGTTTTAATAAACATTTAGAGATACCTTGTAGATCCTCATAACCCAACTCGACTCGCATGTAAGGTTATTCTGTCCCGAGGCCCGAGGAAATAGGCTGCCAGTTTGTGTACTGTGTGGGTGTAGGACGAACTTATTTGCTACTAATAAGTCTACATGGACAACGTGCAAAGAAGCATTGTCAATCCACTGAAATCTTTTCATAAAATGACTGCTTCCGGGAACGGAAGCAAACAGTAAACAGTAGTAAGGTTGGGTTTAAAGTGTCAGCAGGACAAACATCCGTCTTTCGAACGTAATGCCACTTAAATCACTGGTTCGTCAACGTTCAATAACAAGTGTAAAATCTGATGGTGTCTGACTTGTTTGAAACGTCTAGTTACCACATGATGCGATATCATCAGTGGGGCAGTGCACATACAGCAGAATCCAGCTATCTGCTACATAAACCAGCAAGCCGGCTTTCTTTTCTGCATGCTAGCTTTCTTGAAATTTACTCGCTGTATTGTGGAGAACTAATAAAAACGGTGTTATTTTGATCGCAAACATGTGTAAAAACTTTACTTATGCGGATTACCGGAGATTTCGCTATATGTTTTCGTGTTGGTCAAAAGTCGGTTTAACTTTATCACTGTCTGCTTAAATATTGATAAGAAGACCTTTACGTCTGCGCACAAGTTTTGGCACAAGCATGATTTGGATGGATTCTCAATGTGGTTTGCCCTTAGAAATTAAATTTGCCATGGAATACGTCCATGAGGTTGAACGTATCGCGTAGGGTGTGCATTAAACAGGCGGTTTGTCCTACGCAAAGGTTCTGGATTACTATAGGGCAACATTTAGACCAGGTATAAGAAAACGGGTTAGTCAGCCGCAAAACCCCTTTCTGAAGTGTGCAGTTTCCGATTAGCTATCTAATAGGGATTATTGTCGAACAACCCTATCAGCTGTCTCCCGAATGAGAAGTCACCTGAGTACGGTGGTGTCATTTGTGGTCGATACATTTATAGCAGCCCCAGCATGACTTAAAACTATGTTCAATTTACTCAAACAGGATGACTCTTATCATGGTGTTCGTGTGCGTTGATTGGAACTTGTAAACACTGTAGAGTTGGTCTATGATCCGGATAACCAGAAACCTCCGCTAGCTTTCAGGAGTTGCGACATGAATTTATTACAATAGGATTTTGGTAAACCACTAGTGGATAGTGGGGCGCTGAAAACTATCAGCAAAACGACTGGTGAACACCGATTGATTGCCAATTCGATAATGAGTGTGAGTAGGACTAAGTATGCTTTAACGTGCTTGCTAGCGCAATACGTCCTAGCGATGGGACATTTCGTGGTTTTAAGAATATTGTTGGGGAAATGTTACTTAAAAAAATTGTATGGGTTGATAAGTTTGAAACGATACAATGGTAAGGACTCAAGTGAAAGTGGGCTGGGTGAATGAAGGATGATTTGTGTGAGCCCAAATTCCCGCATCATGAACTTAAACTGATTCGGTTTGCGCAAGCTGCGTGATCGTGGTGAGGAACTGTTTTAAGGAACGGGAAAAATGAAAGTAGCAACTGGTCATCGTTACTAACCAAAAGGTTGAAGCATTTAGCAACCTTTTTCAACCAATTTTGAATGAAAGATAATGTTGACAGATACATTCTGAATAACTTTTTGTGAACATTTTTTGACATCCTACCATGGGTCTCCTAGCCTTGCCTCTAAAGCCTACCCTTGAGTTCCAGCAGACGCAGTGCTATTAGGTGAGTCCAATTATAAACTGGCCGCCAATGTCACTTTTGTTAACACTCAGCTAGTACGATAATTCTCCGCATCCTGTCCCTTAAATTCATTTTACATGAGCACTCATCCAATGAAACATTTGTTCGGTGAGTGCGTTGAGTGCACATAGTATCGCGCACCTGTAAGGCTGTTCCAGTAATGTAACTTTCCGGTTCACCAAGATATATGGCTGTTTTTTTCCACCATGTTGCTGCGATATGAATCCAAATGGCAAGATAAAGTTAGGTGAGAAGATTGAAAGGCGCATAGAAACCTAACCGACTGGAGCGGATGATGGACATGCTTTGGGGTCCGAAGTTGGGAACCATAAGTTGTTCGCCATGCCAAGGTCGCAGACGACTTTGAGTGGTGTTCAAAAAAGTAAACAAACATATAGATGTTCATATTTCCATGGATACTTCCAACTAATGTTCATCCGCATGCTACTGCTGGACTGTTAGGGTGCATTTTTGGTTGCTGAATTAAAGTGGTTAGATTTCCTCTTTAAAATATTCGGATGGTGCAGCAAAATACGCGAAATACTCTATATGCTGTCTAACCCTTATAGTGCAGACTTTTATGTTTCGGAGCATTGGGATTCTCTGAATGTGAATTCCGGGTACGTGATCATTCACACTGAATTTCACAAACCCGATAAAGAGTATTTTCCCAATCAGCTGTTCCAGGAGAAACAAACGAATTGAAGCAGTTACTGTATGCCTACTTTAGAGCTCACGCAGCCAAGTTGAACTAAACCGCATATGTTCGGTGGGGCCCACGGGGAATGATACTTGGCAGTGCACAAATTCATCAAGCTTCCCAATGATTGGAGACCAAACTCAAAGGTTTTCAAAGAGATAGATTAGTCAAACTCCATCTGTCTTGCAAACGTGAAGTTGGTAGCTGATTAAAAACAGCTTAAGTTGAGGATTCGTGTCGACTTATAATGCAGGTAGTGTTTGCGTCAATTTACCTTAGCAATGTTCCTTGAGAAGTTGTGGAAATCTCAGCATCTGTCGGGATGGTTGGTGGGAAAAATACACATCTAGATGCTCTGTCAAAAAACTTTAGAATCAGAGATTTGCCAGGGACACTCGCACACCTGTTTGGTTTTAATCGGGAAATCAACTGAACCTAGCTTAGTTAGGAATTGTTGTTACATGTCAACCCAGCATTTCAAAGTTGGAGGCTACTGGATTAATCAAATACGTCATTTGACGTAAGCCGTCCTTCGTCACATTTTAATACAACTCGATGCCTTAAAAAATTCTAAGTCGACTTGATGTGATTGACAAGAATCTCAAGTATCTATCTATAGAGACCGTAAGACTAGACAAAGTCGTCAGAGGAGTGCTTCACTTCGGTGAATAAATACCCTCTGACTTTCATTAGCATAACATAAATTCGTCTTCGGATTTCCACCATTTGCGATTGGTTCATCGGGACGTCTTTAAAACAGTGCCCAAACGTCTGAATATATAGAATGTTTAGTGCTGATATGCACAAAAACATGGAAAAACTTGTTCTTCTTTTTGCTTCCTTGTTCAAGTACCACTTTTATGTCACCAGAAAATGTTTCCTCATGATGGCGACTCCTTTTGCCGTGAGCTTTCAGGAGCATCATTGAAGTTTCGAAATTGAACTTCATTATCTACAAATGGGATGCACCTGTACGTATTCTAAGCAGATTTAAAAAACGCACGGTAGATCTCATACTAACTTGTTATATTTGGCAAGGTTCAATTGGCCCACGATCAATAAGGTTTGAATATACTATGGTGCCAACCGGGTCTTAATAAGCTGAGATAAAAATGAAGCTCAAATTAAAAACAAATAAAAGCCCATAAAAAACATTCTCCAAAATTCAAATTGAATCTTTTCGTGCACACGTACGACATGTCTGGAACCTCACCAACGTAGTCACTAAAAACACGCAAATGAATGAAGTCCACTTCCAAGGTAGGTAACCCTTGGATCAAACTTCTTTTTTCCGCTGGATTCCACACAAGCTGGTCTAGCGATTGGCTAAGAATAACTTTTCAGCCTCTATTCCCGCGAATTTATTTAGCAACACTGTGGCATGATGTCAGTTCTTACTTTGGCAAAGAAGAATGAACCTCATTATTAGACGTCGGTCGCTAATTTGAACTTTAAAGCACCGCCGATTATACTGCGTGGGCCAATCCACTCTGCATTCACACTGGTGTGCAGAAGCACTTTCTTGCGGTTATTAAAATCACTACTAAAACCATATATCCCACTTTTGTTAAAGGATATCTGCAAAGTTGCAGGATGCTAAGGACTCACTTTCTCTAGTGGTATAGCGGTATTGAGAGAGCGAGTGTTTATGCAACATCTATAGCGCGCTAGTGGTCAGTTTGCTCGCATGGTAGTTACGAGATGGGATCGAAAACTTCAACGAGATCAAGTAAAAAACAGGGACCCCGTGAAAGGAAGCTACAAGAATACCCAGGCAAAGCATTTGCATTTCGTTAGGTTGTTACGCGCGTGCTTGAATGTGTTGGGAAAATGAAAAAATCCTGTCATTCCAGTAATTGTACTTCATCATCCCTTGAGTACAAAGGAACTGCTCAGTAAGAAGCACCCCAAGGTAGAACAAGACCGACAAGTATTGGATTCTCCCATATGTGTAGATGTGTAGCAAATTAAAGATTAACCTTCTTCGTGCAGTCATATTTTCAATAATGAGTTGATTATTATCTGAATATCCACCTTCCTTCTAACGCGGTCTAAGACTTATTTTATTTTTCTGCGGCTCCATTGTTATTTGTTCTTCAAACGCCCTTGGAACAACCCGCACTCTGGAATTCTTCAGCTGACAAAGCTTGGAGAGGAAACGTAGTGAGATATCGCGTTCACAACGCTTTCGTTTAATCAATCTCCTTGTTGTCCTGGCTCACGTATTCTGGTGAGTATGCACGAAAGAGTGGAAGCGCTGGAGTCGAGTTTCAATCATATTAGAGCCTATCAGTCACGCATAGTCTCGGCCGTTCTGGAATTTGAACTCCGGACAGCTGACGTGCGAGACGAGCATGTTACCAATACCTAAGCAGCGCACGTAGGGTGCACCTGAATCATCACTCCCGAAAAGTCGATGGCTTTTACGCTTCATCGATGTGACTGGTTTGCCCGACGCTCTAAACGACGACCCAGAAGCAGTCCTGGTTTTGTTGATCGATTGACCTGTCAAAGCTTCCTCGTCAGGCAGCGCCACGAAAGCTTGAAAGCTGCTGGATGATTTTTATACCTTGTGGGTGGTTGTAAAATTTGTAACCTATTTGTATCTCTAATGAAAGCAAAACTCGATTCCAGTGTTTCGACATCTGGTAAGTCCACACCAGACTAACTGCGCCAGGACTATTCACAAGAGAATGATGTGAATGTTGAGTTTACAAACCCAGAAACCTCCTACATCAGTGAGATGTATCAATGCGACTTCTATCAGTTTAACTGTGATGAGTTTCGAAACAAAATGGACGGTGTGCTATCGAAAGGTACCTATTTCTCCTAGGACATATGAAATTGGAACCTATCCTACGCAGCCTTTCAACCGTCTTACGTTCTCAATAGACACTGTGTTCGAATTCGTATGTGTTTCTACTAGAAGTAGAAATGAGAAGGTTGATGTAACACAAGTGTTAATGTCGTTTTAGCGATGTGCTGACTTATTCAGAGTATCTGATTACAGACGAATTGTCGGAGCGTTGCGCCCAAAATGTGCTGAATTCTCAGAGGATCCTCTGTGGACTTGGAAATTGATCGGATTTTGCTAGGTTAATGGTCAGTTCGCGCGGGGTAAATTGTCCTTAGAAAAGCTCATTATTAGGCGAACAGGGATCGGTTTGGTGTGAACATCTGGGTAGTAGTTTCAGGTCAGTGACTTCAGGAATACGCACCACCGACCGGTTTCGAAGTCTTGGAGATTTTATCCCATCCCAACCTATTGCTGACATATTCAGACAAGCTGTTTAGTTTTGAGTAGTTCAAATACAAGGTGTGTTACAAGGTGTGAACAGGACCTAATATGGATAAAAAATCCGGAGTGGGTGTTAAGAAGACATAAACGGCACGGGCATTCTGCGGTTACGTCGAGTTCAAACTGGCGTTAATTCCGTAAAAATAAATCCAGTAGGCACTTCATTCTCCTTAAAAAACACATCAAGTTTTAGTTCCCTAATACCTACAGACTCCACTGAAAACAAAGTGAATTTTTCAGCTGACTGAAATGTACCTGGGGTTTCCGGTTTACTGAGAATTCACCAGGTGTCTAAAAAGTGACATTGTTACTTTCTGAGTGACATGAATAGTAAGCGGGGCAAGTAGTTTATTGTTCTTTGTGTTGTTTTTGTTCCTCCTGCATACGTTCAATCGTAACCACTTTCAAGAATTGCTCCACTGTTCTGATGCACCGTGAGTTGGTGTGCCTTAGCAAGCCCATTTTGGAGGCTACATGCTGACAAAAGGCTGTTCTACAGCGTCCCACTAGATCCGACCTAATATGGTCAACACAATCATCCAAATAAAGGGTAACGTATTTCCAGCTTTGGTTCCCCGAACCGGGTTAAAAAATGGCTTACGTGCTCACCATTTCGTGTTTTCACGAACCCAGTGAATGCTGGTGGATTTATTCACTTATCGGCACTTATCGCCAGCTTGTCCTTCATCTTCCGAATAACAAGGGTTCACAGGGAAATTCTATATTCATTGACAAATACGTACACGGTTTGACTGATAGCCGTTCGCGGAAATGAGTTTTATACCGGTTCGATGTTGCAACTGTGATTTGTGGTCACCATATGGCCGGTAGCAAACTTTAAGGAGTCAGATCGTTATTCATTGGCTTAGACAGCGAGATATGACAAACGGCTAAAACCTTCGGCCTTATTTAAAGTCCGTTGAACGAGACCAGTTGATATCCTTCATCCTATGAGGTAAATGAAGATAAGCATGCTCGGAAGCCAGGAACGTTCCTTAGAGAGAGGTGTACCTGTATCTCCGTACTCCTTCAGTTTAACTCTGTTACCTTTAGGGTCACCTTGAATAGCACTTGCGCAATGGAGAATTATCTTTTTGAGAGATCAACCCAGCGGACAAACACGTGAAAGGCAGCCACATATTTGGTGCAGTTGCTCTGTTTTGTCAACCGGCATGGCTTGAGATTCTTAGCGCGGATCCCTACTTCTGTTTACTCAGAAATTAATCTTGTTGTTTCATTTGCTAACCGTAACGTTACCATATGAAAACACCCTGATGCACACCTTATGTAAAGGGAATCATTTCATTTGATTAAATCCGTGGCACGAAGTGGCCTTAGTTAATAATTTTTTTCTAATGATACTCCACACAAGAGAGAAATAATGTACAAGCTACTTTAAAAAAATCAATCAAGCTAATTATACTTACAGTTCATGTCATATGTTGGCAAATGGATTCAGTTTTCATAAAGGCATGTCGAAGACTTTGAAAACTAACCAATTTCCTTGCTCATGTAGGATACATTGTTAGTGGGACCTCAGGGACTGCATACATCTAATGAGGACTAAAGAGGACCTAATTGATAATGAGCAGTTAGGAGTTTTCAGCATTTACCACATGACCAACACTCGTCTAAACCACCCAAGCTTTCAACATTTAGACAGATTTCCAGCTTTCAGCAGCCTTATATATGTGGTGCTAGGTCAGAACTAACAGCTTCCCAACGCCAAAATTGGAAGCTTTACTGATTCGATGGAGCGTGATGGGTTCGTTTTCATCGACACTAACTAGACCGTTGGAGAGTCTAACATTTTCATTCGTTATACCTCTATCCACATAACGTGCCTTCTAACATTCCTTTCTTTTTATCCTAGGTGGTTCACTACTGAGGGTGCAGTGAACTCGAGTTTTACTATAATTATAGTCCGCCAGTAATGATTAACTTTTGTAACGCAGGAATTTGAATACAACTCATTTGGTGCGTGAATAGAATGTGTTGCCACTGCTCTACTACCAGAAGTATCTCGCTTGACTAGCTACTGGTTTTGACGCTAATGCTTCACTACCGTATAACCATAAAGTTTAATTATCTATGTTTGGAGCCCCAAAGTAAGAAAAAATTAATGGGGATTGGGAGGTGGTTTTGTTGTTGGAATCGCTATTGTTGTTTGCCCGACACCTATTGTTTAGATACAAAAAAACGCTTCACACCCAATGTCCTCTTGGTTTTCATCCGCGGAAAGACGTAACCAGGTATTGATGTTCTTGTTAAATTATTTATTAGCTAGAAACTTTCATCACACAGAGCTCCGAAAGTAACTTGCATCTTTTCGGTTGCTTTGGACTAGCGACGTATTTTGTTTGTGTCATTCAACAGTTTTGATTTAATTCACCCCATCTTGCAAACAATATGCGGCGAATGAGTGATGGCTGGCAACTGGAACGTGACGAGCGGAATTACTTCAACTGCTGACAATCGCATTTTTGTTAAATTTGATATCACGGCTTGCCGTCTGTAATTTATTATCAAGAACTCGAAAGCTATTAGGATTCAGAAAATGGTGAGAAGCAAACTTTGTGAAAGATTCTGGTACATCAACAATCCTCGTCCAAATCATTGACCGGCAGTTATTTGCCCAATCGAACGACAGAAATATCGAGGCCTTTTAGTGAAATTTTCTTGCGTGTTCAAGGCAGATATTCTAAGTAAGCATTCGAAGGATCATCTGTCAGCTTTGGGAGTACAATATAACATTTACGCCGTTTCGATTAGCCTACCAGAAGGGAAATAGCCAAAATGGATTTCAATAAACGCTCGTTACTGATTCTGTGTATGTTTTAAATATCAAACCCTCTCATTCAGTCAAAAGCCAAGCGTAACTGCTTCAGGTTCAGTAGTCAAGCTCTGAAGTACAACCGTCTAAATAATTACAGATAATATTCAACCCTATTTTCACAACTTTGGTATCAGGTGAACAAGTCAAAACTGTTTAGAGTGACGCATTTCTTTTAATAACTACATGTTACTTTCAGTAACTTTAACGCTATCATGCATTTCAGATCGATAAATTAGCATATTTCAGACCGCTGGAAGAATACGTACGCTCTGAAAATACCTAAGTTGGAGGTAATCTCAGTTTTTTTAGTTGATTCAGCACTGTCGGCTGAAAATGGGAATTTTCGGAAAGTGATAAAAGAATAAAAGCCCCGTTTACTGTGACATTTCAGCTGTTCCACCGTAAATGACACAATGAATCATTTGTTCCTTGGTTATGACACGCTTATTCAAAGACTTTTTGAATTTCTCGCGCCTCAACGCACCATCAAGGATTTGAGTATTGTAACAATCTGTTGGGCTAAACATAGTTCAGGGGAATATCGCATGCCGTAAGGCGCATATTGCCCCGTCCCAAACTCGTTTAATGCCTCGTAAGATTTAACTGACCGGTACTCAATGCCTTAAATTATGATAACTGTAGCAAAGAGTCTGATGGGGTACGATTTTCACTGTTTGCTGGATCAAGTGACTAACAAGTAACGCAATATTTTGGTCAAGGGTGTGCCTTAGTGCTTGACGATTGTGTAGCTTCGTTGTGTAAAAAATATCTGTACCACTTGATTGACACTCGCTTCACTTGGGGAGTGCAACAAAAAAATGATGCGCGCTTTGGGCTAAATTTTGCTTACCGGCTCGTCAAAACTAGTTATTGTCAAGGGGAGATACTTGTTTGGATTGATCAAAATGTAACGTTAAAATTCCCATGCTTTTCATGAATAATGAAAACCCCATCCTTCCATTACTGCCCATAACTTACCGCCCTGGCTAACCTCACAGACCTCTAGAAACACACAGGAAACGTGGCGCAACATTTTACCAAAGCTGTTTCGCCCTTGCTACATAAGCCTTGAAGTTGTTGGTTGTCGTAGGCCTTGGGATAAATCAAGCGTGGTTTTGCAAAAGTCCATTAAGCCAATTGAGTTTTTTGGGCTTTCCTGTGTCTGAAGGGAGTACTGTGACAGGAACAAGAAAATTTTAAACGGTAACTGCCTGGCTCCTACAACAGACTGCCCAAAGCAGTTTTGAAATATGTGGTACGCAAGTGATCGATATCAAAAGCAGGGTTCGACTTAAAGATTGTATCTTGTTGCTCCAGCTGCTACGGGACGATGCAGCACGCCGACTAATCTTGACAGCTCTTAGGATATTCTGGGCGGCACTCGACAGACCTGACAACTTTTCATCGAATATAGACGTTCATTGATAAACTGCGTCAAGCTTGACTGTTCCTCATGGCACGATGGGTCCCACAGGATTTGAAGGCGCTCACAGCTTGAACCAATTCGCTCGTAATTGCCGTTTGTTATTTGTTTATCAGGATGACTCACCAGGTCGTGCAAGCATATATTCCATTTTACTACATGCAGGTAACTAGTGGACTGAATTCTCTCACAGATTAGTCAGTCTAAAGCTGAGGATATGGATACTTTCGTAGAAGGAGAACAATCTTTTGGAGTTTTGTCATCATAAAGTGAGCTAGGAAAACCTTCCGGAAGTATACGTCCTTTTTTTTTACCTAAAATAGCACCAGCTTCTACTCCACTCGGTTGTCTGTTTCGAAGTGGTTCGCTGTTAAATTACTTTGTGTTTTCCCATCAAGCTGACTTTACTGTTTAAGACCCCGCAGAAGAGAGTGCTCGCGAGCATAAAATCTTGAGTATGAATCGTTCTTTCTGTGTCCGAAGCCCGTCGACCAATTTTCAACTAACTGAATAACTTAATTTGGACTTATGGAGTCCTCAGGCTCTAGAAAGCTATAGATAAAAACATGAAACCTAAATACAAACAGAGATCCTGCAGCAACGATAAAAATCAAAAGATGATATCGTATAACACATCCGATCGTATAACACCAAGACATGAGTCATCGAAGTTAATATTACTAACCCCAAGGCTGTTCTTCATTAATTATCTGTAAGTAAGATATTATTATAGTAAGGGAACAATTAGGTTGGTTTACCTCACACCATAATTACGTCACAAATTCTGCTAAAACAGATCACTGTGTAAAGCATATACTAGTAGCGAAAAAGCGCATATAATCTGTTACCGCCGTAGCATGACTACTGCAAGCTTGATGTCTTCGCGAAATTTTTGGATTATCCGCCAAACGATAAACACTATTCCCCCTTCATAAAAATCTACTATTTGATAGATATCTCGAGGGAAGAGATGGTTTTGGAGACTCCACGTTTTTTAATGTAAAATATAAAATATATAAATATAAATATATATAAATATAAATAAATATATATAAATATATAAATACATAATATAAAAAATAAAATTTCATTTATGCGAGAAATACTTTGAAGGCGAAAAATTTTGCAGGTCATTCTTTTCCCGGTAGGAATTCCTCATTCTAACGGCCATCTCTGGTGGCAGAACGGGAAGTATTTTCTCTCAACCGAATTTCCAGTGTCCTAAGATCTCGTATGTGTCACTTCGCTTGCTTTACAAAGGTGAAACACATCCAGAACAAACCAAGACGAAACTGCTAGTTGCTTCCAAATATAGTACACCTACCCGAGACAAAACGCTCTATACAGATGATGTTAGCGACACGGGACTAGTCTTTGTTGTTATTTACACTAGGCATAAAGCAAACCCCAAAACCGAGAGAAGACACTTTTGGATTTCATAAACAGTTGTTTTGTCCAAGAAAAACCTCGTAATCGAAATAGTCCGGGCCACCAGCCCAGGTTTTTATTTGGTTGTTATACCATGTAAGTGATATCAGGCGCACTGTTGCTGGATTGTCGCTACGTTTTGTAGTTCCCCCCAAGGCCGCTTTGGCCACAGGTAACACGGACTGCAGAATCAACTATGTTCACTTCGCCAAAGGAATTTGCCTGCTTTTTTGATCTGACGTCCTTTATTCGAGAAGATGTCTTCTTGGAGTACAATCCATCAGACTCCGTTTTTTGTGAGGATACTAATCTGAAACATTCTTTACCTAGAGGATCGCATAAGTTGCAAGACGTACGGTTCTCAGAGGACCAGAATCTGCGAAAGAACGTGAGATCAGTAGATGAGTACAATACAAAGTGTCTGCAGGAAACTAACCGCAGAGCTTTTTTGGATAACAGAGTACCGAATGACGCTAGTTGATGGGCATTTGCAATATGACGGTCTCTCCCGAAACATCTAAACCTCCTTACTGTTAGATGACGGCCTGTGTTTTAACTCTCTCCTGAAGTGTCTTTCTATTGTGAGTGTGTTTAATGAGACTTCACATTTTAACTAAAAGCTGAGGGTTGACACACAGTTTGATTAGAATTGCCATTTTGTTTTGCTCACTTTGTGTTGTGTGAACTGCTTTCACTGGCCGCGACAACAGTGGAACTTGTAGCACAGTACTTTGTGGCCGTGGTCACTCCTAAGTGTTTGGGACTGTTACCGCTTCCTGTCTAAATTAAAATAATATAAAGTAAAATTAAAATAAATTAAAATAACATAATTGAAATAAAATCAATAAACGAGAGAGTTATTTGAAAACAAAAATGAGTTGCAAATGAGTGTATTTTTTGAAAATTCCGTATGGCTTTATGAGAGCGATTTTGCGCCTATGTACCTTTGAACATCATCATTGCGAACCGTTCACTCATAGAAGTTTTCGTGAATCCCAGAAACCTATTATAGTCCAATGAAAGCTTCAATCCACTTTATAGAAGCAATAGCTTCGCGGATTTTGGACGGATGCTGGGTCGCACGCAACATGAAGTCGGTGGTAAAAGAGCGAACGAATCATTCGCCACTAGACTAGATTGCCATATTTTATTTTTCGGACCTGCAACGACCGTAAGCCCGCACAGCGTTGCATCTCATCCTGCAAAAAATTCAGTACCTTCTCGCTTGGTGTCTTTCCAGTTGCTGTCTGAGTTGTAAGTGATTGGACTAAACGGGAGGCATCTAACGGCATACAAGACGTCTTGCTTCGGCTGACAACTGATTCACGAAATCGCTTATCCTAACATGAGCCGCATAGTTGCCATTTAATCAGCCGTCCAAATCGTCGTGGTGGTGCGAAATTCTGACAGTTGACCAGTCAAAACCATAAGGTTTTGGCATGCGCTGTTATCACGTGCGCGCGCCATAACTACCAAACGTATCACTGTCCCGGTTTAGCTCGAGTCGTCAGCTCTGAAGCCCACCACTGACTAGTCAGTTTGACCACCCTCCCACTTCCGCGGTAAGAATATTCAGTGTGTGACAGATTTTTTGCCTCAAACGCATGCGACAGTGGCTTTATTTCATCAACAATAACCAACAAGCATCAAATGTTAACAATCCATAGAAAACGATTTTGAAGAATTAAAAAATCAAGACAAATATCCGGTTATTATGGTGCTAAGTGTAGTTTTCGCGCATGGCGCTATTTGTTGAAATGTTCAACAGCTGAACCATGAATCAAATGCAGAGCAACTCATGTCATTTTAATGTTTTATCCAAGTGTAGTTAAGTAGAATAAAAACCCGCCATTCTCTTGTTTGTGATAACAGTGACCGACGAACACTAGGTTTCACCATGTTCGCTAGAATACTTTAATCAAAACATACCGCAGCGCTAAATATTGCGTACTTCCAGCTCAGGCAAAGTGGAACAGCCTGTCGCGTGTGCAGCTTATGAACTGCCTAACATTGAATGCTGTTTGGTCACCTACCGTGTACGTTAAAGTGACCCAGTCGAGCAGAAATTCCGGTATTTCTCGAAGGTGTTTTCCAGATAAACAGAGAGAAAGAGAATCAGGAACACTTTATTCGTCATAACAGCTAAAATCTTCGTCGTAGTTCGGCAAGTAGACTCAGATATCCCTAGTGCCGTAATGATAACAAGCTTGTAATGAACTGAATATGGGATCGTGTCGAGTCAAATGAAGGTAATGGAAGAGCAGTAGCGTGAATAAATGCCGGATAGTCAATGGATAAGTCACTGATGGAAAGCTTCTGCCTAATATGCTATCCACAGACAGACTACGCTGACTCCCTTTCGGGTATATTATCAGCGGTTGAGCTTACGAGTTATATATGCAACCAAACAACCTGAGACTACGCGACAAAAATCCAGTTTACTTGTTATCACTATTTGGGACTGAGGAACAATGAAAAGTGCTCTTGTCTATCAGGACCCCTAACCTAAGTTGCCCAAGAAGTTCCATGACCATGAATTTACATGGCACAAGTGAGCCCACTTTTCACTACACAGCGTTTTGCCGTCTCCAACAAAAGATGCTCCAATCATATTCATCTATAGACCTCATACCTTTCTTCACCTTGACAGAGCGGCATATTGTAAGCGCCCTGATGGTTAAGCCGATGGAAGCTCGTGATGAATCTTGGTGAATGCGGAACAACTGGTCGGAACCGTAAATTTTGTCATAAAATTCCGACTTACGCACTCATGTTTAGAAAATGAAATCCCGTCGTGTTGGGAGAGTGTTTTGTTATTTTATTAGTAAGTAAAACAATCATCATTGTCAAATTACACACACAGTATACAATAGTATGTACTGTATTCTCTCGAGTTGGTTTTTATGAAGTGATTTTGGGTCACGGAAGAAATTCAGACTAAAAAGTCATGCCCATATAGCAAGCTGACCTGATGGCATGTACCGGGAAACTACAAATTTTGACGACTGCGCTACTTTTCCTACTTATCCATCTTGTTGACATGACCAAGAGTCTCGTGATCTCGGTGGTTCATGTGCTGTTGTTTATCGTGTGTATCTCACTATGAATCAAGTATGCTTGCCGGCTCAAATTTATATATACGCTAGAAAAGTTCGTTTGAAGGCCCTCTAGTTTAGTTTTAGGTGCAAGTGAGTAATTTCATTGTCCATTCAGATTCGTCATCAGCTACTCGACTCGCGTCATTTAGGAATCATTGATTGAGACCACGACGGTCAACATTCAGTAACTCACACATACACCGGAAGTGCTCCGCGGATGGTCGTCTGTCGTTATCAAGGGGTTAACTTCGAATATGTATGTCCGTATGTCCCTGAAACTGATCGAACTTACAGGCACTCAATGAAAGAAATTGTTTTTAGGAACTATCTATGCATAGGAGAAAATCCAGTATTAAGGAATGTCCTGCAGAATACCTACACTGTGTCGCAGCTGAATTAGTCTCGTGACAGTTGGAGGCAAGCGTAAGCCAGAACGTGCCCAGTTGTAACTGACCAAAATGGTTCCAACGGGGTTCTATTCAGTCGAACACTAAAATGGGTCGGTTAAGGGCAAATCGGTTTATTATATCCTAATAAACGGTTCAGTAACCTGGGGAAAATTGATCAGATATGAGTAAACTGATTAAATTAAGCATAGACCAGTTACTAACTTTTCTAATTCCCTATACCGAGGGAATGCACTGCAGGCCCAAAATTGATTACGAGTGTTTTATTCATCAAGGCATTCAGTTGGAAGCTCCAAAGCGCTGTAAGTCGTGCTGTAAGTATCTTTGCACCTAGTCAGATAATCTGAAATGATATTCTGAAAAAGAAAAAATGCAGACTGCACAAACCTCATCATGAACTGGTTTGCACCGATGGCACAAGTGTTTATATTAACGAAGTAAGCGTCTACCAACGAGTATGCCGGTGAAAAAGCAGACTTGGTTATTTATTAGAAACATCTGAGTTTGTCAACCGAAGCCGACATACCACCTGTTGGTGTTGGACAACTTTTAGGCAAATAGGTTTTGGATGATTCCTGGCGCACGATGTGATGATATTCGGCAACAAAATCAAACAGGATGCAGTAAGACCGTGGTATATGTCGGTAGGGTTCAAGGAACGTTTGTGTCGATGCTTCCAAAGTGAAACCTACTTGGCAGTGGAGGTTGAAACTGAAGCAAAGAATAAACAAACAAATGGTGAGATGTTTCAGATGATACATGTAACTAAGTTGAGGGTGTGATTGATGAACTGTTGTCGCATATTGCCTTTCAGCCAGTACCGGCGGTCTCTGGTTGGAATTTCGTAACACAATCGCTTAATTTACTTGCCAAATGAGTGTAAGTGAGTCTCGGGGCATCTATTCAAAGGCATTTGCAAATACACGGTCATACCTGGTTGCAAAATTATGGCAGGTCATCGTCAGGATTGAGCGCGTCACTGTGAGTGTGTCCACAGTGGATGAACCGGAAGAAAATTTCAGGCGGATTCAAACGACACTGCCAAGCCTGTTCAAAGAGACGACCCAGCGGTGCCACTTTATGCAGTCGATAAACTTGGATAACCTGCATATCCTTCAACATGCCAGCGTGCATGCTTGAGGATGCTGTGCTGAATTTGAGGATATTCACATGATGCCATGTGGCCGCGGGTCTGAAGATGTTTAGTTATCTGATACTTGTCCGGGGAGTCATGCACGATGGCTGCAAGAGACACGATCACTCAGGTGTTAGAAACGTTTACGATGTGACATATGCGAACATGGCAATCAAGACACTTGACTTTCACAAGACTTCTGCCAATCCGCCAGTCACATATTCCTCGACACATGCCACCACCAGTAACCGAAACCCTGAACAGTTTCATTTAATACATGTTGTGTATCACCAGCGTTTATTCAAATAATCTTTAAAACTAAATCTAACCCCGTTAGGTATCCAGAACCTTGACCCCAGCGGTTGTTGCACACTGCGGTTAGAGATTTTTGTTCACATTTATTCTTTTTGGCATGTCGATCCAACTGGACACACTAAAACTTAGGTACGTCGCTTAAATGGCTGTAGCGACGATGTGTAAGCGGACGCATACTTTCTATTGTCCACTATGGCCAGCAAAGCTGCTTCCTTCTCCGTCATTAAAGAAAATAGAGTCCCCCGGAGTAGTTGCAAGCATTTTCCAATTTATATTGGATTTTTTCATATTTCTCAGTTAAAATTTTCCCAACTCTTTGAAGAATACATCCATTTGCCTATTTATTTTGTTTTACGGGACGACACCTTAATCCTAGTTGAAACTCTCGTTTATGAGGTTCCTGTTCTCCAACTCTCCGTCCATCGTTGAGGAAATCAGCGCCTTACCTCATGTGCAGAATTAAGGCTTGAAACTGATAGAATAGATTGCAGCAGTCGCCGACAACGCAAAATCACAATAAAGTACCATTTGCAATAACATTATACCCCCTGATAAAATATGTTCAAAAATATCTTTTTATAGATGTCCAACTTATCTCACGGTGAATCTGATACATGGCATTTCCAAGCAGAATTCTCTTTTGTGCATAACTTCTTCCATTTGTAACAAAAATTCAGGCGACATAGATGCAAGCCTATTTGAATGGTGTTCTCTCATTCCATACATTCATATTCTCGATCAGACAGTATAATGCTTGTTTCTATCAGCGTAATCTTTAAAACACTGACAAATAGTACTGGCATCGGCAAAAGTGGAATGTCTGAATTTTTTCTGTCGAACGCATTGATCATCATTAATGGCTTGTTGCCTAAACTGACAGCAATACTTATGAATGCCGTTTATCACAAATGAGATTTCCTATTTCCAATTCATTTGTCTGTTTTGACAATTATTTCGAAAGAGGTAGAGTCACTTGAGTACTGCCAGTTCTGACGGAATTGTCTAAAATTGATCACTCTGGGGAGATGTGAAAAAAAACAGGTGGAAGTAAAGTCACACTGATGATGTCATAATAGACAGGTGCGTAAGCACTCATCTATTTCGGTGTTGTAGGCTGAAGTTACAAAGAAAACCTTAATGTAAGCCAAAGACTGACCTACGGGAATCATTGTTCGCTGATGTTAGACGGTGCCACTCACAGAAGGAACATGGAACCAGACGGGAACTTGGTGTATCAACAATCGAGAACGGTTGACAGACTGTCATAGACCGTACCATACGGACCACCGCAAGCAATTTAGTGAACACATTAACGGGCGATATGGGCTTGTCCGTAAGTCAAATGACTCTTCATGGAGTGAGCAAGCCCACGTGACCGAGGAGAACACAGGTTAACAAACTAATAAAGACCTACAGATGACCTCCATCTTCTTGTCTATCTATTTATCTATCTATCCATCTATCTATTTATTGACTGTCTCTGTAAAAGCTCCCCTTTGTTCAACAATTTAACTTCAATAATCTTCTCAATATGCAGAACAGAGATGAGCTATATTATGTTAACGCGCACTGGAGTTTTGTATTGAGGCACAGATTTGTATGGGACATATCGTCATGAAAACTACGGTCCGCTGAAGATACTGTAAAAGGTCCAGTATTCATTTGTGGTATGATGGCGAACCGTCTGATCAATACGCAGGACAGGTCCATTTGTCAGACAGACTGAATCGGTATTGCCATCTCGTAATTTTCGTTTATTTCCAGTAAATTTATCCCCTTATGATATTCCTGTTTTGTCTGACTGTTCTGCCCTCTCAGACTAAGAGTTGTTTGTTACACAAACGCACACTGCTTTATTTCATTAATTAGTCAGACCTGTCCGTGTGGAGGAAATTCCGCAGAGTTTGCAAAATTTCTGTAAAACTATCCAAAATTACCTTCAACGGATCAGTGAAATACAGTCTCTTGTAAAGGGATGGCCCCGTGATTTTCTTATGTAAAACAAATATACCGAAAAGTTATCAGACCTCAGTGGATTTTCCTTGCTGTTCCAAAACAACCTCGATTTCTGTGGATTTTCCATGTTTTCCCCAATAAGATATCCTGATTAGGGTTGGAACTGTGAAGACAGGATCATATACACCGGACCTCTCAGACAGAGGTTATATTCTTCCCTCTGATGGCGTTTTCCAATTTGCAGTCGGTGTGCAACGACACTCGGAGTGTTGGGAAACGGTTGAGTTCAAAGTGGTGTGGAAAATATCTTACTTATCAAACAGGAAGTGCCACAGTAGGCCGTACGAAAGTAGCATGACACTGATAGTAATACCGTTGGCGAACTTCAGTGCTACACTACTACAGCTCAAGTAACTTTGGGGTGAATATAGTGAAAACCAATGTCAAAATCGAAATGGGACTGAACACTTTGTCCGGAAATTGAAAACTACCAGGTCTGAAAGGATAAGGACTGTGCTATCCCTATTGGAAATTATGAACACTGCGCACCTCACGCATCTTTGGAGAGATTCCTCGACTAAGCGTACAAGACTAAACCTTTCGACCACGAGTGGTTGAATAGCATTGAGATTGACTTGTATTAGACAGGATATAGCACAGCTCACCCTTCAATCATGAGTTCTAATCACCCGGGGACTTGTGGTTTGTTCCTTGTTCAGATGAAAGGTTTACTCTTCCTGCGAATTATGCTTCTTCCTCAGCTAGTTGTTCTTTGTTGAAAAAAGGAGGACTTTTGAAATTTAAATGGAGATTTCGTATGATTAATTAAGCTGGTCTATGCCTAAATTTACAGCTTTCACCCCATTTGAAGATCATTTGCGGTGTGCACCTGACGAAACTCCAGGGCGCTCTACACCGCGACCTTCTTTCTAGTAACTGAACACTAGACCTTTCGGCCACGAAAATTTCATCAGCACTGTTAATAAACTGCACTCAGATAGGAACACTCGTAAAACGCGCCGTAGGTCGAAAAAGTGGGATGTAGTGTGTGATAGGTGCACCGTATACCACCTAGGCACGCGTCAACCTCATTGTCGATCAGCCTCTCCTTGCAGAACAGTAAAGTGCTTAGCTATCAACCTGAAGGCCATAGGTTCGAATCACCCCCAGATATCTGTGGGCAGCTCACCGCTGAAGATCCCCAACAAAGATGGGATACAACATCGCGCACCTGGTCTTTGTATCGTGTTCTAACTTTGCCTACAAAATCAAATATCTAATGAGACGTCAGTTGTACACAAAAAGTCGACCTACTGCGGCAATATTTAGTTCGAAATAACATCTAGTGGTGTGTACGTAATGCACTACTCATAAGGTTGCTGAAGATTCTTCGACAGCCCACGACTGGTTTCGCCCTTCTTGAGGCTCATCAGGTAGGCGCAGTCCCCGAGTTTCCGTCAACCTTATGTTCTACTGGAACCCAAATTGGACTGTTTTCAAGAAGTACACTCATTTGCAAATCAATTTGGTTTTTGCGAGAGACTCACCTGGAACCCAGCTGAATCTCCCGTTTGCGATGTTTTCAGGCAACTGAATGTGCTGCACCAGGCCGCCTCATGTTCCAGTTGCTACGATATTCGAGATATCGCGATACATGTATATTCGTAATGGACTACTCATAAGGTTGCTGAAAACTCTTCGACAGCCCACGACCGGTTTCGCCCTTCTTGGGGCTCATCAGGTAGGCGCAGTCCCCGAGTTTCCGTCAACCTTATGTTCTACTTGAACCCAAATTGGACTGTTTTCGAGAAATACACTCATTTGCATATCAATTTGGTTTTTGCGAGAGACTCACCTGGAACCCAGCTGAATCTCCCGTTTGTGATGTTTTCAGGCAACCGAATGTGCTGCACCAGGCCGTCTCATGTTCCAGTTGCTACGATATTCGAGATATCGCAATACATGTATAGACGTAATGCACTACTCATAAGGTTGCTGAAAATTCTTCGACAGCCCACCACTGGTTTCGCCCTTCTTGGGGCTCATCTAGTGGTTTGTTTTTTCCGATAGTGTGTTAGTAGGATATACGAAAAATATTCCCAGCACATCTGGATATGTTGAGGCTCAACACGGATAAACTATCCCGTGATGCTATTATAATGAATTAAGGTTGATATAAGATGGTTGTCTCTTCCTATCGGGATAATGTGCAAAAAGCCCTTCAGATCATCAAATTTTACCGGGTCAAGTCGTCACTTATTCAGTCTGCTGTTCGTCGAGCTCTGGATTCTTTAACGTCCAATTCCTCCAGGATTTATTTTAACTAACGTTACTTTAAGAGAATTCCATTCCTCTAATTTTTCAAATTCTAATTTGACAAAAAAAAGAAAACGAGGAAAAGTCATTTTTGAGGTGACGAAGCACTTCTAGGCCTCCAGAGAATGCAATGCATGAAAGGACAATAGCAAAATTGCTATTTTTCAGCTTGCGGATATTTATAAAGGAGGTTGGAAGGTAAGATGAAACCTTTGATATTAATATCGAGGCCAAAGTACAAGAAAGGCCAGAGCAAGCCACGGATTTGGCTAAAGAATTAATCAGCGGTCTCTTAATTATACTAGCGCAGCTGAAAACCGTGACCGGGTTCTTTCATTTCATATCGATTACGTCCTTAACAGTTGTACACGCTCGTTCCAAACACAAAATTGTTCGGCGTCCTACTCAACTACTCAGAAACTCCGTGTGACGAAGCTTTGACGTGGAAATCCTATCGGTCTTTGCACATTCCATTGTACTTTAGTTATTTGTGCATGGTGGGCCTCCGACCTTTTTGGACGTATGCGATCTAGATCATTTGCCATCGATATCGTAGGGATTCTATGGCCTGCACCTTAACCGGTCCACCCCATCTTCATCTGTCTTCGCAAGTGAAAACGAACTTATATACTCACGTTGTCACTTTCTGACCTTTCTGGAGTACTTTGACTTTTATTGTTTTTGTTGCTTTTGTGGCATTAGTGTATGTTCTGCGCATTATTCCATAAAAAGCGTGAACTTACCGCAGAGCCACCACCCCAAAGTTTACTCCACAACATACACTCACCGTCAGCACCCAGGATAATCACCTACTTCTAAGGAATACTGTTGTGTGTTCTATGCAATTTAGCTACTAATTCGGTCCCAACCCTTGCACTTCTATCTTACTGCCTACCTATGTTCGTGTTTTGCTGTACAGCTGTGTGGTTCAATAAGTTGTCATTTATCGTATCTAGTTTTTTAGGAATTCCACACACCAAATATAGTCATACACACATGAAATTATAGATCACATAGCACCATTTATGAGGAACGTGCACCTTCGGGGCTGGCCAAAATGGAAACGCTCTCTTTTGTGCAGCCTTAGAGTATTCCACCCGTACCATTTCAACATTCCCTGTATAGATGAGTTCGACACCAACTGCTATGAAAGAGAATACATTTAGATACATACATTATTATCGTTTATTTTTGAAGAGCATGGTCACAGACATAAAAAGTGAATGCAAGCGATGAATGCGAAAGGGTTACAGGAGAATATGAGATAAAAGAAAGAAATGTCTCATTCGAAGTCATGCAACCAACAGTTCCAGTCAGATAGGATGAATCCCAACGTACGTAAGAATTTTGGTAAGGAAACATGCGTGTAAAGTCTAACAACCGAAGAAAGGACAAACAATGCTGAATGCTCTTCAAGGCGCGGTAAGCGCTAGCACAGGCAAGACTCGCACATCAAGCACAAAGTGTCCGTCATACTGGGTCTGGTGTGAGACTCAATGCCACAATATACGCTCAACGCCATGTGCCACGCATAAAAGTGTCATACGTACGCAGAGAACCCACAATGGCGAGCAAACACAAGTCACTGACTGTGACTTTAGAAAGTCCCAGTCCGATAACAGCTTTGGCGGATTGAGGAAAGCAGATCCCTCGATAAGAGATGACCATCGGTTGGTGGACCAAAAAGTCCACATCACAACCAATAGCACGTAGAGCTGAGATTATGGCGAGGGAAAATTCATCAACACCATACTTCTGCTTTTTCTCATTCCACACAGTCACTCCGCGCCCATCCGAGACTATGCTGACGTCTATTACAGTCGCTCGGCGCTCCCGAACGGCGATCAGGTCAGGCTTGATGAAGGACGTCGAAGTTGGTGCTCTCAACTCCTCAAAGACGGTGTATCCCAGGCGACGGAGACGTTTTGCGAGTTCCCTTGCAACCCGATTATGACGAGCACATCTGGCGTCATGCGTGATCCAGCAGGACTGCAAAATATGCACCAAACTCTCTGGTTGGCCACAGTTTCCACGACATAAGATCGTCTGGCCACCGTGACCATGTCGAGCGCTTCTAACTCTCGTCCTGAGCAGGTTGCATCGGAGCTGGATACCGCGGATAAATATCCGAGGAAACACTCGTTCTGGAAATACAAGCCATCGATTAGAAAGAGGCGAAGCGACCAACTCTCGTAAACCGCGACCGTCAACGCTGTTGTGCAGGCTATCACCCCAAGCAGCCACCAGTTCTTCCTTGGTGTTTACGCATGAACCATGGACACGGATCGGAAGGCTGAGATCCCGAACAACCTTGCCAAATGCGGAATCGTTGACCACATTGCGTAGTACACGGCACTGAGTAGAAAGCAGCTTTTCCATACGCACTCTCCGCTGCATCGGGATTGTTGCACTCAGACTTGGGATACCAAGTCCCCCATGTTGTTTACCGGCATGGATGTAGCTGATCGGGGTATCCTTCGGTAGACGTAGCCAGCCGCGAATAGATTGCCTGATGTAGTTGTCCAACCTTTTGAGCGTGTTTCGGTGGACTTGGCCAAGCACGAGCGAATATGTCAGCCTCGGTATCAGGTAGTTCCTTGTGATCTCCATTCTTTGATGCGGCTTCAACGGGGCACGCGTCACCTCGTCGAGCAGTTTGAGCAGATGCTGTCGATGGTTGAAGACTCCTTTCCCCTTGAAAGTAAAGGGGATGCCCAAATATGTTACTGTGTCTGTCGGACCCAGAGGAGTGATGAGTTCCTCGGCGAAGCAAAATGGTTCGACTGAGACTGCTGTCGCCCGATGTTTCCTGTCCCCACAGATCACCATCGCTTTCGTCTTCCGGGCGTTTATCTTCATACCAGCTCTTCCCAACTCAACCGCGGCAGCTTCAAGCTTCTCTTTGAGGCGAGCTTGACTTTCTGCACACACGACCCAGTCGTCAGCGAAGGCAAAACCATCTACTAGGGTGTCATGGAACTGGTATCCCAGTTGCGGCATCGACAATCCAAGAACCTCATCCATTGCCATGATGAACAATAATGGGGAGAGTGGATCTCCTTGCCTCACACCTCTGTGGCAGTGAACCTCGGAACTGGGGAAAACTGCTACAGCATTCTCATAGGACTGTGCGATGTATCGAACTAGAGGTGACGGTGCTCCAAACGCCTCGGCAGATCTGACGATTGTGTCATGCGAAACCGAATCAAATGCTTTCGAGATATCGACGAACGCCAAGCTGAGGTTAGAAGCAGTCGCTGAAGAGTGACGAAGCAGGGCATGTAACAGCGATGTAGCTTCCAAACAGCCGTCCCGATGTAGAAATGCAAACTGGAGTGAAGGCAGTTGCAATCTACGACTCCAGCGATCAGCAAGCACCTTGTGAAAGCATCGGACAAGAATGGATGATACGGAGATCGGTCTCAGTTGATCCGGTGAAGTCGGATTAGGGACCTTCGGAACTAGAGTAATACGAGCACGACACAGGTGTGGGGGACAACCCCCAGATAATAAAAGTAAGTTGAAATACCCAGCAAGTACGTTCGCATTGAACCGGCGGAGCATCCTGGGTGTGAGCTTGTCCAGGCCTGGGGACGAATTGCCCATTGAACGGACCGTACGGCCGACTTCCTCTCCTGTGATGGGCTCAATCAAGCTCCAATCGGATGGTACTACTACGCGACTGGGCCGGCTGTCCACGTGTTTTGGGGCTGAGAGCACCTGTTTCCAGTACTGCTCGGCGTCTGGAGGTAGGCCGCAGTTGCCTTTGTACAGATCTTTCCATGACCCATCGAGCACAGCAGACGCTGCATCTTTCCATCTTTGGTGGTATAGGGTCTGGATGGCGGCGTAGTTGGCTCGGCGGATCTGCTTTCGGTTGACCGGCATCCGATGGGCTAACTGACGACGGCGTCGGGATACGGTTTTCCAGGTGTGTGGAAATGTCCTGGAGGCGTGGAGGTCCAGAAGCGAGAGGACTTGTTCCGGTGTCATGATGCCAGACTGCAACCCTCGGGCAAATGCCAGAAGGTCAACACTAGCAAGTGAACTGTCAGCATGGGATTCTAAGAGTGACACGGCGCAATCCACGGTTTGTTTAAACCAGACGCTATAGTCATCGGCTTCTGACGAGTAGGCCGCTATTTGACCGATGGTTTGGTCAGGTCCACCAGATGATGATTCGTCCTGTTGTGCTTGCCAGTTAAGCACCCGTAACCTGGTTTTGATGCTGATAGCCGATCGACCAGGAAAATACTGCTCCAGTCTCGCGAACAGCGCGGTTTGCGTTTCACAAGACGGATATAAATTGTTAGCCAGGCGCAAGAGCGATTGTGACTCTTGTTGGGACCAGCGGGCACCGGAATGCTTCACTCGGCTGAGCTTATCTGCATTATGCTGGGTGGGGTGTGCGTGCCGGCGATGTTGACTCAGGCCAATCTTCGTCGGAAAAAGGCGGGAACAATCAGCACAGGCCAATTGGGCGACCATGTTCGTACCAACACTATCATTGTCGTGAACTCGATGGTGGGCTACCAAGCCAGCTTTCGATTTACACCACTTGCCACATTCCTCACACGTGAGCCCCACGAATCTCTCCTGTGTACTGGTTGGAACTGGTGCGGAGGCGCCAGATGTTTTGTAGTGTACATTGTCGAAAGTAACCAGCACATTGAAACCAAACAGGGTGGTTAGCCCTGTCTGGAGTTGCTGAACTCTTAGCTCACCCAGACTGGCGTCCAGGCTACCCAGTCGGAACCACGAGGAGGTGGTTCAGCTCGCCGACTATTGTTATTATATTATATGTATTATATATATATATGTATTATATATTATATGTACATATATTTGTACAACTAGATTGAAACTAGACAATATCACTGTAGGAATCGAGTGTAAGGTAGATTACTTCATCGAATAAAATTACCATTATCCGCATCTGACTCATGTAAACAAATTATAACCCCCAAGAAACTAACAAGAGAGATTCTGGTTCTCTTATTGTGAAAAGTCTTAATTTTGCGGTCGTTCTAAATTGTATATCTTCAAACTAATTCCCATACAATTTACTCGTTTGTTGGACACAGGCACGTCGGATGGTGCGCTGAATTTCATGCCATCTAGACACGGACAAAAGATTCCTTTCCGCATCTTATTCCGTTAAACTTGTACTTAGAATTCGCCATAACCTGAAAAAGTCGTATTTACACTCCAGTTTTATGCAATAATGATTCAAAAGACACTGCTGCTAAACGAGAGCTTCATCTGGGTTACAGTTAAATCTCGCATTAAAAACCAAATTAGTTTTCAAGTAAGCTCATTTAGCAAACACTGATCGCAATAAGGTGCATTTATGTAAATGTATTGGCTAGCCCACAATGTTAATCTTATGGAATGTCCTTTTCTGTCTCATTATCATCAACATTGTTATCATCATCATTTGTTCATCATTTTCTGTCTCAGTTCCGAAAAACGGATAACATGTTCAGTATATATATGTGGCACATAATTTCCTCAGCAATGCACTGAAGATTTGCTTTGTGGTTGAGTGGATTAGTAATCCATAAATTAGGTGTTCGATACACAGAAGGGAGATGAGTTTAAGATACAGCAAACCGATGGTCAATAAATGGAATTCAGCGAGTCAAGTGCGAAAATCTCTCTCAAGTGAGTGTGTACTGTAAGCTCACAGGATACGACATAGCGAAGTTGGAAAGACAGAGGTTTGAGAAAGATAAAACGTGTTTGTCTTTATAGGTGTCTATGGTCTTTTCAGTTAAATACCGATCAGCTTGTCATAGGAACACTGTCATCGTCATCGCCATTCAGTACGCCGCATACTTGGTACTTCGCTTCGTGAAATGAATCCCCGAATCGTAAGTCTTCAGTAGATGTAAACCAATGGGAATGCTTCTCACAGAACATCTGTTTATCACTTCGCGAAACTCCTCAGCGGACAGGCTCCTTACCACTAACGTCTGCACATCGAACTTGTTTTATTGGACTTTTTAGTTCGCCAGACCCTTGTAGTCTACTACGGACGAAATTTATGTCCGTCTCTCTAGGTATACCATGGAAAGATACCAGCTTTATTTCTGTACAACATCTGCATCTGATTAGACAGATGAACACTAGAAATTGCGTTTCATTCGGCACGTTTATGGATTCACCAAGGGCCACAAGGTTCTACTGAAGGCCTTGAGCTCTCAGCTATCTGTGACAAACTTCGTCAGTGCTTCTCCCAAGTATGTTTAAATTGAGGACCTTAATCCCCCTCCCCTCAGGTTGCTTTGGTCATACCTTCGTTTCCATTGTGAACTGCGAAAATCATCTGATTTCGCGCCACATCGGCCTTTTCAAGGCCTCAGCGATCTAGTCGTTTTACTATGATGGCCGCTGCTGTGTGGATCTTATATGTAGACGCGTCCTTCTTGGGCCCAATAGCTGGCCATCACTCATATCCGCTGCTTAGTTTCTGCTTTTCAGCGATCATTCCTTCATTCCGTCATGAAATCCAACTTGCGACTACTAAATCGCCAGCTTATCCTCTTCAGATAAATCGCCACCGCTTCCCTCGACTGGTTGCCGTGCAGCAGCCGTGGTGACTGTTGATTTCAAAAAGCAATAGATCATAAATTAGAAAAATGCCATCGGCTCCGTTTAAAATGTTCGATTCATGAATTTGTACCCTTTCTGAATAGTTACAACTAGGTAGCATTTAAGGTATCAGGGAGTAGTTAAAAAAAATAAAACAAAGCCTTCGACAAAACGTTCGTGGTTTGGAGCTGTTGTAGGGTAAATCGTGCTTGACGGAGGAAGATGTTTTGCATCTTCCGGAAAGGTATCTGTTCGCGAGCACTAATGAGCGGCTTAACGAGCGTATAAGATGTTTAGCCCTTAAATTTATGAATTGTATTTGAACTGAACAGTTTCATAAACAGTGGTAGAGTTATAGGCGCAAACTACTTCAGTCAATGAACAATCGTTTAGGGTTTGTCCGTCAGTGGCCGGAATACGAAATTCACTAGCAGAATCATAGTTAACTTTAGCTCTCTGTCGCTGTTTTTCATGGGATTCTTCTCTACCCAAAATATTTGTCCTAAAACTTTACGAACATTGTGGAGAATACGTACTTGAAATTGAACGATCGTGTGAAAAAATATAACCTACCTGTTTGGAACACACGGTGCCCTGTTTACAACCAATCGTAATCGGCAACTGGGCATGCCCGAAAACATTACTTGCACGTTCTGCTAAAACCAGTTTTGCTGCTAGCTTAGTATAAATGCGACCACGGCAAACTACCTATACCAGAAAGAATCTGACTGATAAGCTTTGCACTCGTTAGTTTCCTCTGTCGGTCAATTTCACTAAATAGGCATGAGGATCTACTTTCGACTGAAGCCTGCGAGAGAGCAGACCTCATGTTGTGGTTTAAGATACTGGTGTACTCTCTCCCAATTTGATCAGCTGAACGGAACACAAATATGATTAGCATGAAGCTTCAGACGTTATCTGAGAAACATGTTCAGATCGGCAGGTAAATCAACTATGAGACGAACTGATCAGTTGGGCCAGTCGGTAGACTGCCGGTTTCCTTTGTTTGACAATCTGTTCCGAATCCCCAATGTCAAACAACCCGTCCAGGTCGAGACCACTTTAATCCGTCCGGTGATTGTTCTTTGCCCACTATCAATCGATTTGAACGGAAGTGTGGAACAGGAACGCAACGCGACAAACCCATATGAGGTTGAAGTTCTTCTTTGACCTTATGTGCGTCCGCGTGTGCGTGTGCGTGCATGTGTTTGATACGAACCGGTAAACTTAACGGCCGCGCGAGCTTGTACTTCTTGTGCTATGAGGGACTGAGCTTTACAAGTGATTGATGCAATGTCCAACAAAAGTACCGGCAATTTGCAGTCCTGATTTATGGTTTAGACATTCACTTGGGACTTCCGACTTCACTTGGGACGATAAACAGAGAGAGAGAGTTGTTATAAATTTTTCGCGGCATTTCACACCCAGGAAAGTTTACCACTTTGAATAGTGAAATCGATTTAAACTATTTTAGCTTTAAATCAATGAAAATAGGTTGAACTACAGAGAACCTTTCAGTAAAGAAAGATGATTTGGAGCTACAAACTGGATGAAGTTAAACTACTTCCTGTCTGGAGTGGCATAATCCAAATTTGTCCATATGTCAACAAAGAAAACTCTCTAACGTTATAGGATCTGGTAGCCCTGAACAAAAAAATTGTTTTTTTCGCCAGATCGACAAGGAAATGAAAATTTTTCACACTATTTCATGCCACAAGAGGGTAAGTAGTCTACAGCGGCTGGCTGAACAGCCAACCGTAGTTTAAAACCGTTTCTGGACGATTGATTTCTTAGCTTTTTTTAACCGAGAAGCATCATCCAAGTGTTGTGTTCTTAGTAGTAATGCATATTTGCACCTTTGCTTATGAGCTAGTGGGAGATTAATTAATGAGCCCTATGAGCTGACTATAGTTCATTTCCTAAATCCGACGTGTCTGATGCAGAAATAAAGCTAGAAAGGACACAAGTGAACATACCCTCACATGTACTCAATATAAACGAAAGATGGTGGTCAAATGAATCATTGAGCCAACTGCAAAAGCATTTTCGTCGAAATTCGAAGTACATGGAGACATGGAGTACATGGAGTTCCAAGTTTGGGCATCTCGTTTTAGAGTAAGGCTGCGCAAGAAAAACTGATATGTAAATATATATTTGTCTTATTTCAGGTGCTGAATTCTTCTTTTCGAATTCAGGTGAATTCTTTATGTACCTCTTGGTTCTCGTAACGCACAATCCTGATAAGACTTATTGTAAAAACAGTTTTCTGCATATCCATATATTCTGTACACAAACAGTCAACTCAAGAGTAATTGTATACCACTGAGTTTATAAATTATTTTCACAATTTCATATTTACAAACACCCCGTCACTCAACTTCTGAGTACAGCATCAAACTGGTTTTTCGTGACAAACACCCAGTGGTCGTCAAAAATTATCTTTTTAATGTAGGTAGACATGACGAGACTCTAGTAACCAGGATCACATTTGGTGTTGCGTAACGAGTACCGTTGATTTTTATTAACTTGAAGTTGCACCGGTAAACAGATAAATATCAGTTTGGGTCCTTTAAAATACAGGTCCGTTCAAGAGAAGTTAAACGATGAAATAAGGTTTTGTTGTTGGGTTTGAGGAATATGCATTGTTCAAACTGATATCACTCCCGTTTGAATAGTCGTCCTCCTGTTCTGGCGTGATTATTCTGGTGAGTTCACACCAAAGGGAGGAAGCACTGGACTCGAGTTTCGCTCCTATTAGGACTCATCATCAGTGCACATCTAATGGCCGTGCCGAGGTTTGAACTCCGGACATGTGAGGCGAGCGTGTTACCACTACCCTACTAGCGCACGTTGAACGAATATGAATTTTCACGTCTGAACGGGCGAACGTGTTCACGCTTGAGCAATGTGATTGGTGTGCCCGACTGATTATCTGATGTAGACTCACCAGAATAATTACGCCAGGATAGGAGGACGACTGTTCACACGAGAGTGATGTGAGTATGAACATAGGGTTTTCTTTCTAGTGTGTTCTTAGCACCAGTGCGGCTATGTCGAAATAATTCCATGGGATCTGAAAACTACTGTTTGCAATGTGCTTCAAAGTGCCCATTCTTTTTTCAGAAAAAGAGCTTACAACAATCTGGAGTGCAGTTTGCACAAATCAAATATTGCCATTTAAAACACAGATTCCTGGAAATTTTTGTTTCTTAGCTTCTGCGTTGTTTGCTGAAAGACTAAAATTTAACTTGTGAGAAAAAACTTTCCGAAAGACTAGACTGAGGTTGTTCTGAGTTGGAAAGTAGCTATCCCAACGGAACATATTTATCCATATTCCTGCCGGCTGTCAAATATATTCCCTCATCCTAGGATATCATGCTATACATATTTAGAGCTAATCACCAAATGCTATAGACGAAGCCGACCAGGCTCCTCATCCTATTTGGTATCCCATAGTATATATACTTGTCATAGTGGCGCCCTTAAATTTCGTCGCCTACGGGCTTTCGTAACTGGCATTTCTACTTCTTGTCATTTATATTACCACCCTGTGTCCATAATTCGTCGCGAAGTCTACCTAATTTTGTGCGCTTTGGGGCAGTAGCGATGCTACGGTGCCTGCGCTTGTGCGTTAGCTCAACTCAAATTTCCCATAACATTCCGATATGGTCTGGGCCGAAGGTTGTATTCGGGCGCTGATAGAATTGATGTATGCGTATTTCCTCGCCTCACCAAACAACTGGCATTCCAGCATACGATTTTGATCATGCCTGTTGGAACTTTCGAAGTAGACTTGGCCGATATCTTGATGCGCACAAAGAGCACAGACACGCAGTATGATGTTTTCTAACATCATCTGGATATAGAAACGTGCACATCGGCCATAACCTGTGTCAGATCCGGGATTTATGGTGACTTCGTGCATCATTACTAGTATCTCCTGGATTTGGAGAGAATCAAATAACGCATCAGCATTGTCAGTCGGTGCTGAAAATCCTACCTTATTTACGTCATCTTCCTTGGCGAATCTCCAGGCTTTTCTCAATCCTTTTTGGTCCTTATCATTGTGTTCCGATGCCAAGTGCTATTTTTGTGATTTTTTGTCAATGCTGATCGTACTCCCAACATATGCTGCAAGAGTTGGACTGTTCGGAAATTGGAGTAAATGTTGATTATCCAGTTTTTTCGTGTCTGGTCTGTTTTCTGACCTTTGGTAATAATGGTAGTGTGGTAAGGCTAAAGTTGGAATGTGAATGAGATGGACACGTAAACATCTTTTTATTCATCACAGCCTAAAATTCCATTTCACCACTGAGAATGTCTTGCTGAATTGCGTATCCAGCGGATATTATCAAATCGCGACAAAAGGGGCACTGCCCGGAAAACCGCCTGCGCACCACACAGTCGGCCGATTAGAAATCGGATAACCAAATTTAACAGTTCAATCAGAGTCATGACTGGACCTTCTTTTTCATCCTGGTGCCTGCTTATGTTTACCGATTCTAGGCTACAGACGAATCGAAAAATCACTGAAATGGATACACCGGTTAGATGTAAAACAGACATTTTAGACCAAGTTCTTGTTGGATGCAGATGACGGGCGGTGGAATCAACTGTAAATCAGTCGAGCTAAAGCAGGTAAAACTTGCATAAACAATACTACAATTTTCTGAAGGCTGCAAATATAGCAGTGTAAAACGCCCTTTACCAGTCCCAAGACTAATGATGGACATAGGGCACTGGCTGGATGTTATGAAGTGCAGCGGGTTAACTGGTTTAGTATGTTTAGCATGGCTTATCTTAAAAAACGCACGGGAACTCTCGCTGATCATTTCGATAATAAAAAACCGAAAATTTTGATATCGAACTCTGTTAGGTATAACGTGCTCAAGACATCACTCTGGTTTACAGTAGGATTTTGTAGAAAAAAACGAATGGTAGATGTATAACATTATTTGCAAACCAATGTATCCGTTACACAGTTAATGAGTTCGGAAGCAGTGGTAAATCTGAAACTTTGGTCTGCGCAACAGAGAACATGTATATTAGAATCGGACGCCCCTTGGGACGTTTATCGTATTTTTGTCGCTGCACCCCTGAATGTTCACCTATGGGCTCAACAACTTCTCAGAACGCGAATAGTGCGCCAACAGCAATGTGATCTGGGCGTGATTCCTCCGTGGATGAGCTACCCATCACGGCTAAACCAGAGCAGCTGCAAACAGCAAAACTATCACAATGACTCTAGAAGAGAATTAAAAAACGATATATACAGGTACATAAAGATACATGAAAACGACATCTAAGTAAGTATCAAACATAAGAGTCAGGACCCTCTTATATACGTGTGTTGTGGATTCCTAATGTGGCTATATTCTGCGGATAAGGAAATGTCTACAGTGAAAATATAGTGACGAACCAAACGCTATGAACACCAGGCTAAAGCATAAAACAATCGTCGCCTTAAAAATCGGATATGCTAAAGCACGCATGCTTCTTGCGTTCCTTCGATTAGGGTGGAGAAGCGTATTATTCAGGGACTTTGAACGTTACAATCACCTTTCATATACAAATCAAAACAGTAGAAATTTGCATCTACACATTTTGTTTTACCTGATTTGGGATCTGGACCCCAAATTTTTGTCTCTGATTATGCTAATACTAACTTGTTAGGAATCTCATTACATACATGTCATGATAAAAACAATCTTACTCCTAAAAGATGCGCTGGGCTTTAGGACAGCATAATTAAACGGGGTGAAAACATTATGAAAACTCCACGGAAGAGGGCTCTCCGCAGGAAAAAACCGTTTGAACTTGTTGGGGTTGGGCCTATTGGATCCATCTGGGTGTTGATTACATTGATGCAACATGCCAACATGCAACATGGCCAAACTGAATAACATTTGTGGACCGTGCCAAATTGTTTTTTACCAGTTGAATTTGCCTCCTGATGTCACTCTGTGCAGCTCAAACCCAGCTGCTCTAAGAATCACCCGGAATTATGATTGTTGCTTCAACAAGAACCTCTTGGTTACTCATTGAGCCAGATGGCTTCTGGTTACATTACTCGTGGATTTTCCTTGTTTGTATCCTAAGCAAACCCGCCGGAAAATTTATTCGCTTTAACGCTTATCTAAGCAGAAGTCACTATGTAGTCTAAAGCGAGTATCACCTGACAACAGAAACGCGAAAGCCTGTGTAGGATTGTCACGAAAACCACGAAAGTAATTTCCGATACTGTAGAGTTTGCTTCCGTCGCATGTTAGGCTGGTTTCACATTTACGTTTCCGTTTGCGTATTCTGTCACATAAGCTTTACTCGCCTCTCCAGAGGAGACCTTTTATGCGAACAACTACCACACACACAAAGTGGGGGCTCAGATAATCTACCTAGGATTGAATAGTCACTTGAATGCATTCGGTCACTGCTAAAATCTGGTAAGTCACTTGATGAAACGTGTAACCGGTATGCGAAAATTATCCGGTACACAACTGTTATATTGTGGCTGAATTAGTAGTAGGAACGATGCAATACGTATCGTAGTAACAATATGTTTCCCTTTTTTTAAATTTGGTACCAAGTTTTGACAAGTTCATATCTCTTCTTCATACCTGATGTAATGGTTACTGACAGCCCAGCTTTGATCGGGTCACTAATGAAATTATTGTTACAGAGGTGGTTTTCTACGAGTCTGCTGAATGAAAGCGTTTTGAATGCAGAAAGACTAGCTAGACATTTGTAATAACGGCAAACTCTGCTATGATTTGACAGATGCCGTACACACCCCAGTCTACGAATATCGTAGCTCCGTTAGGTCAACCATCAACATACAAAAAGTAACAAGTTCTCAGCAGTAAACTAAATAAACAAATAAATGAATAACGTACATGAAATGGATAATCACTGCTCTCCAAAGCCACATCTACACTTTGAACATCAGTATCTACTCAGGCACTCAGGGACTGCGCCTACCTGATGAGCTCCAAGAAGGGCGAAACCGGTCGTGGGCTGTCGAAGAATTTCCAGCAACCTTATGAGTAGTGCATTACGTATCTACTCAGGTCTTCACACAGCGGCCTCGGCTCACTCAATATTGACTAAATGCCTCAGTCGAAACGGTCGAGCTTCTACATTTCCTTCGATCCGGACTTATGTTGCAACAACAAAATAGGTCATCCTAGAGGAATGCTTTTCATGTGAAATGACTTCTACTTCTACTAGTATTTCTCACCCTTTATCCCAAAAAGCAAGCAAATTACTAAAAAAAACTTCTGTTCTGATAACACTAGCCTATTACACTCAGATTTGAAAAATCTTATGGCACCAATATAAGAAAGATACACCCTCACTGATGTTGCCACTCATCCGTTTTCAAAAACTCACCTTCCCTGGGGGAGCAGGTGCCTGGGATGGAAATCTTGAGTTAAGGTGACACAAACTTGGGTTGGCGAACGTGTTTACAACCCCGTGCAGAAGGCCTCCATCAGGCACTTTGAGTGATGCGGAAAACTGTGATATGGACTACACGCACGAACATGCAGTGGACGTGTTCTGTCTTGTAAACATTTAAAAATTTCACACTGCGAACTTCTGAAAGCCGGTGAATTGAGAGTTCATTTAGTTTTCTTAACAAATTTTGTTGAGCTGACCAATAGTTTGCCAACTGTTTTAACCTAATTTGTGGTACAGTTGAGTGTGGTACAACACCGATGAGTCGGTTTTCTCATCACCTCAACGTCGTATAATAGTTGAGCTGCTTTTGCTTCCAATTCAATGGACAATGCCCCACTTTCAACGGCTCATCTCCTGTCTTATCTCGCTAATCCGCTTGCATGAAACCAAGCCGTTAATCGATGAGAGGATGTCAATCAAGAAAGCCAGGAAGATCTTGTTAGAGACAAGTACTGGTTGCAGTTCGAAGTAAAATACAAGGCTATACCGCTGTAGAGTAGGCGGTTGGACAGCTCATGGTCTTTCTCGGATTATTATATGTTCTAGCACATCAAAACTTCCCGTTTATCATTTCCTTCGCGTTATATATCCTACGGATTTAAATGTAATTGTATCTAGGAGGAATATGCAGTCATTTTTGAGCACAGAATGCAATTCAATATGGATATCTCGAAAACCGCATAATTAGGATAGACATAACCCAGGATGTTCCATATTTCGATTTTTCACTAGGTATACAAACGTTTTTGCTCATCAATTGCGCTTTACAGTCGTAAGAACACAATAACTAAAACAAGTACTAGCCTGACTGAATTCGGTCAACCGCACTTTGGTGCTTGGCCTTAAGAAAGGTGCCATACACTTCAGATTCATTGGTTGCTGCGAATATTTGCTCCCACACAATGAGTTCGAATGAGGATGAAGCCTGTCGTGAGCTGTCGGAGGGTTTTACCGTCAGGAAAATATACTGTAATATCTCACATACGGTAGCACATTCATTGTGGAAGATGAATGAATTTCTCTGGTTGACGGACGTATTGCGGTGCGAGATTTCGCTTTTGACGCAGGGAACTCGTCAGGCTAAGTAACTCGGTTACAAGGTTGGTGGAGTTTTAACGAAGATGGAGAACAAGTCAGAAAGACTTCCCCATACTAAATGACCAAATTAGTGCCAGGTGTCAATAGGGAGGTTTCGTTTTTTAGTGAGTGTGTCAACAGAGGCTGGGACCGATGGGTTATGGAAAAAAAATACCTTAGTTTATTTTGGAACTTCCGGTTCACTTCAAATGAAGGTTTTCTTTGTAGTTGTGAGTGATTAATTTGGTTGGGGTGGAATCACTCGAATTTTGGGTCGATTGACCTTTTTAACGCTTCAGTTAGTGATCCTACTTTATCGATAACCGCACACCTGCACGTGTTAGATGGCTTATCGAAGACGGCTGTCCATACGTTTACCACCTTCACCCCCCTCTGTTCTATTCAACTTGGAACGTTTGTGGATTGCTGCTGCTTCGGCAGTCTGACGTTTTATTGTGAATTATAGTTCCTTTCTTAAAACGTTTACATCTTCCACATGTACTTTATGTTCGGTGTCTAGCGCGTGTCCCGTCAACGCCAAGTTTTTGGCCAGTGCCTGATATTCGTCTGTATTTTAGGTGGTTTGTTTTAGCCTTCCAGCAGGAATGGATCCGGCTGATTTTTCTCACTCTTGTAATAAGACTCAAACAACCTCCTAACTTAGGCACTTATCCTGAGAAAAATTTCGTGTCAAAAGGAAGCCTTTGCCCAGGATTAAATAAGCGGATAAATTTCCAAACTCTTCCGAAACAAAAACCTCGTTATCCGTTGTAAGAGTTTTCAAGATGACCGAATAGGAACTGACGCATTTGAAGAAAACTTGAAATTCTCAATCAGTTGATGCAAGACTCTTGAAATTGCTCTCATGTCGCCGTAAGCTTACTGCTATTATGTGTTGCGGTTAATCGTATTAGAACGGTAGGTCAAGTGAGGATTTCATACGTCGAGCTGTTGTGTGACAGAGTAAACAAGACCACTGATCACCATTTGAATGGCTTGGATTCTATTCTGATTGGACGCCTCCAGTTTAGCCTCCCACCTCCTTCCTGGCGGTCTCCACATATGTATTAAAAGTAGACCTGCTGTTTTTCGAGAAATACACTCATTTGCAAATCAATTTGGTTTTTGCGAGAGACTCACCTGGAACCCAGCTGAATCTCCCGTTTGTGATGTCTTCAGGCAACTGAATGTGCTGCACCAGGCCGTCTCATGTTCCAGTTGCTACCTGCTGTTGATTATCATACTCTTACGGTCTCATTATGTATTTACAGAACAAATGTTATCGGAGTAACACTAAAATAGTCTCCGGGGCTAATAAAATCCATTCAAAATCCTCAGTTTTCAAGCCTTAAGTGCATATTGTAATCAAAAGTAATGTTGAGAATCTTGCTGTCAGACTTGCAGGTGTTTATGTTTACTTTTACTGAAAGTGTTAGTTTACTGTCTTGCACACTATATAACAACCAGTGCCGCTCTCAGTGTCCACTACCTTGTATTCAGGTTTGCTGCCATCAAGTCAGACAGACTTACGCAAGAGCGATCGAACAAATGGAACCCCGATAACCACCGAGGCTGACTGTAAAGGGCCATAAAGGTTCCACATTTTGGTGCACCACCGAACTGATATTGAATGAAAGATAATACCAGCTGATCCACCATGGCTCAAATGACGATAATTGTCCAGTTGAGCATCGTGTATTTTATTGACATTGTTCTTTAGGTTCAATGTCCCCTGAATTGTCAGGACTAATGAGTACTTTCCACAGGTCGGTCTAGCAGTAGAAGAAAATAGGCTGGTTCTACACCAATGAGGCTGGCATTAACAGATAGCGAACCAATTGCCCATTAGTGATGTTGCAGAATATGGGTAGCTCGGGTGCGCTGCTTGTTTGTTGGTTACTTGACCGAGTTTGACTGCAATCCAGCTACCAAGTTTGTACTTCCACCAATGATCAGAACCTGTGTTACCCGAAAGCCCTATTGTTTAACTTACCCAATAGCCAAGTGAACCTGGCATTCATTTTGTTTTCACGCATTATCGGTTGACCACTCAATAGTTGTTAGGTAAATGGTTATCTGTCTTCCATATAGTACCTGACATCAGTGTCCAGTGAATAAAATGTCGCGAATGTACATGAGCCTAAGCAATTCTGGTAATGCTTTTGTTCTCTATGTTATTGATGTCTCACTATTCGAAAAGAGGAGGGTAACTTAGATTCCAAAGAATTTCAATGCAAACAAATCTTCCGTTGAAGAAATCTGTGCTCGGACTTTTTCGAACAAGGCGGGCTTTCAGCTGGTCAGAAAATTTTGCCACTGAATCGATGGTGAATAAAATAGTCTTCCCAAGAGTGCTTTGCACTTGGTGGTGACGCCACATCCCAGGAAAGTCCACATGATGCATTCTTCCTCATATTTATGCAGGGCTTGCCGCTTCTTAAGAGGTCATGCCTCATCCCCCCGAAAATACAGGATTCTTTTTCCCAGAGGAACGATTTTACTTCATAAAAATCTATGAACCTTACTGGATGCAACGAGACAGCAATAGTCACAGTTTTCAACAGCGTGCTGACGGTCGAGATATCGTAGTTTTGAAATCCAAGCCAATAAGCCGTTGGTTTCTTAGCTACTCACAACTTGTTGAACTTGAGAAAAAAATCGAATAAAACTAAAACCAAATCCAAGGCTTTCTCTCATCAATGGGTATCCAAGTTACCATCTGTACTATCAACTTTAGCTTGAGTTCTTTATTCCTTCCTCCTATCGGGCGACACTAATCTGACCAAAGCTAACGATGGAGACCGAAACGCAAGAGCGGGCTGATAACCCTCAGTCGAAGCAAGTTACGCAACAACCGAAAGCCCGCACGATCAGGTGACTCTCTGCGATACAGCTCTTTATGTTCATTCTGCGTAAGAAGTGTAGTGAACCAATCCATAGAACTATACTTGATCGACGCTTACATAGGGAAAGTATCTTCCAGATTGAGTCGGGTTTCCATCGTTCCAAAGAGAGCGCCGGGCGGGGATGCAGAATTCGTTGCGCAGAGCTTCCGGTCGAATACATCAGATGTACAAACGCACAACTGGAAGCATGAATAGCTGAACACCCTGGGGCGCCACAGAAAGTCCGTTCATGACTGCCATCGCCCTGAAATCACTTCCACAGAACCAACAGACTGGGTTTGCTTAAAACATTACCAGTGACACTTCACCAGATTATGCCTCCTCCTTCCAGTAAATTTTGTACTCCCCACTATGAAATGGATCATTAAGATAGGTCTGTACTACGGGGGCGAGATGGCCCAAGTGGTTAGAGCGCGAATTTACTGACCGGAATGTCCGTGGTTCGAACTCGACCTCTGCCTATCGACTTCCCCTGTCTAGGCTTGGGCAACCTGGCAGTATCCCAGCCCTCGTGCTTCCCTCGGGTGGCGTGGCAGCTAGGCACCGAAAGGGTGCTACAGTTGAACGATTATTATTACTACGGGATATGACCTTTTGTGTCACTTTTAGATTCAAGCGACTCTCATGTTATATTTCAACATGTTTGTTGATCGTTGTGTTGGAAACTGAAAAACGATAGAATATTTCGAGATATAAATTCCTCAGCTAGCATGAGCTGATCGACCCCTTGTTTTGATCAAACGTTTCCCTCACACTGGGTACAAGAAAATTCTCCGACCTGCACTAGCGTAGGAGACTAAGAATTGCATCGGTTAACTAATCTGGTAATTAGTCCTTTGTTACTACTCGCATTAAACTAGGTGAAAAGATTTGCTAGACAAATGAGTGGGAGGAGGAAAAGTGCCAAATTTTTGGCCAACATTTTGACAGCCCAGTGACTAGGATGAGTTCAGCGTAGCGTGAATCCCATTCATACCAATGGCGAGTGAATAAGATGAATCTGTGATAAGCAACTATGCTAGAAGAACGTACGAGATAATTTGACAAATAATCTTATTTTTTGTGTGTTGTGTGCGTTCAAGCAATTTAATCAATTCTGCTGATTAACAATTATGCCCTCTATTCTGATTGATTAAAATATAGTTGTTGGTTACGTCGAAGTTGAGGATTTCGGATGTTATTGCAACCGTGGATGAGAAAAACTACTAGCAAACAGTTCAAAACTCGAGCAAGGGCACCTAAATTTTTATTGTTACACTACTCTTTCCAACAATTACTCGTTTACTGAGAAAGATACTTTGTCAGCGTAATTGTCATACTCATTAGGATCCTCTTGAGCGGTCATTCCTGAAATTCATATAGATTTAGTCACATAGACGCTTTTGCTTCAATAGGATTGCCTGGTTCATAAGCCGGAGAAACTATGATTAGGTATACGAGGGCTTTCTTGTCCAGGGAATCAACAGAGTTGCCTAGCTGGATACCACTACTCTGGAATCATAGATAGGGTGGCTGAAACCTAGAAGGTCGAAAACAGACCAATACGCTGAACTTATATAAACAGCATCCATATTGATTGGTTTTCAGAAACCTCACCGATCACACCATACAACTTTTTACTGAGGTAACCAGACTAGTCAGTAGTTGGCTATCACGCCCGTAAAGTGCGTACAATGGTTCTGACTATCACAGGTTTATTGATCTAAAATGACAACTTTAATCTCATAAAAATGACGTATAAAACCAGTCGTCTGTGTGAAAACTTAGGTTAAGTTAAACAGTCGTCCTTGGTCTCTTTATTTGCTGCGGAAAGCTTGGCTAAAAATTACCCTCTCTCAGTTGGTTTGATGATTCCTACAGTACCCTGACACAGGCTTAACGATTGTGCATACAATAGGGCCAAGCTGTCTTGTGAAATGCTACACGTAGAAAGCCTGCGTGTCATGCGAAAAATCCAAGCGGTCCTAAATCTCAATAAATATCCTGAGACTATTCCCTTTACATCACAATGTGTATCGACTGTGCATGCTTTTGTTAGCGAGAAAATCTTCGGCAGATTTCCGGGCCGCCAGGCACAACCTCTCCTGTGTCCATAAACAATTAGACAGGAGTTGGTCGATTTTACAGCTGAATGCTACCAGATCTGTTTTTTCCCATGTTCAAAGCAGGAGTGGGTATATATACGTAATGCACTTCTCATAAGGTTGCTGAAAATTCTTCGACAGCCCACGACCGGTTTCGCCTTTCTTGGGGCTCATCAGGTAGGCGCAGTCCCCGAGTTTCCGTCAACCTTATGTTCTACTTGAACACGGTTGAATTCCAGAGTTAAAACTGTTAACAGCAAACAAGACTTGTTAGTGCTTCTAGGAAGAAATGAAGTAAATACTTGTGTATCGCATACAATGCCTTGATAAGCAAATGGACATTCCACAGTGTTTTATCCACGGCGGAAATTTCAACATTTTCCGCATAGCAAATGTAACTCAACGCTTTGAATTCTTAAGCGGTTGTTCCACTTGCGTACGCCAATGAGTTCATTTCGATTTTTGTTCGGACCTTAGACAGACCACTCTTTTTCTGTCCACAACTTGGGCAGTTGATTGTCAGCTACCTCTGGTTTGTCGATTGTTCTTGTGCATCAAAGATTTTCTCAGAAATTTACGTAATTGCGCATTTCTCACTGTAGTGGTCAGTGGCTCTTATCATAATAATATGTCTTCGTTGTGTGCTGGACACACATTAAATGTATGGTGGAACAATAAATTCGTGTTATGTTATCCACCGAATTGATCTGCCTCGTGCAGTAGTTATGATTTATTTGCCACTTACTTTTTTCATTACAATTACGTCGATTCTCAAGACCCCCTGTTTGCGGCAGTAGAGAAACTGTCAGATTACGTCATATATTGCCAAACATAGATCTTTATTACAAATAGCAAGCTACTATCAACGTCTTAACAAAAAAATAGTACTCTTGTTTAACTATGATGCCAATTAATTCCTTATCCCCAGTTGTGTGTAAATATAATCCCTCGAATATCTAATTGATTCCTCTGACATTTTCACAATAATTCCTGTCATACTGTCTGCTTGTCTGTCACTGTTAGCTAAGCGTTTTTGTGGGACTTGATGTATTAGAGAGACAATGCTTAACGGAGTGTAAATCTATCGTCTAAGTCTCTGGGACAGGGTAGGTTTCCTTTACGGTAGACATTCGGTACACTGATTCATGAGCTCTATCTAACTAGGATAATCATAGGAAAATGAACAACAAAGGTCCACATAAACGTATGTGCTTTCAAGACGATAGAGCTTGGAGGCCCGAACTTTTTTTCAGTGCACTTAACTTGTGGTCCACTCTATACCGAATGCTGTCTATCAAGGAAGTGTACAAAAACTGTAATTTACGGTGGATGATTTATGGTGTCTGAGTGATTCTCAGTGTGCCGTCAGTAACAAACAGCAAAACTGGTTGTCACGATCAACAAAAGACAGCCGACAGCAACTGTCGACGAGGAATTAAGATATACGGTGGTTTGGTCCTATTGAGAAAAAACTGACCTAAACTGCAACGCAAAACAACACATGCATCAGTTTTCCTATATTGAGAAACACCGATAGTGTGCAATCCGGAATATTCGGGATGAGTTAGAGAGTAATATTCAGCTACGGACAACTGATCAGTATAAGTGTTAGGTGGGATGCGGTTGGTTGGCCTCTCCGATTTCAGTCCGTTCATCAAGGACATCCGGTCCCAATTCAACGCTAATGAACACGCCATAGAACTTGGGTTCTGATTACAAAATCAGTACCTGCAACATTCTTTGGTAGCCCTCCGACGCAACCTAAACGTTTGCACACCGTATTTGACAGTAGATATCAGTAAAGTGATAGATTAAAATCACTTCTGCGATAAATCAAACATCCTTAAGTGGAATATAATCAATAGATAAGTCCGCAGTTTCCTCGCCGGATATCCAGTTATCTTAGTAGTGGAAATCCTGCCTCCCCTCAGCGCCAATTTCACGCTAACTCGTGGATCACGAGGAACGTTAAGTTTTGAATCTACGGAATTACATCCTTCGTTCAACCAGCAGTCTCTCACTGTCTGTCGGAATGCTTTGAAGAATATAATACGCTGATTAGCTGCTGAGCATTGGAATGCTAAGACCCGCCTATAGAAAATCGAAATTGTCTCCGTCATTGCTTGTCCTCTGGTCGGAGATCGTGGCTGAACACGTATCCCTCGTACATCACAGTTTGGGTAACACTCTGAAAATAATGACCAAATCGTTTGATGACGTAATAAAAGGTAAACTAAGTAGGAACTAACCAGTAAGTACGCACCGTCTTACTACAAAGTGAACAGAGGACAGTTTGCCCAGGCAGTGATTTTTCGCAGCATGAACAAAACATTGGTCAAAAACTGGTGATCACATTTAGTTTCCTGTTGGCTGAACCAGACACCACTGATGGAGATCTGTGGAAGTACTCTCAAATTCTTTGCACTGCTGTTAAAACCACTGTTCACTTGCCCTCTTAAAGCCCGAATTCAGCGCGGTGTTGCGAACTGAACCACCGTATTGGACTGATCAGCAATAAAGAAAAAACCCGATCGTAGTTCAGTATGACGTCAGTCGAAATAGTGATTTACTCGTGTCTCGATTAAGAAGCAGCCTGCTGAATCCATTGGTCTTTTAAAAACTGTTTCGAATGTCATATTTTCATTTACTCTTCGTACCACAGACAAGTGATGTGTACACGTGTACATGCATGAGTGACATGTAACAGGGTCGTACCCCATGAGCTTGAAAGCTGAGGCCAGTATGAAGACGCAAACATCTCACCTTACCACAACTGATACAAAAATTTCTAGCGCGTCATAAGAAGCAGCTCAGCTAAAAGCGTGCGCTGCCTCTCTGCTTCTACTTGTGCAAAAGAGGCGAGACCCGAATATATTAAAGTGGTTAACCGAGTTCATAGACTGGAATGAAAAACATTTACATATCATGACGTCAGATGCTTACGGATTTGGTCTAAAAAACCTATCGTACAGACTGAACCAACCTGAACCACCGGTACACATTTTATACGCACACTTTAACACACACTGATGATGCACAGGAGCAGATATTGTAATCAAATTGCTCAGCTCAGTGAACAAGCCAACGACCATCTACGCTAAGTGAGTTACCAACATTTTCCTCCGTAGAAAAATGTATGAAAATATGCATTGACTGCAATACCAGTAATGTGGAACAAAGGCTCCAGCCCTCGTCACTTCGCTCATGTGTGGTTCACCCTAAGTGGCACTTACTACCCTGAGCCGATCGCAAAAGTAACAGTTTTCTAATTCTTTCAAAGTGTACTACGACTGCTCGGCTTTACATCTCCAACAGTCATCCTTTTAGAATAACACAAATCGGCTATTTCGATGTTGTCAACCTCTGCTAGGCAGTAAGGCAAAATAAAGTTTTATGAAGCATTCAGCTGTTCACTTTTAAAATAGTCAGCAATGAGAATGGGGCTTTGCGTCTATGCTTGCACTGGTTAGCCAAGGAATTCAGGTGGAAGGAAGTATATAAAGAATTGTGACTTGCTTTTGGGGTTAGTCCCATTAGGGATAGACCTATTTCCTCGACAGGAGAGAAGTGGCGAGACTAAACATTGCTTAGCGATTGGTTGGGTTATCTAGGCTATTCTGTCTAAGATTGATTTTTATTGTATGGTAGTTATACATAGTCGTAATACAGGAAAAAAATATAATTATTTCACGGATATGGATGTGGGCCAGCCAATGAAGAGTCAAATAACGTGGTGTCACATGTTCAAGGAAAGAGTTTGACGTAGCTCTTTTGGCAGTTTTATGGCCAGGTGAAAGAACAAATATCCCCTTTTTAAAAGCGTCGAAATGCTTATTTTCTACTTCCAGCAAGTACTTCAATATTTCCGACCTGAGTCGAATTCAGCTATCGATACCTGTTTTATTACTGAATTCATTTCACAGTACTCCGATGAATTGAGGACTTCAAAAAATTGGGCAGTTTCGGTCGTGTTCTGTTTGTAGTCTGGAGGGAAAAACGTAGCAGTGCTATGGGAGTGCAAAATTATATGATCGCACTGACCAGAAAATCATTAAAGAGTGCCTACTTATACTGAAGGTGAAGCGTAACTAGATTTAAACTTTGCGTAACAAATCGAGCCGAGTTTCACGGGCAGATATGCATTAACCTAGTGAAAACAAGCAACATTTCAAGGTGTCTCACAGGGCAGCTAAGTTACCCCTGAAATTAGCGACGATCGCTGCCCGTTCAACAACCGATGAACGTGAAAGACACTTGAGAGTGTGGACGTAACCTTACAAGTACATATTGGACCCAGCTTTAAAAATGCGCTATTCCTCAACTGACTTCCCAACCTGATGTTAATGTCTTGCCTAGGGATGAGTTGTTCCGGAATTGTACGTCGATAGTACAAGTGATTTTAATGACAACATCTGAATTCGAAAGGATCCGAAGGAATAACTAACGTACTACATATTGGTCATAGAGGTGTGGGGACGCTGCAAATCACCCTATGACCACCTGAACTGTTCGAAAGCACGGTTCACTGGAAATGTGCATACTGGCCACTCAGCCCTGTTGATGTACTTTGAAGATGATGGGACTTTCGTGAAGCAGTGGGATTTTAGACTTCTTCACTGAAGGCGTAATTCAACTGCGTCAAGTTGGACAACGTGCATTTCTAAACACTCTGATCACATTGAATTTCTTCCTGCCTGCAACATGGCCGATCACTTCAACTCGGGTTCCGGTGATCCGTCCAGTTATACAACGCCCACAATTCGCCAAACAAATACTCGTAGGCTGTTCACCATTGATACGAAGGTGAAAAAGCCTTCGAAGATTCGGTTGCTTTATTTGTTTAATTTGCCGAAGTTCTCGTTACCCTTGTTACGCCATACAGCCTTTACTTTTAAGTCATTAAATATGCAAGTTATATCCTTCGGTTGATCGTTTCAACCTGGTTCACTGAGCAATTACAGTCATGCCGCATAAAGTCACTTTATCATCTAGCATTATAGTGCAGTAATGGGGCAAAAACGGTACAATGTAAATGTAAGTGTTACCACCTGGAAAGTCGACGAAAAATATGTTTATCGGTGCTCCGAGCACGTGTCCCATTTGTTGGTGAAATAAGCCGGCGCACTGATTGCCCCTGGCGAGTCGGTTGACATTCAAGTTCGCGTGAAAGATGGCTCAAAAACCTGAGGGATAAGACACTGGATATTTAAGCTCGGATGTTAACTGATGAATTGATAATTACGGCTGAGCTGCTTGCCAAAGTAAGTATAAAACACGTGTGGTTTCAATCTTACCTGTTAGCTACATTGGGGTGTGCACTTTTCTGGAAAGATCATCTGGAGATCTGGATGGGCACACTTTAGTTTGTGCAAGTTGTGTGGCATAGTAAAGCTAAAGAAAAGCATTCAACAATGTGTTAAATTGAGGTGACTTGCCAAATATATGTTCGAATCTCCACAGAAACCTGAAACCCACTGGGGTGCACAATACTGTTGAACAGCGGTTTATTTTTGGGTGAATAGTGTAAGCTAACTAGGTGAATTTGGTTGTGCAGTGCGGTCGGATAGGAAAATTGGATTTTATAAACACGTGACCGATGCACTTTGCTACGTCACATGTGTGTCAAATAAGATACTTCAAGTTGGCCAGTATAACCAGTACAACCAAAATCACTACACTGATCAATCCTTGAGAAGGACTTATCCGTTCAGCATCCCAAGGCAAACGTCCAGCTTACATTGTTGAGAGTATTTCACTAACACATGTTTGTCGACTACTAGCCCAAATACACGGTGACCAGGTTTGAGACGGTCGATCGGGGCACATCACACATCACATTTGATAAGCCATATGCACTTTCGGTTAAAAATTCACATTTATTGGTGTGGCATGGACAGAGCTGACCCAAATTGCTTTACTTCACATACGTGCATGTAGCGCGCCTTCATGTCTCAACCGGTGATTAAACGGCCCATGCGTATTTCTGGAGAAACGTGAATGTGAACCGTTCCGGGTCAGTTTTTGGTTTTCGCTTTGCAGGTTTCTTTGTAGGTTACTTGCCAATTCTGTAATGAAAAAAAAACTCAGCTTTATCATGACACTTGTCAAAGTAACATAACAGGAACTTCGATTTTCTGATGCGTTATCACTACATTAACCCTGTTATTGAAAACGACCGCAGGCGCAGGTTAAATGTCGAATTATAATCAGCGTAGAATGTTCTCTTCTTGTGGGCAAGTAGGGTTCAAGTTGAGTGCACTATTCAGAATGGACGGGAGTGGCGTCAAATTTTACCCCAAAAGGATTCATACGCTTTCCAAGCCGGAGACCAGCGTTGTCATTCACTGACTTTGCATTAACTTTGAAAAATATGTGACGAGTTAGGCGGGTTCCCTGCTACGGTAGTCCAGTTGGTTTGTAGGGTTGGCATCAGACACCAAAGTTCCCGAAGAACAATCTGAGTGATTCTTGTGTACTGGAGGTCTCCGGAATTCGATAGTCCCCTAATCTGCGTAAGGGTTTTAAGGTAGTTTTGGCATTTTTCCTTGAAAGTAATGGTTACTCATGCGTCCAAAACTAGGAATGGATGTACGAGTATACAAGAACACCAGCATACAGCGGCCAGATGTGGGAGGCCACGTAGTACACTGGTTAGGTGTTCATTTTTATTGTAGGTAATTGAGATCGATTGATTCCTGACCGACGTGGCTTTTGGAAGAATTCCAGCGTAGAGAGTACTTATAGTTGAACCGCAGAAGAGGAATACAGTCGTTGCGGAGGCTCTGCTCTCATTTCGACCAGATAGCATGTCCATGACAAAGTTCAGTTCACATGAAAGGAATTGAAGACGTTTATTGGTGTGTGGAATACCTCGAATCTACGGTATATAACTCAGTTTGCTGCTATAAGGATGTTCTACTCCGACTACAAATGATAGACCCATGATTTTGGCGATAGCTACGATGGGCCAGTTCAGGCTAACTTTAGTAAAACGCTCGCAGCATCCGTTTCAGTCTGGATAAGCATACCTCGAAAAAATGCCGCACTTCATCTCCGCGTTGGCCTGATCTGTACAAGATCTTCGCTTGATTTCTGTTTAACAATAATCTTTGTAATCAGCTACTTTACACATCCTCTAAGTGCCGATTTATAATAAAACAAAGTTACCAGTAATGGGACACGTGTGATGTAGGAGGGACCATTGTAGCAAAGCACGGTTAAAACCGACAGCTTCTTTGATGGATGACAGTGTATGTTACGGTTATTGTGCAGTTCAGGATTTCCCCTGTGTGTATTTGACCTCTAGTTCTCTGCGGTGCTTCTTAGCACAATTTCTCCGTCGCTGCTGACACGTTTCAGGTCACTAGCCATAAATACTCGCATACAACTTCGTATTTTAATACTAGTTTCAAAGAGGAGACAGAATGCCCTGAGATGCCCCACTTTGAGTCATTGTGAGGATAACCAACGGAAAATATTCGATCTTCGTCAACACAGACGGTATAATTGTCATGAGCCTACAATTTTGTCGCCAGCTTGTTTATTACATTTGTGTTAAAAAATTTGATTATCTAATCAGGGAAAACAAATAGGCGTGCGATTTAGGAGGGTAGCATAAAATAGGTTGGGAACCTCTTACCCCTTTTTTATACGTAGGAATATAAATGACCACAAGTGCATCTGAGGCATCACGCTTAACGCGTGGTACCGAAGTGACTTCTGTTCTCTCAGATTTCATTCAGATCCCCTAAGCAAGCAGATGTCTCAACACATGTGTGGTTGCTAAAATAGGACAAACTCCCTGCCCAATTCGCTGTCCTTTTATCCATATAGTTCAGCACGATGAACTTTTAACGGTAGTAACGCAGTAAAAAACATGTTAGCGAAGCTATGACTCTTTTTAAAATACTTGTTTTACGATGTTTTCTGTAAAACAGGCGCCAATTTCTCTGGGAAACTTCAGGTGAATAGGGACTGCTGGCTTATGGGAGTGAAGTTTTTCATGTCAATTGCTTAATACATTAGGGAGGCAATAATATATCCATGATAAGTGAAACGCAAAACCATCGTTCATTTAAGTATGCCAGATTTTCGACTTTTGAACCCACAACAACTTAGAAATAGTAGTGCAAGTAAGGTGTAAGTGAGAGTTTTGTCTTTTACGAGAAGCTGTTGATTGCCGCACGATGAGTCTACCTCTTCTCCCCGGTCAGATGACTCGGTCTCTTGGAAACATTAACGATTAATTTATCTCAGGAACCGATGAGCTAGCCTGATTGGCATTGAAAGACCATAAAATCATGACTCGGATTTCTCATCGCAGAAGGATCAATTTGGATAGGGTATTGGTTATTGTTCCAGTTCCAGGACCGGTTTAATTATTCCGACGTAAAAGAACAGTCTGGGAAAGAAATTATTCTTGCTTCCAAGTCAAACTGCGAGCTGTCAGCTTTGTTTGCGCGAGGCAGCAAAAGACAACTGTCTGCATATTAATAGATTCTGCCTGATTGAGAGTGAAAATATTTCACTGCGTAGAACCAGTAATTTCAGTTTTATAAGAATTTTGATGCGTAATCCTCCAGTGATCATCGCCCATTGCAGCATTGTTTGTAAGATCTTTAGTTAGATAAACATGGTTGTTTTGTTCTGGGTTTTCAGCATTTTCATAAAGTATTTTCAGAGTTGTTTTGAACTTATTATAGCTAGTGTCTCGCTATCGCATGTCTAAAGTTACGATCCCGACATTTATGCTGGCTTGGTTGAAAATAAAAGGCTTAGGAAAAAGTGCTTTGTCTTCCCAGTAATGTGCTCAATCCAAACAAATCTCGCTTGAATATCGACGGCGATTTTAGGAGAGCTGCTACTCTTCAGTATGGTGTTCATCATGTCCATCAAGCCAACTTGTGCTAAAAAGCCGAGGAGCGCTATATAGCTGTTTCGTCCTTGTTGGGAGTCTTCGTCACTGTGCATCTCACAAAATTATAAGAGAGCTTCGAACCCTTGAGATTCTGGTCATTTTTGAACCCTTGGTCGTTAGCCGCGAGCGGCTGATCAACAGTGTGATTCGCTCCCGTTTAGACAGGATATAGCACCACCCATCCCTCAATCAGGAAAGCCACAGTACGTGGTCATGTACAGACTGGCTGTTTGACTGACGACTCCTGAGCTGCTCATTGAATGATGATGGTGTGAGGAGATTTGGCAATGTTCAATAGGGATTTCGTCCTGTTAGTAATGCCAACTTAAGCTGAGAAACTAAGGGACAATGTGATTCTAGGCTTTTTACCATAGATGCCTTCACCAACAGGACAAAACCTCCATTAAAAATCACTCGTGTCAAAACGGCTACCATATTTAGATGAGATGACCCAGCTGAAGAATACCTAGCTCGATCTGGAAATGGTGTTATCTTTTTTGGAGTAGCGGAAGTTTTGCTTATTCGAATAGTCTTGCATTTACTTTTACGCTTTACTATAGGCCTCACTACTGACCTGAAACCCATCTGAAACTGCCCCGATCCTGCCTGTTGCCGAGCTTCGCAACAACCTCTGATTTGATCTCAACCACCCCTAACTCCCAGTTCTTCACATTTTAACAGTTTTGCAGAGCTACAAAAGCGATTTAATGTGCCTTTGCAGAGTGACGCTTTGATTGCGCTGTATTTTTTTTACCTCGAACAGCAATCACTTGACAAGCTGATTTAGCTTACTCCATTAACCATACCTAGTGGAAACTCTTAACTGCATAAAGTTGTCTTTACAGCTGGGCGGTCCTCTAGCCTACTGCATTCACGCGTCCTAAAGCGTATGACAGGTTCAAAGGGTGGAGTGTATTTATAGAACAGCTTGCTTATGGTTGGTAATGTTTACATAGGAACTAGACTTACGAAAGCAGAAACCATGGGATTCGATTAGTAACGCCCTCACAGAAGATTAGATGTCTATCTAACTGAAGAGGTCAGCAGGTGAATCAGGTCCAGTACGATCGTTATGGGTTCCCTATTTTCGGAGCGGCAGATATTTTGCTTTTACATAAGTACACCTATTTCTTAGAAGAATATAACGCACTTCGGTGTTTCTGGTTGCTCAAAATGTCTCAAGAAGTCAGCTATTGAGTAAGGGGAGAGTTGTTGTACAACGCAAACGGCATGTACTTAGTTGATCCTTTGGCAATACGCAGTAAGTTATATCATACCGAAGACAGATTATATAATTTGTAAAAGTGTTATACTTAACCATTTTGCGAGGGCATCAGTCTCACGCTTTTTACCGCAAATCCACCACAAATCTTGAATTATTCGAAGGAAATTGCCTGTTAGATAGTGTAACACGGAAGGTATTATGTATTTGGCACTTAGTATCTCACTCGTACCGAGATGTTCTACAAAAGACAACACGGTTAGGAACAGCTTAACACCAGTGGATTGGCCTTCTGTCCCCTGAGCAAGTAAATAACAATTCCAGTCCTCACAGAGGAGGATAATTATGAGATCCAAAGAGAGAGTTTGTTTATAAAATGACATTATCCCCTCTACGCAATTCCAATGGCTAAGTATTTGCCAGCAAGCCTTGAATAAGATTCACCGTATCAGTTAGACATTTTTACCTCGTTGATAATACTGCCGTTGATATGATACTTCTGATCACCTGCAATTCTGGCTAAGCATGTGTGAGATATGTCGTTTTTTACCCTTGGCCTTTCTACACAATCTAAAAATTGTTGCCTCCTTTTGGCATGTTGTTTATCAAGCATTTCAAGGATGTTGACGCTCTTGTAAAGGAAACGAAATTCGGTCCCTGTTTTGTGACGCACCTGAAGGTGCTTCAACGCAAAGAACCAACTATCAACCGACTTCTTTAAATTTATTTAGTTCTAACTGATTCACCTGGTTTGATCAAAACTCTTTGTAATAAAAATTCACTTAAACACCCGATTCCAACGGTCGGTGTGACCTATATGCTACTATACCCATTTAAATTTATTCGTCCCTGGTTTTGTTTGAAAAACTTTTTGATATCACTTCAAGACGATAACCCTTGTAAATATTGTGGGTCATACAGAAGCATCCCGCAAGGTAAGTGGACTGAGCAGGAATAGTTGAGTCTATATTCTTGTAGCCGATCTTGTTTCACTTGCTAAACAAACGCTCAAAGATTACGCTAAAATGTGCAGTCCTGCATTGTATAAGAGGGGCGATAGGAAAGATGGGATAGAAAGATTGCCAAGCTGATCTGAGCAATAGTGCGTAATCAGCGAAGGTCCGCATTTAATGAAACATTTATGCCGACAACTTTGACAGCGAAATCAAACACTACAGCACACTGTAACTTGACACTACATGGCAATAAATCCAACTAATGTTTGTAACCTTCATTTGCTAGGATCGTCTTGTGATCCTAACTATTACCGATAGGCACGAAATCACTTGTCGGTCCGTCGTATATTAGCGGTAGGTATAGTGGAACCGGCGTGACTGAGCATTAACTCTCCAACTGGGCGGAACCGTTTTCCTCAAGTCGGTAAGCTTTTGTTTGTAGCGGGAATGAAAAGCAAATCTCACGAGCCTGATATTACGGCCTCAATGATTAAGATGTGCAGCACGCCAGAAAAGAACGCACAGTTAAGTTTCACTGATTGTCTCTGAAGCCCCCAAACTAAGGATGATCGGATGTTATGTAAAGGTGCGCCTGGTCTCGGGAATAGTGCAAGCTGCCGTTTGAACAGTTCCCCATTTCTGACGCAAATATTCTGCCCAGCCTGTTCAAATCCACTTTATTGTGGATTGACTAAAATAAGTGTGCCATGAAAGAGAGAGGAATTTCTGAGCAAGAATGACGAGAATATGGGTTGTTTTATTTTTGTAGCCTTTGCATTTTCGCAAAGTGTAATAACAGAAGCCTTTCAGGGAAGATGACTAGTATATAGTCGTTTGATTACAATATGGAGGTTGAATGGATATTATTGTGGATTACCATCGGCAAAACCTGTTATCCTTATACTATGAATCTGTGTTATTCTCAGGAAGTGAAAATTGTTTTCTTATGGATTACTGATTGGAGGTCACTAATGATTACTTTTCGGTATGCCGGAGTTTAGCTTGAAAGGACCATTAGCAGGAAGAGACAGGATTTCAAACTATGCCAAGGAGTAATAAACTACCCCTCAACACATTGTGCTGCAACATCCCGGAGTGTGCAAAAATGTTTTTGATCCCAATCTCATCACCAATTCCTCCGAGTGCTGTACTATGGGCATGTTTGGTTTTGAACACTCAGCTCCTGATTTTCAAGACAGGTTTAATCTGCTTTCACAGAATAACACGCATGCCTCGATTGCTCTGTTCTCCTCGGGCACGTCCACGGTGATATGCCAGTAGTCGTCGTGTTACTTTGTCAGTCTGGGGGGGGGAGGGGGAAGAAATGTCCATCTGTTCATCAGGACAACGTTTTACACTTTAAATTGAATTAAGTGGTTAAAGATTCGCGAGATACATTTAGAAAGGACCAAAAACACAGTTAGCTGGTCATTATGCCGCAAAAATACGGTGCAGTTTAAAATAGACTGTCTTTTATGTGTTTGACCATCCCCGCGAGGGATAAGCTACTTGCTGTGGTACCAAACAAGGATTATTTGGATTCTAAAATTAGTCAATTTTCCTCTAGAATTCACTTTCGCAACATGTCCTTTGTCTTCATCCTACGGCCGTCAAAAATGCTGATTGACGATACCTAAGACGCTAGTAGGATTTGCTTGATTCGCGAAAATCTAAAGTTTACTGTAGAACCCAGTTGGAACATGATGTCGATTCGAAAAATAAACTAGGGGTTCACAGTGCAAAAAGCGAAACTTGGCAAAATGTGAATTCCAGATAATCAATTGATTTTAATTAACCCTTCAGAATAAAATTGTCTTCTTCTACCAACCCCGGTGACGGGAATGGCCACAAATATGCGGGTTCATTGTCATTTCATTTCAATGTGTTTGGAAGACCCACTGAGCAGAGCTGGAAAATCCACTGCACACCAATAAAAGCGGTTGAAAACCTTCGACATTATTAGTCAGCTGAAAAAGCCATCGGAGATGCCTCGAATTAGTCGCCCTTCCCAAACGCTCCCGCCGATGCAACGTTGCCACCCCCCGATCATCCTTTTTTGTGAGAGTGTATTGTATTCCAAAGCATTCATTCATTGTCATATTCTGCCGCTGTCTGTAAGGTAGGCCCAGCCGAAAAACAGTCAACATTATCTATCGATATTGTTTTACTGACGCCATGCAATTGAATAACCGAATCTGTTACAAACCAGTAAGTTTTGTTGTGTATGGTTGTGCAGTAAATTATGACCGGAACAGCATAAACTTGTCAAGCTCGGTTGATTAGTAATCACAGCGACCAATCTATATTGCAGACAAAAGAGGCACGAAAACCCTAAACACTAATTAGGCAAGCGTAGCGGAGAAAGTGGTAATTATTTTCAGAAGCAAAGTAACACAACCCTGTTAGGTATACGTGCAATAAATCAGAAAGCATGCTTTCTGGGTCGCTTGGAAATAATCGACCTAAATTCTCCTACACATGTACTTAGCTTTCTCTTTCATGTCGCTGATCTGTAGTAAACCGACTTCCTATTGTTATTTTTAGGGAAACCAATTCAGTGCTGGGTTCCACAAGAATTCACTCACTCCTGGGAGGAATATGCCGAAAATCTTTGTTGGGTGCAGAATACCTACTTCCTACATCCAAGCGATAATGTACCTGAAGACGACTACGAATTGACCAAGGTCAAACACATTGGCTACTACCAGTGGATAGCCATCGTATTAGCAGGTCAGGTGATGCTCAGTTGGGTTCCCTACTTACTGTGGCGAGTTGGTTCCAAACGGCTGCCAATTCTACTTCGCTCGGCAAAAGAAGCTTCGGTGCCAGACAGGGAGTTACGCCAAAAAGCCATTTCCTGCCTTGTGGCCACGCTCGAAGAACAGGCCGAATCAACAGCCAGATACAGGCGAATGACCAGTGGTCTGAAACGATTCCTCTGTCAGCTTAGACCGAACACTCGGATCACGTTTCTCTTCTTTATTGTACGATTTTGTTTTATTGGGAACTCTGTTGGTCAGATTTATCTTATGAAACATTTCATCGGAACAAACAGTACCATGTTTGGTGTAGAAGTCTTAAACGATATTGTGAGTGGGAAGGATTGGGAAACTTCAGGCAAATTCCCTCGTGTAACATTCTGCACAGTGCGGGTGAGAAAAATGGGACAAATCAAGCCAGCCAGGTGAGTTTTAATTGTTATCGATTATCATTCTTTTATTATTGAACGTCGAATCTTGAATAACGATGTCTTTTGGCAACCACTACTTGGAAAAATGAAACCATCCCACTGAAAACAGTCGCCTGAGTGAAATTGAGATCTTACTCATGGTCTTTGCTTTTTACGCTGTGCTCACATTTGAACGCACGGCTGCATTGATGGAAAGTGGCTTGCCCTGTTCACAGTCTTCATGTTGTGGTCTGACACGCAAGGCTTCTCAGTTTACAACGTAGGGCGCACTGTGAAGGTGGAAATGGTGTATTGCACAGGGCGAAAGAACCTATTGGAAGCGAGGGCCCGATAGGAATTAGCACTGGCAAACCTTGCGTAGGCCAAAGCTGCTGGTACGTATCAGTCAGTGCATACATAGCGTGTGCTGATAGATAGGCAGGTACAGATAACGGAGTTGGCATGCCCCGAACGGACCACCCGTGAGAATACCGGGGCAGGCCCCGAGGAAGCACCTTGTTACCAAGGCTATAGGCAAGGATTCACCGGCCACCGGCGGTGTGAAGACATGTCATCACGACAGGCTGTGGACCCCACGGTAGCCGCCGTTACCAGAAGACAGCTACTCGCTCGTGAACTGCTGTTCCAATGCATGGATGAGCACGTTGGAATGACACAGGTATTCAGTGTACGCTGCCCCCTTCCCCGATTATAGCTTTAGTTAGCCAATGCAATAACTCTCTGGAATAAATGTGATCACGGAGGAACTACGTCACTTATTGTAGGAAATGCGAGTGACCACTAAATAGAGTAATCAGACCTGCAAACTAGTGGGAAATATATCCCTTCGACTCTCCTATGGGTAGCTTGCCTTCGGGGTAATTCCACTTTGGAGTTCTTTCGAAGGGCCCAAAATATTTTTTATTTATTTAGTTTACAATTCAAACAGTCTCATGGTAATCGGTCAGCAAGAATTTTGGGTTTGCTTATGGTTTAAATTGGATCATTATTCGTTTAACCTAAAAGGACAGGAGGATGATGAATACCTCGAGGAGTGCTTTTTCCCGGAAATTTACGATTCTATGCTCTTCGAACAGAGGCTTGAGCTATAACTATATATGTGTACACGGTTGTAAACCTAAAACTTATGAAGTAGACATGAACTGGGGGCTCATGCATCCAACGAAGGAGGATCCATTCATGGAAATCCTTTTTCTGATAAGCTAACGAATCAAGCGATGATTCGCCCAGGTTGCAGCACAGTTACTGCACCGTTCAGTGGGACACATATTTACTGAACCCGTCTTCTAATGAGATTTATGACTGACGTTGTACCAGATAGAGGGAAGTATATAATTTCCCTCCTCAAGCTCTGGTTTTCTTCTGGGTCGATACATTACATACAACACCTCTAAATTAAAAAGGGTTTTGGTGCTACTGAATGGTGTTTCTCATGAAAAGAGGGTATTATAAGTGTTTCATGTTTTTGTCGACTGTGAATAATTTTCATGAAAAATTTTCCCATAAAATTTGCATACTCGGCTTACATTCGTCTCCACCAGTAACAGTTAAAAATGGTATCACAGTTGGCATCCTTATCCGTACCGCCAACCATGTAATGCCAACTTTGCGAAAGCCAAGTTTCTAAAGCGGCTTTCCTGTATTTTTTTAGGAACCGGATGCAATTAATCACATTTCTCGCTGACAAAATGTGGTTTATTTAGTTCCACAATGTGCGCTATAAACCAACATCTCGATTCAACGTCAGCCTCAGCATGCCATCTAGGTCAGCATCTCCCAGTTTTAGACGGTTAAGGCATGAAATAAAACCTAGGTGATCCGAAAATTGCTGTTGAAACATAACAAATCAGTTGGTACTAAGAGATCAAATGTTCTACAAAACTGGTTTTTCGACGAGATGGTCCATTGGTGAGAGATGATTCAAACAGACAGTGTATACTTGATGTTTCTTATTTGACAGCTGCGCAAATCCTAACACGACTTTCTAACGTAGTGTCACATGGTGCGTTGCGGCATCGACAAAGTTTAAACAGTCCCTTTCCAGAATAACCCAAAACAGACTTTGTCCACGCGAAAATAACAAGCTTACATAACTTGAACAAAGAAGTGCAAAAGTAGTGTTTGTGTTTTAGAGATAACTTCGTCCTTGCTTTTTCATGCGATACACTAGGTCTGTTCCAACGGATCTCCAGCAATCCGGATTCGAGTTATCATGAGGTCATGGCAAGCTTTGGAATCTTATAAAGACCATTGACATTCTTATAAAAAAATGGACATTGTGTACCGCTAGTATTTTAGCCCTGGATCCTTCAGACTTAATTCATGTCTTAGCAGAAACCCCACTTGCACCAATCGATACCCACACGGACCGTTCAACCACTTATTTAGCACTAAAGATGGGTTGTATGACGTGCAACATTTAGACACGAAAGCTCAGCTGATCTTTAGAGGGTTATACGGTCAACACCATACGAACGTATATTCTAGCTAGATACTATCAGTAGGGTGTGACTCACTTCTTACCAGAACGGGGTCCACTAAAAATCTTGTCCGTTTTCAATCCACGAACTGTCCACTGATGCACCTGAGTGCATGCAACCTGGGGGACACCTACCAAAACTATGCGAGGTTACAATTCACGAAGTCACCACCGGTTTATTTTCAGAATGAAACAAATACTTCCACAGAACATGTGTTTTTGTCACTGAGACTGAGAATCGTGAAATTTAATTTCAGTGCGAAAGATGCCTGTCAGTGTCGAACCTTCGCTAAACTCCCTTGGGGAGGACCAAAATCAAAAATGCTTTTCGAGGAATACACTTGTTTTGTGTACAGCCTTAGTGCAGTACTGACGCCTACCTGTGTTTGGGATATTAAGCATACTGACCTGAAGGATATGTCGGTCCTTCAGCTTCAATTCACTGGAAAAAGCATGATTGTCGGGGTCCCCGATACGGAACCCGAATATTAAAAGAATTGGGTTCAAAAGGCTACGGTACTAGTTACACCAAGGGTAAGTAGATTTATACGACAAACCTCAATTTCCCACGATCATAGCGTCGACAAGTGCACAAGTCTGTCAATGAACAGCACTGTGCAGTATCAACGTCCGCAAACCAAACAACGGCGAGCAGAATGTTGGCTCAGTAGCGTGGGTTGAGATCGTGATTCATTCATTGGCGGTGAGATCACACGTAACTCATGAGAAAACAGGTTCAAGCAGGTTCAACAATGGAGACACGAAGGCGCACGGGCACCTAGGTCAGCTGCGCGCATTCACACAGACACGTGTTAGTACACAAGTATCGGACGGGATGACCTTTGTGGCAAGGTGAGTGGCGGGTACAGATAAGCAAAACAATTGGAGATCAAAAGTACATGGGCGGAGAAAGCAAATGTTTGGGGGATCATCATGAGGTCGAGTTAGATTCAATACTGATCAAGAGCATATAATCGTCCGTGCACCATGCCGTAGACGCCCACGACGGAGTTCAAAATTACACTGACAACTGTAAACTTCACTTCAAAAACAAAAAACAGTCTTTCGGTAGCATGAATTATCTCCCGGGGAAATATCTGCCGCCAACTAGGTCACGACTTATGCACTCTGGTAGCAGACCGACTCATGTATACATTTTTTAGCGCAACAACAACACATTTTTAAAGTTGTTCCCATTTTACGCTCTCTGCTCGTACATTAAATCAAGCCCATCAACGTTTTGTGCCACAAGACCGTCATAACGTTTCACTTATTCACCCCTCATTGAGATCATCCGTGTTGGCAACTACCGGACCTCACTAGCATGTTGTCCAGCAGCAAAAGCAATTACAAACCAGGTCTTTGATTCAGCTTTGACAACCCAAGTAGCAGCATACAGCAGCAGCTGCACAAAGCTCCATGTGAATTGACTTGATACTAGCCCGTTAATTCGGTCTTGGTAGACAGTCATGGTCGTACGGATCTCGTTCCTGCGGTTCAGCATATTTTCTTCAAACAAGTGGATTCTTGACAGGAAGTGAAGTTTTAATCGGCCCTTCATGCTGACCGGACATTCAGGTCAAGGTATCTCAGTTTACTTTAACATACGATGTCTGTCGGTAGCACTTCAAACAAAGATACGCAGTGTTTCCACATCTATTGATTCACGTTATAAACCGGTTTCAACGCCTCGGCTAAGTGACCCGTGTGTAAATTTACCAGTCGTGTCAATGAAATTGATATTTTTCGCTATTGGACGTTCAAACAATTTCCCGGTGTGTATGCTCTAATTTGGCGTACGTTGCTGTAAGATATGTATGATAAACCTATTCAGGGTTAGAATATTGTTTGTGAGAGTGCCGATACCACATTCAAGAACAGCTATCTTTAAAACATGGACTAGTCTCTCTCTTCTAATAGTCGGACTGAGAGAGTGGCTTGAACCCGGCTCCTTCCAGCCTCTCCCTTTAGCTAGGCCACTCCAATCCACGTATAAACGTTTTTGCATGCTGCTATTCATCTGGTATCCGGGAGGTTTAAAAGGCTATACTGAATGGTATCATTCTTACACAACGAGATTCCATGCTCGCAGATCCAGTTACGATTACATGATGAAGTTTACTCAGGTAGAAGAGTCACGCAAGTTAAAAGCATCGGGAGTGAATACGACTTTACTTAGAGGAACACTCGATTTTTCATCTTCACTGTCATTACAGTATGATACAATGAAGTCCTCCGCGCATGATCAACTGTAAATTCCTGTTAAATTCCTAAGCTATTTTGATAAGCCGTACTTATGCACTTTTCATTTCTTGTTAGCGTCAGGGAGTGACTGTGCCAAATGTGTGGCTGAAGAACGGGTAAGCATCCCAGACATACATAGTTTCACTCTGGTCTTGGTTGACCACCCACAACGGCATATTTCTGATTCACTTGACCAGTTCTAACTGCCTTTGATGAGTGACACTAAATGTTCGAGGAACTCTTGTTTGACCCGTAACGTTGCAGAATTCAAATTCATCTCAATTACCGTCTTCGTATATTTCGCGGAGTTGTTACAAGAATACTTCAGTCTGTTAAACAGAATTGTCCCTCATACCCGTCACACATACGTTTATCCTGTACAGGTTGCCTACTAAATGGCTCATCAGGAACGTGCGAAAGGCTGTACCGAAAACGGTAGATTTTCTTCACTAATTTGAAACTATGACCAAATGTCAGCCGTACTACTACTGCACCAAACATTTTAGCTTTCAGACAAAAGATTTGTCAATTTATATTGTTTTACATAACAACAGTGCCGATGGGACTCATGAATTTTTAATACAAGTGAAATAAACCCATGGGTCAAATACTGGTTTCTCTGTTGTACCCCACAAGTCCCTACGCCAGGGAGAAATTTAAGCACCAAGATCAATTTAAGGGGGAAACCAACAGAATGGTTAACTTATGTTCCCACGCTTAAACGAAAGGTTGTCAACTGGAACTTGGCTCTTGGTTGCTGAGATGACGAGGATTATCAGGGACAGACGAATTGTTCAGTGGTTCTCAGCTCACCCTACCAGTACCGAAGAATATTTGGGTTCACCTTCTGTTGTTTTTTTAAATATATTTCCTGCTGATCAGTACCGAAATCTTCCAACGTTTTGCAGTTAGGCTGAGAAGGCTTATGGGTTCGCGTTATTTCTGCCGCTTGTATTTCTCTCACCGGTGAGCTTCACCACATAAGTGGACGTATCTCTGGGATACGCGCGTTGAAAGCCGGCACTTATGCAGGTCCGTTTATCGTTGTGATTTGTTTTGGTCTATGTTCACTCTGTGTGATATTTTATTCACATAAAGTACAAACTTTGAGGTCACTGATGCGCCGGTAGGTTTGAGGCAGGCGCAGGGTACAGTACTAAAGTATTTCTGGGTGTTGATGTGGCTTCTAATTATTCCACTCTCTCCACAAAATGCGTCGACTCCTAACAGTAATAGGTGCTAAATATTTCGTGCATAATAAATTTTTCCGAACAGTACCAAGGTCAGTCCTTTTGGTTTTATGCACGTATGTTAAGCTTGAGGTAGCCAGTTTTCGACTTGTACGTGGTGAACTTTCTGACGGAGAGGAATCATGCGTTTGTTTTCATACTCATGGAACTCAAACGAGATGTAGGACTATCTGAAGGTTTTTTTAGAGTTAAGTGAACAGGACAAACACATTCCATGGCACAAAATTTCATGGTTTGGTTAAACACTGCAGTATCGCCGCCTCCAATTCAGGTATCCTTGGGGATTTGAGCCTTCGGTCCATTCTGGGCGTTCATTCACGTGTCTTTGTGTACATGTCTCATAGTTATGTCCTACAAAATTCAATCGCGTTTGTTTCTGGATCTGATAAACACGGGTTTGTTTACGGAAAATTTTGGTACAAGGAGGGTAGTTTCGCGCTTGTCAGAGCACCACGTTCAGATACACTTTCTGGGATATTATACCCACAAAAATAGAGAGCAGTAACCATTAGATACTTCTATCTTAAAATCCATACTAATTCTAACGTCCAGTGCTGTCAGTCGACATTTCATCGGTAGATATTCCTATAACAGCGACAGTCACTTATTGCATGAATGGGAAGCTTCGTGGAAGCAATCCCCAAGCCACTTACTAATACATCAGCCAGCAGCGGTCCCAGAAGAAAGCACATAGCATTCTCGAGAACCACGCAATATAAGTTGCACGATAGTAGAGCAGTGCAGTGGAGAGACTGACTGAGTCAGACTGCAAGTTTATAAGTAGAACCTTTTTTCCCCACACCTCATACTTCGTTTACAGTTCGATGTACTGCATGGTGCAGTGGATTTACTGCTCAATAACCCAGTCAAATTATAAGGGCCTATGTGCTGTAACGCGACATCAATGAGCATTCCAGCCGGCCAGCACTTTGTCGACACACCACAAAGTAGAATCCATTGGACCTTTCCAAGTACCACATCAGTTCATATAGATACACGCAGGCAATATCTCAGTGGCTGAGGCGACCACATTTAGATTACGTAACCCTTTCTCGTTGCGTCGAAATGACGTTGTCCACACACTTCAGCTTCCATGATCGAACCCCATTCAAAAGTCCATGCACTTTCTGAAACCTCATTCCACACACCCCGACCACTATAACTTCTGTCAGGTCTGCATCTCAAGATCTCATCTAGTGCTGGATAATAGTACATTTGGCTGTATTTTACTGTATTTTAATTGGTATGATTCTATATATGTATATATATATATACATAAATTTTCACCGCCTAAGAAATTTATGACCTGCTGAGGGGTTATTCACCACATATCCACCAAACTGTCTAGTCAGTTGAAAGTGTTTTGCAAGTCTGCTGTCAAGGGTAGTTCATTGTCTGTGGTTTTATAAGTGCAGGGCTATGTAAAAACAGACGTAATGGTCGAACCAGACCGTGAAAGGTCCACAGCTGTAGACATTACCCGGTCGCTGTTGGGATCTTGCCTGCTTTGTCCACCAGATTGCGTTAACAACCGGGCTTTGTTAGAATCTTCCCAGAGAGATTGCCTACTGATTAATCCAGATTTGCAGCAGTGCATCAGCCGCTCATTCGCTCGACAATTAATACTAAGTGTTCTCCGTGCCATCGCTTACTATGCAGTTACAAGTGATAGGGATTTTTTGTGGAAGACTAAAGCACGTGTAACTCAAACCCATGTGACCACGTGACGTGGATCCCGTAATCAAATGATGGGTGGATGTTGTGTACAAGTGAGGGCTAAGCACACGGCTAAGCCGCTCATAGCCATGCGGTTGTGTTAAGCCACTGGCCGGAAGGTTGTGGGTTCGAAACTCGCTGAGCCTCGTGAGATGTGTCCCGCTGATGACTCCCAACAAGGATGAAGCAGCTGTACAGAGCTTCTCGGCTTTTCAACATCGGTTGGTTTCACCAACAGGACCGAATCTCTATTGAAAATTCTAAAACCTCTTCTCCCAAGCGACATCAAATGTTCCTCTGAGTTCTGCGCTCGGTGAAAATGTTAATGAACAACTGTTTTACGTGAGCTGAAAATTTTACTTAGTGCCGTGGAAACAAATGAACTGGGAGCCTTCGACAGTATCTCGCAAAATATCAGTAAATTTGAAGGATTTAGGCATTCTAGTAAAAGTGTTGCATCAATTTACCTCCGGAGTGTGCGGTTTTTAGCCGCATCAAATCCAAACGATAAGTGGTTCGAATTCATCCCTAGACCTTTATTTTCTTTCGTATTATGTGTATGTGTGCTTTTCATCTCAAAAGCCAAATGAGATATTTTTATCTGATGGGAATGCTATTCACCATTACTTATTACGTGCACGCTAGCCACCGAGTGACTTTTGTTGGGATTTTGTCAGCTAAAAATTCAACACCGTGTTTCTAGACGCTTGCTACAAGGCATCCAAAGTTGCACCGCAGGTATCCGGCAGTCTAACAGCTTCTAACCATGCAGACTGACATTTTAACAGAAGACTAAATTCTGGGAAAAACAAAGCAGTTGGTTCAACCACGGGCTAGTGTTTGACTTACTTCTAGTCTAGGGATTTGTTTTTCTAACTTCAAGAACAGTTTAATAGCCACGACAGTTGGCATGTGCTTTCAAGTTAGGGAAAACCTTGGTTCAGTGGACAATACAGTGAGTCAAAGTTCACGAAAACCGTCATAAAGGACTGTCTTTCTGTGGCGTATATCATGCGCGAACCCGGGCATGTTTGGAAACGTAATTAGGAATACGTAGAGAACGCGTTTCGGGATGGAATTCACCTGGTGAACTAAGAGGGATCTTATAAAATACCAAAATATTTAGCGTCTCATCGCATGCAAACGTAGTCAGCTGTAACGACTCAGATCGCCTTTTTTTCCAACTTAACGCTGAATAGCACACAATGAAAAAGATCGTCTTCACTGCCATGGTGTGCAACATAATTGTCGGCAGTCCATGTACACCAAACACACGAGCTGATTAAACGGAGCACGTTTATGGATTTTTAAATGGTCCTCAGAACACAGGAGAAACTGCACAAAGGTTCGGTGTCCATATGCCACAGTTTAGGGGATTTTAGTCCCGTTAGCTTATTTGTGTAACAGCTTTTCTAGTTTCAGAGAGGTTTGGTAAACGATGAACTCCCAGTCGGTCGAAAACATCTAGTGTTTGAATCAGTCTTGATGCTGACAGTCAAGTACGGCGGTCATCGAGCTCTTCAGTATAACAATTGGTTGAAGATCAAATGATCTCCGAAGTTATCTCTGTTACTCTAAAATTTTAAAACGTAATGCAAATAAAGTTGTTTACGTACAAACTAACTATTGACTTCTCCATAATGGCGCAGAAGTAAGGGGCATATTAGAACAAGACAGGACTGTTAAAAACTCCCATGTCTTAGCTACCGTCACATTTTTATGTACTCAGAACAAGGATTGAGTGCGTTTGGATTTTCGAAAAAGCCTCCTACTTCGGAAGCAAATGAGTGGAGCAACAAAGTAACTGTCACAGATCAGGTATGGCAGCCAAAATTGGTGAAAGATGTTTTATTGTCAACTAACACGTTTGCTTGTTCAGCTGTCGAGCCTGTGCTATTGAAGTGGTGATAGTACCGCGCCTCTCCCGTTAGATTTTCGGGATCCAAATCACGACGTGGCCAATGAGATACACGACCGATGAGTCTTGATAACTCTTGCAACTCAAATTATTCCCTACACCTATTTGGAATAATTGCACCGGATCAAGTTGCGGACCGTTTAAATCTTGGGGACGTGAGCAATTAAGACCCTCATTACTTCCTTACCGTAGGTGTTCGCCGCACTGTGGTTTGATGGGCTGACACATTTTCTTTCTCTCCTGTCAAGTAAACTGAGGGCATGATAGCCAAATTGCTATTCACTTTCCCATAAATCATATAGGGCAAAACTGTTCACTTTTGGTTAGAACGTGTCAGTTTGATGGAGAGGGCAAGACAATTTGGTTCAGATATTATGGGTGAAAAACTTTACAATAATATCTGGATATGGAGTAGAATATTCCGGCGGATGACAGTCGGGTCAGGTTAGAGTAATGGCCCCGTAGCTGGTTGTTTATGGATAAGTGATGCTTTTGATTATTGATTTTTGAGGAATTGTGACACTTATTTGGCACCGAAGTACTATTTTGTCCATCAAGTAAAACGCATATATGTCCTTCAACCCTGAAAGGGATCAGTTTGTATTCGACTGAAGAGAATATCTAGCTAAACTTCAGATGATCACAGGAGGAGGAAATCCATACATGAGATGCAAACGTAAAATAGCGATAAGGTACCCAACGGGGATACATTTCCATGGAGATCATGTAGCTGAGTTCCGAAAACTTTTAAAGAGGATTGATTTTTCATCAGGATGAATAACTGGGTGGAGCAAAGTAGGTTTACATTACTCGCAGAATCACTAAATCTACGAGTAATTCGTTCCATCTTTGTAGCCGCTGGCATGATAAGCGTTATACTTGTCGCTGGAATGGAGGACAATTTAGGACGAATAGCCTGAGTATCTGTCAGTGGTTAAAGCTGCTAGGTGGTCAAAACAGGTAACATCCCGATGTCATAACGTATCCGGTATGGTGGTCAAACTGGTCCAGCTGCGTATACAATCATAAAAGTTGAGAGGTGAAAGATAGAATCGGACTGGAGTATCGCTTCTTCTACAATGCACTTGAAGCATGGGTTGCAACTGACGCGTTGTCATCCCTGTTCTTGTATACGGGCATAGGTGCGCGTTCGTGTAGTAGTTAGTTGGAAATTGACAAATGGATGGGTGTTTTTGTCAGTGTGGTGACCGCTGTGCCCACAGATTAGATTTCGCATCTACTGCCTTGTTTGAGCAATTGTGGACTCAAGCTAATTCATGATCAGTGCCTTGATTGGTACGGACTACTCAACTAGGGCTTCTACGTCATCGATGCAGTTCTAAAGCTGCGTACCATGAATCTTGATTGTAGCATCAAACTTTTTATTAAGATGTGTGGGACAGAAACTCTGCCATGTTCATGGATTTTGGACTAATGTATTTGTATTCTTAAAAAGTTGTTGTCCATAAAAACCCAGGTATGTGAAAATGCATGCCGAGGAGGTTCGATCAGTGACGCCTTGTCAAGAAATAGAGCACAAATTAATTCTCTCAATACTACACCCGTTAACATGCGCAAGTTATTCCGTTATTCCAATTTAGGGGGGAATTCACTGGAAATAGAATTACTATTGTTATTTCCTGACTTTTAAATATGTTTTATGCCCGGCAAGGAAGGTGGGACAGATTTGACAAACTATTTTCCGCCGTATCTTCTCCAAGCTCTTCTCTTAAAGTTCAATGGGAGCCAGTTGCCTGGACCGATAAACGAGCACTAATTTTACAATGCAGTAAATGTCCTGAAATGCTGTTGAAATCTGGGAGAGCAACATAAACTAACTACAAATTCTATCGTGTTGTAGGCGCTCCTAATTAGGTTTCAAACCTGTCTCAGATTTCTTATATTTGTTTTGTTCCACCAATGTGAACGACATGATTTACAAAGATCTGTCCCACCGGATCGCAAAATGGAGAGCTTGTCAGCGCACCAATCGTGGTTCCGCCTGCCGTATCACACCTTGTCATTACCAGCTGGGCCTTCCCCAGTTACGGGACTAATGAATGCCACTCAGCTTGGGATTTATAATAAGCGGGTAAGCCAAAGAACGAAAAATCTGTTCCCTTGGGAATTCACAAGGATCATATGATGGTGAAATGAAGTTTCGCTGGGGCTCTGAAAAATGGGAGAACAAATGCTATTTTTGTTTCGTTCCAAGAGGTGTCGGGGAAACCAAATAATTGGGAGGTTTATTATTACCCTGAATTCGTCAGACAGGTTGACTACTATTGAACAGTCAAATGGTTTATCATAGGAAGGAGTATTTGCCCAGAGAGAACTGCTGTAGATAATTGTGAAGTCGTTGACTTGGAATTTAATCGGTAGTAGTCGAAAACTTGAGCAGTCAGCCAGTCAGATTCACGCAACATTCCAAAAGGATCTTTTGACTAAACACTCATTTGCGAATAACACGTAGTACTGCGTCACAGAATATGGGCCAGTTGGGATAGACTCACTACTTGTCAGTCGACAGTAGCCCGTCGGAACCTTACAGAACAAAAAGCCAATGCACTGAGTGAGCAAGACTTTTCAACGGACGCTTTGTATCAAGTTAAAAAAATTTCACTGTGAAACAGATAATGCTAGCATAAAACGACTGTCATTCGTAACAGCCGGCGGACACTTTCAATGCATTGGTTGGTTTACCTACAGATTCACCCGGACCCGGGACCCAGCGGACAGTTCATCAGCAAGTTTGAAGGTGTTGTGGCGATTAAACGTTTAAGAATCATACTCGTTTCCAAACAGCACTTTTCAGAAGTTCCTGTTTTGTTGAGGCTTGTTAAGGCCACGCGACCGGAACAACTTCTGCATAGACGCGATATCACTTACATAGTGCTCCGTCGCAGACCAACCGAATGCACCAGTCATGCATTGGCCAACACTGTAACTTTTGTACCATGACTCCGCCGAGTGCCGTCATTTCCAAAATCGACTGGATAGACGTCAGAGTTGTCAACAACAGAATGTTGCATCACCACCTTTTTTCCGCGCAGGTAGTGCACTGGCAACCACGACCCTAGGTCGTTATTAAATTAAATGCACCCAAGAGACTGATCGTTGCGCTTAAATAAAAAGTTTCACCGGTCTAATTTGTGGTGAATAACGTAAAGCGCAGAGCTGCAACCCAAGCTGAGCGTATATGTGCATTTATTCGTTTTATCGACAGCTCGTCCAAATCCCCTTGAGTGTTTCACTTATTGAGTGCTTCTTCGGAGTTTGGGAGAAAACCAACATGAGATCCAATTTTCCCTTGAGATGTGGTGGTTTCTTTTGAGTTTCTTCAAAATCCGGTGCTCTATCATGCTTTTTCAACTCAGAGGTTCATTCCAGTATTCTGCGAAACCCGGTATAGATCTGAGCTTTTGAACCACCACCATTTATACGACCGCGGGGTCCCAGTTGCCCTATCCGCCAGGACCGTGTACGATTAGACAAGTTAAAATGTGGAGCTTCTGCAAGTCAGTACAACCCAAACTAGCAATGCTGACAAAACATGATAACGCGTTAGTATCTGGAAGGACTATATGCGGAAACCTTTTGGAATCAGCACTGATATTAATGCGAGTAGAAATGTTCAATTTGGATCCCTACATGTTTCATACACACAGAAGTTTGCGGCTCGTTGCCAGTTGTTATTTATTGCTTCTAAGTAGAGAGTTTTGTCAGTTACTATGGTTTGGATTCTACAGAGGAAGTAGCATCTATTGTTTGGAGAGCTTGACCATGAACACCACATTACACCACAAACTTTATGTTTTTTCATACCAATATCCGAACCAAACTTTTACTCATCACTATTTTCCAATTTGCGTGTCATTCTGGTCTCTCTCGAGGGAGAAGATCCCCTTGCACCACCACATAAGGAGTTACTGTACACAGTGATCGATTTTGCCTGTAATCATTCGGAGTGCAGTATACTTATTTGTGATGTTTACTCATTGCTCCACATTCCATGTAATAAATGGCCTTGTTGGGAGCGATAGTCGGTACTGCAACCATCATCACTGATTCTTTATTGCAAGGTAGAATTGTGTAAATCATGAGGTCCACTTCAGTGAAAATAGCAGTAGTGAATTTTTTCACTTACGCGTCCTTTGTATATTCCATTCTCATTTTATGGTTTCATTTAACTTCCATTCTCTTATTTCTTTCCTTAGTTATACACTTCAGTGCGTTCTACCGATCAACTACTTTGTGGAGAAAGTTTACGTGTTCCTCTGGTTTTGGTTCGTGATTCTCACCTGCATCACCTTACTGAGCACTATTCATTGGGCTTTCAATACTCTCTTACCAGTTCGACGAATTGCCTACATCAAACAATACATTCGTGCTATCCGGCAACTTTCCAACACTGAAGAGCGAGACTGCACCAGATTTGTCAACAACAACTTGGGACCAGACGGTGTACTCATCCTACAAGTAGTTTCACGTGTGTCCAGCGATCTGATTGCCCTAGATGTGACGGCCACGTTGTGGAGCAATTATCGACATGCAAAGATTACAGGGACGGAAGAGGATATCAATCGATTTTTAGAGACAGTGAACAGAAATTCCACCACCGCTGTATAGCTATAAATCGGTTGGATCCCCTGCCAACCCCATTGTGCACCCCATGTGGATCCGACCGAAATGTCCAACTTTTTATATCCGATGTCTTCAGTTGTACAAAAAATACTTTTTACTTGGTTTGATGGACGCCGTTTGTACCAGGACATCAGTGTTCTCATTTGCTGACCTTCAGACAGACAACAAGACAGAAGTCCAGAAGAGGAAGAGCACAGACTGCCTTATATGGATTGTTGCTCACAAATAACTTGATTTATGCCTCTTGACTGTCCACAAGGGCTGGTGGTTTTGTGCGTGAATTTGCACAAATCACACACACCGGACACACTACAATCCCCACCCGCTATTCTCCCCCCTCCCAACTTCCGTCGTCAACGTAACGCCCGCACCTCCTCAGGAGTGTGACCACACCTTGTTTTGCTCATGTACTAGCAGTGTATACTTGAAAGTGACCTAATTAGTGATGTTCCTCTTCCTTCCAACCCAGCTTTTCAAATTTTTACCCATTCTTTTATTTCTGCCAGAGGTTGACAAAGTACATAGCCGTGTGTTTGGAATGTGAGGCTGATACATCCGCAAGACACTGGGTCGAAGTTTCGCAAACGGTGTGAGAATGGGGAATTTGAAATTACGTTATGGCCTAGAAGAAAGTGTCGTAAGTGACATGGAGTTCCATCCTGGAGGTTGTCATTCGTGGAGAGAAGCGTTTAATCTGATGTCATATTCAGGGTTGATGCAAATTCTCAAATAATCTGTGTTTACGTTAACTATTCCTTGACTACAAGACTTCAAAATGGATGGGAATCGAGATCACTTATCGCTGTAGTCTTTCAGATGAGTCTGAGGCTTGCTGAGTAAATCGAGTCTCTAGGACGTTTTTGAAATGACAAACGGTTAGGTGAACTTCACACTCGATTAGCTTGCACAGCGAATCTGATCTGTTTACATGCATTGTACCCCTCACAACACACCTTCATGCCGCAAAAAATGCTGAACTCCAGAGAATTAGGATCTTAACGTTTGGAATGATAGATCATCACAGAGTAATAATGGTGGCGGGTGGATTCGTTCTGCAACCGGACAAGGGCGGATGCATAATGTTTTTTCCCAAATCTACTTAATTTTTGGTATGACACTGTCAGCCGACGTTGGACTATTAGCTATTGAATTTGCAATTGAAGTTTCACAATTTCCCAGTGATGAAGCTGAGGGTAATGGACATGAATGTCTTTGTCACTACTTTTATTTAAGGCTTGTTATGTCCCTGGTTATCAACTACATGGAGTTGACTGAATGGTGGTTTGCATGCACGTGCACCGAAATAAGTTCTGTCCAATGGATTTGGACACAGTAGTAACAAGACGGAAGCCTAAATTTTAGAATGCGCAGCAATGAGCATTGTGCACCGAAATAAGTTCTGTTCAATGGATTTGGACACAGTAGTAACAAGATGGAAGTCTAAATTTTAGAATGCGCAGCAATGAGCATGTACTTACTCCCGGACGTAATCACTTCCACATTAGGCAAGTCTAGGGCAAAGTTTGCCAACAGCCGACACTTGTGGCACCAAAGTAACATCAGGTGGACTATCAGAGGTGGACTGCAAAATGTTGCGGTTCGATCTGTTCCACTTTATAGGTTACAGACGTGACCGCCGTATACGGATCTTTGAAGGGTCTTTAAGCGGGGCCAGCGTTTCCGAATCATTGCGCGGGTCTGGTGGGAACAATAGATCAGTAATACCGAAGTAAACTAAACGCTTTTCAGGAACGTGCATTCTTCCCCTATATATTAGCTGGTCACACTCCACAGGTTGTACTGATTGGGCCGTGTGCTTTGTTTACCAGAATATCGTCTGTCTTGTAGAGTCCGTTTCCCCCAGCCTTGTGTCAAATGGAGGTGACTCAGGGAGGTCAGTCCAGGGTCTGGCAGCAAAGCACGAAAGCCTGTACCGCTTCCCGCGGTCAGCTCAAACTGTTACCTTAGCTCAATGAATTCTACTGTGGGGAGACATTTCATGGAGGCCCAAAATCCAAATATGCGAAAGCTGGTGATCTGCTACGCTTCTTGTCCATGACATTCCATATTTTTCTACTCTAAACTTGAATTGGTAATCGTATATCTCGATTGAGAAGTCTTTGCCAATCGACGAGAGCTTGTTGACAGTTGGCGGGACAGGCTGCCTAGTTTTGCGATCATACTCAAGCCATATATACAAGCCATCATATCACCGATAGTTCTTTGTGTTCTCATTGGAGTTCAAAAATATGCGCATTGTGGCGAACAGTCATTAGGTGACAATACATTTTGTTTGCATTGCAGACAATCAATAGATAAGTTTATTTAAATGGACTGAGCTGTCTAAACTTCATTATTGCGCAGACAGTATCCTCGAACCGATGAATATTGGCACTGATTCGGTGAATCCAGCTACACTAGGTTCAGCTCTGCTGAACACAGGTGGCGTGCGTAGATCATTTAGGCGTGCGTAGGTCTGGCGAACTGGAACGAAAAATGGAATCTAATCTAAAAACTGACGATGGGGACAAAGCGAATGAAATACGTGATATACGAAAGCTAATATTTAAAGTATTTACGCATTTCTTGCAAAACCAGTTACATGGGTTCCTTCACCAATATTTAGAATAAGATTTCAAGGGGTTTCCTCAAAACTCAATAAACCGGATAAATTACTGGGACTAATATTTGTCTTCCAAAAAGTTCTTTTTATGGATGCAAGAAAAAGCATCATGACAGGATGGACTGAGTTGAACTGTTTCACCTGCTTCATCAGCTATTTACATACAACCGGAATCAAGAAAGGATAGGATTTTGTAAACAGCTGACGCGATTCGCGAAATAGTAAACACAGTCTATCCTGCTGCGATGCATTTTAGCGCTTTTGTGAAATCCGGCATCGGAAATGGACGCATATGCCTCCATTCCATCTCATTTGCAGCACATAAGCGTATGAGTTGGTTGCTTTCCTCTTAAAAGGATGCCATTTAGCATATATTTTATCTGCAGAGAACACAGTAACAACTATTAAAAGTGTACTGCGTCAAAAACAAGTGAATAATTCAGTGAATACATAGAGGTTTTCTAATATAGGGCAATATATCAGCTCAGCTCTTTGATTAGATATGCATTTTAGCATGCTACAATATGCCACATACTTTTTGCAGATTGAAGCCACTGACTGTATCACTAACTGGCCAGCAACCTATTTTTGCTCATCGTCTGTCCGTAGTGGTTTCCTTAAGTCATGCTATATTAGTCTGTTTGAATAGCCGATTGATAAATTTTTCCTCATCACTTTAATTCATCATTTTTCTTCCTTTGCTGAATAAGCTGTTTTGTGCTTCAACCGGATGAACATCATACAACGCTTTATAATACGTCAAATTCCAAGTCCTCCGAATAAAAATGATTTACGCTTTCAGCCTTAAGATTGCCATGCAGGGCGGCTGAGTTATTCAGCAAAAAGAATATTTTGAAAATATTTGAGTCTTCTTGTGGGCCTCTTTCATTAGTAAATGCATCAAATGCCTTTCCAAATTCATAGAGATTTGTCCCAATGAAGAATCGTTTGCTTTTTGAAAACCATCCAATCGTATCAGTGAAATAGCTGGGTGGAAAAGTTTCTTCGACATATTGAGTCCCAGCCGAACCAATCTGTAGGATGGTCTATCAGCTGTGCATTGGTCTGGAGCAGGGATACGGCAGATTCAATCGAAAGGCTTTGAATCTACCATCCATTGCTGTCTGTATGCGGGTGAGCAGTTTATTTGACGAGGTTCAAGTGACATTCGGAGAATACAACTACTTGGCCCATTCCAAACAAAAAGAAGCAAAGTTTTTTCTGTTATGTGTCATCACGTATGACGGAAAAAGCTTCGCCTTGACATGACATTACTCAAAGTGAAAAACACTTAGACGGGAGTGATCAGAATGTGAATTCCAAGAATAAAGCTATAAAGCTATAAAGCTTATAAAGCTATCCAAAATAGTAAATGGAAATCCACAATGGTCAATCACTGGCTCAATATCTTCTGGGGCTTAACTAAAACGCACACTATTTGGCTTTCACTAACCCCATTTTGTAGTTAAACGCTAACTTTGACGGGTCTGGAGATTATCTTCCCCCCTCAGTAGATAAAAAGAATATGAAGAAGGGAGGGTTTTGGTAACCGCATCTATTTGCTGGGTCACGAAAATAGCAAAAGTAGTGGTCTATTGTCAATCCGTCTAGTGGTTATGTGTAAATAAAAGCCAGAATATATTGACAACCATTCAGGACTACTTGATGTGTCCTTTGTGTGGCAAATGCGGGTACAGAATACCTAAACAAATGACTGTTCACTTTCTGGAAGTTCCCGTCATTTCTGTTTGTGATTTGAAGTGGGAGGCGGCTTCCAGGTTGGACGAAGGTTATCTACAGTAAGAAATAGCTTTTCATCAACACAATCAAAAGATATCTTGGTGCATCCTAGATTTTGATAATTTAGGTGTACATAAACCACAGTTCTGAAACCATTGTATCGATGAATACACATTAATGAGGGCTAGTTAAAATCTGCACGAAAGTTACAGAACTTCAACTGCGATATTGGTGCAATCGGTGTGCTGTCTTCGGGGGTCAAATATTGCTAAAATGTTTTCGTCATTTACCATGAAGTGGGGTGAAAGCTTGTATGTAAATCTTGCGCGGCCCGGTGAAATTCGCGAAAGATGCCCAACTGGGCAGTTCATTCTACAGTATAGTCCATTCATCCTTGTCCCTCAAGCAGCGCACCGACACATATATACATCAGATTTTGTGGAAACCGAATTCTCGTTTGCGGAGGGGTGATGCTTTTGGTTAGCCATTGCAAAGTATTTCGAGAAGCTTGGGTGATGTACCCTGGGGACTAAAGATCAGATAAGTAATTTGAGCTTTTGCATAAAGAAGCGATTGGGTACGCGTCAATAAAACTTACTTCATCTATCAGTCACACTGAAATCAAGTTAGTTGCATTCTCGCACTTTGTTGTTTCTCCAAGAAATGTCCAATTGGCAGTTTGCTTTCTAGTGGGTTGTGCTAGTTTTTATGCACAGCTACGTAGCCAAAGAATTGCCTCTCATTGCGGAGCTAGTCGGATATGCATCTGTATGATCACTGTAAGACTGCGTTTCTGCGTCTCGGTGCCGTAAGTTAGTAGTGCATACATGGGTGTGAAGAAACCCCAATGAAGTTAGCCTTTGTGGACATGTGAATGGATGATACAATATATTCTGTCAACTTATTGGGTTTCCATGACGGGGTTCCCAGAGGACAAGTGCAACGCCGGCCCGCCTTAAAAAACTGGTGATCGGTTGAATCTACTTACAGCATGCACATGTAAGCTGGGGTGCAAACACGTAGACGTTAGATGGCCGTTGGTTTGTTCTCTGAGCTGGGTAATTTGATTACAAACGTTTCGTCATCAATCGAGGTGACATCATCAATGCGTTGTTGGGGTGCGTGGTGGAGCACGTGGTGGTTGTGCACAACCATCAACCCATCGCTACGCTCCACCATGCCCCCCAAACAACGCACTGATGACGTCACCTCGATTGATGATGAAACATTTGCAATCAAACTGCCCAGCTCAGCGAACAAACCAACGACCATCTATACTGCCTGAGCTACCAACATTCTCCTCTATGACAAACGTAAACGTTAATTTAAATGCTGTAATTTAGTACAAGCAACCAGAATATGGAGCTAGTCCCATCAGGATATATATATATATATATATATATGAGACGAAAATTACAGCTGAAAGACAGATGAACTTCATTCACAATTCAATTGCATGAATGGTGAGCTGATGGAAACTAGTTACTAAAGAATGCCTGCATCCTTCTGCTTGGTATTTTTTACCCGACTAGTTACAAAATGTGACAGAATGTTTTACTGGAGGCCGAATGAATGCCAGATGTTCCGTATGCCAAATACACCTTGCCACTCACAGAAGTTCCGAGGGTTGAGGATTTAATCTGGAATGATTCTGATTTTCCGTATACGAAACCAGCGGTGGCGATTAAACGTTGCCATGAGACGATGTAACCAGCCGCTTCAAACACTGTGGCTAGTAGATCACAACTTAGACGACCACCACGTCGTATTTTTAGGTGGTAAAACTACCAAGTATACATTAGAAGCAACAAGATGACATTACTGACACCGTCTCATAGGTGTACACTGAAATTGGTGGAAGGTATCTTTCCATCGGGTTGCTGGTGAAATGTCTTCAACAGTGATACAACGGTGTTATGTAAGGTAGTCTCGATAGAATAGGGTTATAATAGGGTGAACTTCACGTTAATAATAAAACTTTTTCCGGTCGTTCGAGGCTACCTTAGATTAGATAACAACTCCTGTATTTACATCACCTAACGAAACGTCCGAATGACAGACGTGTTTGTTGTCCTTCAGTGTGTCAAAGCTTTGCATCTGAGGCAATTGCACATCGCCTGTCCTAATTAGGCCTAAATCGTTTTCTCCACAGGTCATCTGTAATCCAGAATAGATAATACTGTGAGCGAATCTCGTAAAGCTTCATTGTGAATATAGAACTGCATTCGTTCATTTTAACCCTATGAACCGACAAAGCATCGTGGACGAGGGATTCGTACACAGATCTCTCGGTTTCTCAGTTCACACCGATTGAACATGTACGCATAAACTGGTCTACAAGTATACGTGATTGCTAAGAATTCGTGAACGACGCCTGCCTGAAAAGGTTCGAATTGTTCAAGATAGACAATCTCATTTTCTTGTTTGCTGAACAAGTGGCTGGTGGTCTGTTTGCTGAGCTTGACGATTAACTTGCAAGCCTTTCTTCAACAAAAGTGGAGACTTCACTAACACACGCTCGCGTGGGTAATTCCTCCTTACTTGTGTGCATTTCTATAGCTTTGGAAGAGTACCTGTTGTCTCAAAGTGATCAACATACTATAACGTATTATTTATGCGGGATTCCTTTGGATAAATGACAAGGAATGCAAAATGATGATGGGAGAAACTTGATAGGGAGTAATCATCCAGACGGCTATGCTTTACTAAATTTTATGACAGGATTTTAAAGCATAAGGGTTAAACAGCTAGATAGCTATGCAATGCATTCTTTTCTACGAACTTAGCTACTTTCAACAAGCGAAATGAATAGCTATCATATGACAATCCACACTCTTTGTTTGAATTTCGCTGCTGCCCCTGCAAAGAGTGCCTTTGAAGAGAATGTTGTACCATAAACGTGATAGAATCTCCCATTCCCAAAACAAGTCAAGACAAGTCAACTACAAGAAGCCTCCTAAGGAAAATCGCCGTCCATAACCATGGTGGAAAAGTACTCGCCAAGAGGGTACCGCCTTTTTGCGAGTGATAACGGTTTCTGATTCCAGAGTACCCAGAAGACATCGCCCTCGTCTTTGAAGAATCACAAGCCCTGTTGAATAGACTCACAGCGTCACACTATCTTTCGGCACGCGCCTAGCACCGTCATAGTGCAAAGTTCGTGCTTCAGAGCGTGCGATCTCTGAGCAAACTCCCGACAATCCAAGGAGAATCACTGGAGAGTTTTATATATTAGCTCTGGGAGAAGTGCGTCTGGTTAAGTCAGTCAGAATACCGAAGGCTCGTATAAAGTTTGCTAATTTGCTTGTGGCGTCACAAAGGCATATAACAGGGTCTTAAGGGTCGCGTGTGCTAGGCTGCAGTAAGGGCTTTGTTGCTGTATAGCTGCGAGGCTTGGCCTCTGCCGATAGATGATGTGAGGCATCTTCAGGTTTTTTACCACCGATGCCTCAGAAGTGTTTCTGGTTTTAGATGGCGATGGTGATGCTGGATGGTGATTTGAAAACGGGTATTTGGTTGTGCAGCAGGCACTTCAATCGCGGAAAACATCGACTGCGGTGGCTCGGCCATGTGCTACGCATGCCGGGGCACCGTCTACCAAGACAAGTGTTGTTCTCCAAGCCTACTTCAGAATGATGCAAACCGCGAGGTGAACAACGTATGAATTGGCAGGAGGGTATGAAGGAGACTGCACACTTTGGGTTATGTTGGTGCAGTGCATCTTGAAGGATGGGGTCCTCGTGACCGTGTGTCCGTCCTGCAATATATACTACTCAGTCCAACTATGCGAACAGGTTCTTCTCGTTTTTCACTTAGAATGACAGTCACGATATCGAAGGGAGTCCCTAATGGTTCGTCCTTCTTGGGAAGAGATTCAGAGGACCATAGGCTCCGTCTACAGTCAGCACTAACTTAAGTTGTAAATGGCAATATACATCCAGTATGGAGTTCAGGTAGGAAACAGGGTTGACGGTGACTAAGCATACATAACGAGCTCCAAACAAATTAAAGCCGCTATTGGGCTAACCAACGTGCTCACTGACACTACGAGTAGAACCAGGAAACACTGCCTATCCTTTGAAAAATGATGGGTCAGAACTGGTTTCTCAGTTCATTCTTGACAATCGCTATTTAGGCAGTAAAACCCCTATATGGATTCAGTCCAAAGGTAACTAGCAGTATCATTCTTTGTGCCCCATAAAAACTCCACAACCCGATACTCATACCACCAAGTCTTCATCTTTTGCGCCAGATTTTCATTTGGCAATCTCTTAGCAGTGCAACTAACACAGGATTCACGCGATCTTTGAGAATTTTTATTCCTCCACAGAATTAAGGCAGAAGTAATTTGTCCCACTTTTGGACAATTTTGAGTTAACTTACCAACGAAAAGTATGTGCATTTTTATTTATTTGTGTGTCCAAAGCAAACTTGGAAAACGGGGAGCACTGTCCTGTATTCTACTGGCAGGCAATTTTTCATGGATTGCCATTCCAAACAGGCATATGGTTGGTTCAGGTGATACCACCTTGCACGTTTTGACCTGCTTCACATGGTATCGTGGCTGTAAATCTAATGCCAGCTGGTATCCACAATTCGTCCTGGCCAGCAGTATTTGGTTAGCTCTACCTATTTCAGGTAGTTCAACTTGTTCTATTTTTCACGCGGCAGTTACCGAAGATTGCTGGCCTTTTTTATGAACGTCACGATACATGACCCTGTGGTTTGTACACATCGGTAGGTCAGTCATGTGAGTGAGATACGTGCGGTAGGTTTTGACGGGACGTAATCATGTGAAAAAATGATACATAACTGAAACCAGAAGATTACCGTTACATGTTTTAATGCTCGTTTCTTCGAAAAACTCTCTTGTTGTTGTTGAACAAATAGAATAACTTGGACACGCTGGAAAAGAGAGTTTTGGAATGGCGTATCCCTCTGAGCAGCAGCGCATATGCACCATCTAAATAGGTTTAAATCTCAACTGTTTGTTCTGTGAAGTGCACGCTGAAATTCTCCAAGTTGTCATTACGCGTTTGTGGGTGAGTCCTAGGTCAGAAAAAACCATAACTTTTCTGCAATTGATACTTCCGCAACGGGTGGATTTGTGAGCTGTGGACAGATGCAGGCATTTTGTTTTTGTATTCAAAACATTCTCAAATGGACAAACCCCAGCTCCTCGATCCGACTATTGTAATATGTTTTAGACCATTCTGCAGCCGAGTTATCTGGGGTATTTTTGAGGGTGGCAAAGCCGAATCTTCGAAATCCGCTCAGTTTCGTTAGTTTTGCGATTGTCTGATCCCCACATTTTTCGTCATGATTATACTCTACGTCGGAAACCAAGTTGGTGCGCTCAGTCACTCTGTCGTCACATCAGCAGCTTCCGCTTTGCAAGGCTTAGCAAACTTACGTAATTAGTTTTTTCTCATATAAACGAGGTCTTTCTCTCATTGATTCTGGACAGCTACGACAAATGACGAGTGCTCAACTAGTCAGTTATGCTAATTATTTCCTGATGAACAATAACTTCGATTTACTGGATGTTTGTTTCCTAATTTGCTTGTGTTTTAGTGGCAGACAAGAGGCGTGTTGTGTTATCTGGGGAGAAATCATCAGAAATTACATAGACCTAACCAGACAAAACATTTCCTTATTCGTTTAAACTGAGGCTTTGTATTTTTCAAACATACAGCACATTCCGTCAATACAGACGTGCACTATTGTGACTGCTCTCAAGCTTTGCCTACCTACCTTCAATTAATCAACTTGCTCACATATTTAGACTAACAGACTAACATGCGGTTCGACTATTTTCAATTTAGGACAGCACTCGAGGAGAACATAATGTTGACGGAAACTCAGGGACTGCGCCTACCTGATGAGCCCCAAGAAGGGCGAACCCGGTCGTGGGATGTCGAAGAATGTTCAGCAACCTTATGAGTAGTGCATTACGAATATACATGTATCACGATATCTCGAATATCGTAGCAACTGGAACATGAGGCGGCCTGGTGCAGCACATTCAGTTGCCTGAAAACATCACAAACGGGAGATTCAGCTGGGTTCCAGGTGAGTCTCTCGCAAAAACCAAATTGATATGCAAATGAGTGTATTTCTCGAAAACAGTCCAATTTGGGTTCAAGTAGAACATAAGGTTGACGGAAACTCGGGGACTGCGCCTACCTGATGAGCCCCAAGAAGGGCGAAACCGGTCGTGGGCTGTCGAAGAGTTTTCAGCAACCTTATGAGTAGTGCATTACGAATATACATGTATCACGATATCTCGAATATCGTAGCAACTGGAACATGAGGCGGCCTGGTGCAGCACATTCAGTTGCCTGAAAACATCACAAACGAGAGATTCAGCTGGGTTCCAGGTGAGTCTCTCGCAAAACCAAATTGATTTTCAAATGAGTGTATTTCTCGTAAATAGGTTAGTTGTTTTAACAGAAAGACTTCGTGCAACCAATGCCAATCTCTGAAGAGGGACACTGTGGTTCATTTCATGTACGTGGGTAATTTCCCTAAACTCAAAACCACTTTCGTGCGTATTTCTTGTTAGAAGGTCAATGTATTAAGACGAAACCTCAGGTAGATTTCCTAACACAGGTTTTCTCCGTTTTTGCTTTGACTCTCCTAAGTTCAGAAAGTTTATTTGTGGAAATTAAGTTGACCCTGTTCTATTTGAGAACTGACGTCATCCAAGATTTGGTGTCTTTTTTTCAAGCCTTATCTGATTTCTATCAAAAGCAGAATGAGTAGCTTATGAAAGCATGCTATAAATAAAAGTACCAGAAAGTACCGCAACGCACTTTTCTGACCCGCCGTACATCAGAATAATCAAACCATTATTTGGCATGTCGGGTCCAATGTTTGTTTATTTATCGTGGATACCACCGTGAGCCGCAATCCAAATATACTCAGAAACCGATTGACAGAGTTACGTACAATAATGGGAGAATATTGTATCTTCCAGGATGTGCCATCTTACTTGTTCACAACTCAGATACATAAAAAACTAAGTCTTTTCATGTCGTTACATGGGTACCGCCTTATTGATCAATTTGTCAACTCTGGGCGAGGCCCTTCAGAAGATAAAATACGTGGGGAAATTTGTACGGCCTTCCATCACAGATTATTCATATAGCAGGCTTAGCACTATCGATCGAGAGCGAAAACGGAGGTTTCGGAAACAGTGCGGGCATCCATGTGTGAGGTCTAACATGAAAGAATGGTACTAGAGTATCATATTCACCCTACTGTGTGTTTCCAAGTCCAGGAGATCCAGATTCTTCCTCACAGCTGTCCCTTACCAAGCATGTTTGGGCATCGTTTTAAGGAAAACAGTAAGCTCACATTTTCCAACAGAAAGTCGGCCCACATAAAACTGATGCACACCATCTAGTAACGGACACAGTCGACCTACAAGCTCCATAATATCCGATTTTGAGTCAAAACAATACGGCAAAAAATCCATATGACGAGCTACCCATAACCGGAAGTTTTTCTGATCGTCCTCTAATTTCTCCGCTTAACCAATCCACGTTCGCTAAAGTAGGTCAGAGTGCTTTTGTAGGTGTGTTATGAATTTCTGCACTCGTATGTGTTACGGTGTAAAACAGTTATAAATGAAAAGTTGTTTTCAACTTCAGGTATCTGTTTGATGAATATCTTAAACCAGTCCTGGCGTGCCTTTCAATCGCTCGAAATACGAAAACTAGTCCGGATAAGTCCTCAAGTTCTTTTGGAATCGGATTTTATTTCTATCAACGGTACTAGTTTTGGCCAAAGTATATTTTCACTGTACTGTGTACGGGACTTCATTTGATTGTTCCCCAGCCAATGATAATTCGCGTTTCCCAAAACAATAATCAGCCACAGCCAATTAATACTCAGCTCAGCCGTACATTTGTACAATCCATGTTGAGGTGTCACATGTGGCAACAAATTTCACACTTTCAGTCGAGATACTATAGGTAGTACACAGCGATTGTCTGTTTTCACAGCAGTGCTTTGTAATGTCTAATACATTTCAGCCAGAACGCTCACATTATGAAGTTTTTCCATGGAAACGGGTGTCATCAAATAGTAAACAGTCATTCAGGAGCAGTCCTGGCATGAGGAGTAATTTTTGTTAGACGTTAAGTTTCCAAAAGGGTTACCCCTCCAACGCGACAGTCGGACTGTGATTTGCATCCGGTGAAGCAAAGTCAATCTGACTGGAAGAAAAATTAATTTGGAAAGCTGAAAACCACTGTCTGCCTATTTGTTCTGTATTCTTTCGCAGCCACATAGTAAAAGCAATAAACACAGCGCCAATGAGGGAATGAATCTAAAAAACCGAAATAGCTGAGTTTTGTATTTACCCAAAAGAAAATTTTTAATTAGAATCAAAACAGTAATCAGGAGTTTCTCTCAGAACATCTTTGAGATCAATTGTGAAAGAACATTCTCTCCACAACCTATGCTTTACATTCCAGGTCAGAATGAAACGACTGAAGCGCCGTAAAGTTTGTGGTAGGTTAATAACATTTTATTTCTAGTCAGTCGAAATCCAATTGGTATAGGATTCAGCTTTATAAAAAAATCTTTGTGAGGATATTAGTGAAGGCAATCCAGAAGATGCTCTAAAACGACTATTTATTAACATCTGGTCGATGTAAACAAGTCTGGGAGAAATAGTGAAGCTAAAGGAAGTTCACAGATTTTCTTGGTAGTATCACTCCCCGTAACAGCATCTCTGGATAGTCCGAGGGAACACCGAAGAAAACTTGTAATAACTCACGGTTCAGAATGCGCTTTGTTACTTACCTGTAACTAAGATCAAATGTTATACACCTGGTGGGCGGGTGACCATTTTCTGATATCCACTCTGGGGCAGGGATATTTTTCACATCGGGCATTCCAGACATTCCTCTCTATAGGGAAATGCTGTATAACAAGCCGATAGGGCCAGAAGGACAGAGATCACAGGCTAGTCCAGGAAGCATAGAAGCTCACGACGAAGACTTCTTGAAATCCATAGCGTGCTCAATTGGATTAGGCCATAAAACGATATTCCAAATTGAGATTTCATCTACGCTGAAAAGCGGAAAGGCACTCTATAGCTGTTTCGTCGTTTGTTCAGAATTGTTGGTTATACGTATTCCACGAAACTCAGAGAGTTTTGAACCCGCGACCATTCAGCCATTGGTTAAATAGTTGACCGTCCAGCCACAAAGGGTTGATCAGCAGTCTAACTGACACTCATTTATTGAAAGACAAGCCACTAAGAAAACCCCGTGGGAAAATCTTTTCTTGAGTTGTATTTTAACCAATCCACCAGGGATGTGGCATGGAACACAAACAGTATGATGAATAAATGACGTTTTCGGCAGTAACCTCTGAAGGCATCTTCATTTGATGTAGGAATCAGCGCACAAAAAAATTATGATTGGTGGACGCTTTGGAGCCTTCGTTTCTTCCCAATATAAAATTAGCGTTTTGCCTAAACTGATGCCTTTGAGATAGTTGTTGTCCCCAGATATATAGACAAAGTTCGTTTGAACCAGAATTGAACGTCAACCGGATTGCTGTAAGGAGGAGGCTACTGAAGATGAGATATATTCTTTTTGTTGTTCAATTTAACCCCCGGGTTTTGAAATCCCCGTGAACATTCGGGTTGGGATCGAACGAAATAAACAGCTCATCAGACCTAGGCTTAAATGTGCCGAGTGATGCACGCCATAGCAGAGAACGCGCGGGAACTTTATACTAATAAATTCGTTTATCCGTCCACTTTCTGCTCTCTGGCCCTAAATTGAAAGCATTTGTTAAGATAAATATCTTCGGGGCATCAATGTTACACACAGGACTGATCAATTGCAAATCCAGTGACCGTTCACCCAACCTATTTGAAATACGCACGGAACATCCGAAATCCTGTCTAGGTTCCAGCCAATCACAGTGCTGATTTTCCTCTTGTGCCTCGACTGTTAGGTGTTCAAACTGCTAACCGGGAGGTCGCAATCTCGAAACTCCCAAGCGATTCGTGAGATGTGCTTTGTCCATATTTCCCAAATAAAAATAAAAATGGTGGAAAGTGCTTCTTGGCTTCTCAACATAGAGTGGTTTCTTAATTAAAATTTTCCAAATCTTGCAGTACAAACATTTCAAGTAACAGCATTAGTGGAGCTTCTGGCGATTTATCTGAAAAAAACTAAGGGCCTTGAAAGCGGAAGTTTTTCTTCTGAGGACTGTATTCCGGAAGTGTTTGAGAAGGGATACTTTTAGTTCATGGGAGTGTAATTTTCAAATAGTGTTGGAAACCACACCGTTTTCCCCTTTGTTGTTTTATTTACTGTTGACAAATGATCGATCTGGATTTAAATGAATAAACCAGTTTTGCAAACACCATATGGCACACGCATACACATACGAGATCCACATTGTTGCTTGGGTAAAGCATATTTACGTAATCCTCAAGTTTTATTCCGGAAACCAGGAGGACAGTCATCAAAAACCCCTAGAGGAAGTTGAGAGAATTAGAGTAAATGTTGTTGAGATGGGAATAGTGGAGTTTCATTAATCCGAGTTTTGCCAACCGGATTTGCATCGTCAACTGTTTGTTGCATTTCCGCAACTGATGAGCAGGCATGAATGTGAAGTATTTTGCGTTCTGATGGCATCCAGATCGAACCGAACATTTTTCCACTTAATGGCGTGACCAAAATCCTCAATGAATTTTTGCTGGATGCAAATCATATATGCATAAGCGACGTGAAACATTGCAGTTGATACAAACCTATTTTGTTAATTAGCGGGAATTACATAAGAATGCACGTGCCTATCGACACGCGTGTCCATTTGCAACCGAATTTTACGCATATATGTGGTGCGTAACTGCGCAGAAAACAAAATGTTTATTGAAAACCCATAGCGCGGCAGGAAGTCGAACAATGTTTTCACCATTACCATGACATACTGCGCCACACAGGCTGCAGCGTTCCTCAGGGAAGCATAAAAACGAAAAAAAGGTTAACTTGTTCATCGAGTACTGCAACATACTTCAACTGATTCCAAACTATGACCAGCTTTTTCCCAGTTTGCCATTCTAGCTGATGGGCAATAGCACGGAACTTTTGCAATTTTAACTGCCGAACCATCTAAACCTACTTATTCTCGGGTTTTGCAGGAGTTTGGTTCGGAATGTTTGCTTTCTCTCATGCGTCTTCAGTTCCTCATCAACCTTCCTCAATTCTACACGCTTGATTTGAGTGTGGTGTCCGGTTTAAAACGTTTTGTAAAATACTCAGGCCATATGACTATTGGTTAACCATTTGATTATTTTGGTTAGACGTTCGTTGATCCAACAGACGGACCAAGGGCTCTACCTAGTTTAAAGTCCACAACTGATTCAACTTATAGTCGGACGCATGAGGCTGGATTGGTAGCCTCACGCTTCCAAACACAGGGAGTTTTGAAGGAAAATCTAACTCCATCTACTGACCCAAGTAGGGTCAAAATTTTATTCGTTGCTAGGCTTTCCCGCGTGGTTTGGTCCCTATATAGCATTCAAAACTCGAATTTAATCTAACAGCTCATATGTAAACCAGAGAAAAAGTAGAGGTTGGACTGATTTTTCGAAAATACTTTAGGACCGGAAACAGTGACCATCCGAAACCAGCGGGGAGGAGGCACCTTTTTTAGTTCGTGCTGAATTATAGTGGTCAAGTCGCTCAAATGAGACTTGTCAGGCCGACACTTTCGTTGATTCCTCCTGTCACTAAAAAATTTGTACAGTACCTATTCTTGTTCTCTTGCGTCTGTTTTGTACAAAAAATAAGTCACCTCTAAAAGTAAGTTTTCCGGTGATCACCAAAAAGTCTGCGTAGTCGTCGGCTTAGTCTTGCTTTCGGTATCAAGCTGTAGACTGTAGACTGTTTAAAGTTCCGAGTAATTAACTTCTGAACAAAACCTAGCGAAGTAAGTTCGAGTACATTTTTGGCTGTAAGATGATTGAAAGAGAGTGTTCCTCCACCTTTTCGTCACTTGGTCAACGGTGGTATGTTCAGGCCACTGCTATGATAGAAATGTGAAGTACTGGTTTTTGTCCGAGTAGAATTTCCCCTCTGAAGATACTTCAAGAGTCTAGTTCAAAATGGCGAAAGTCTAACTCAAAGACAGTGGTTACTGCAAAATTGCCCTGTTTGCTTGCTCGGCTCATATTATAGCTGTAACCGATTTGTGTCAATTTATTCTCTCACTCACCACTTTACCTTTTGTTGTGTTATTCGGCAGAGTTAGTATTATTATTATTATTAATAAGTTCTTAGTATGCGACCATCTTCCACATCTTTAACCCATAATCCACTCCGTTGTATGTTGATGAGGTAACTGTATATCTATCTACTGAAGATGCTTAACAGCAACTTGAGTTTCCCATCGTTCAGTTATAGGCTTTATTGATACTGGTTAATCGCAAAGGATAAAAAACACTTGTTGGCTGCTGATCTGAAAATTCCATTATATTTAGTGCAACCCGTTGAGAGTAGATATTCGATATATGGCACAAGGGACGTGGTTCATAATGTGACCGTGAAATGTCTGCTTGCCTCTCAATGAGCAAGCTGAGGAAGAAAATGCCTCGACTTTCTTGGTTAGGTATTCCGAAAACAAATTACAGGTTGACCGAAACCTCCAAGCAACGTGTGAGTAATCTTTAACGTTAGGTCCAATCCACCATGATTTTATGAAAACGCTAACTTGGAAGACTAAAATACGGAGTAGTATACAACCGGCGATAAGCTAAACAATACGCCATGAATAAAAGTCTAAGCATATTCAAATTGAGATCAGCTTTATGTATCAACCGCTAAATTTCCATCGGCTTGAACCACTTTGGTATTTCAACGAAATGGAGTTATTTTTATAGTCCCAACTAAACATCTGAATCGTGGATTGAGACAAATTAAAAGTGACGCGATGACTCGCTACTTCGTGAGAAACGTGTTCATTGGAACCATGCATGAGATGCCCAACCATCTCAAACAACAGGTAAACCCTCCACACAACCAGTGACGCTGTAGCTGAGTGAATCACTCCCCTTTTTCTGTTCTATTTAAACTGCTTAAAGTTTTTTGTTTTCTCATTCACAGTGTTTTCGGCTGAATGGTTTGCTTACAAACAAACCCGGACGACTGTGGGTTTCCAAGTTTTGCTCAAAATCATGATAACAATGAGCGTTTTGGCATGACTGACTTTCGGTGATCCACGTTCATTTGGCTGCAGTAATGATAAATTAACTTATTCAAAAATATTCGAACAAAATGGGGGTGCAGCAAATAATAATGTTTTGAGACTTTTAAAAAGTGGTCATTCTTGCGCATTCATATTCCAGTTTATTGAAATACTACCACACGACATCTGTGTATGCCAAATTCTCCTTCATCGTGGGTTGAAAATAGAACACACTTGCATAGAGCCTTTTAGGACCAAAATAAGTCTTTTCAACCGAAATGTCTGAGCGGTGAATGTACCTTGAATAGCTGCAGCTATGTAGGCTTAATTAAAAAAAACCTGAACCAAAAACAACAAGAAAGCTAACATATATGATATACAGCTAACTTAGAGGTGGCAAGGAGTAAGTCCCGTTTTGTGTCCTAATCGCATAATTATGCTTCATTATGGTCAGATGTCCCGGTAGCAGAGAAGCACAAGCGAAAGCGCAGTTTTATCTCGCACGGACCACATCACCCGCCAAGGTAGCTGCTGACACGATTCATGCAGCTTTTGCAATGTGAAGTGATTTTAAGATAAGTAGATGTGATACGTTACTAAGCATTTGGGCGTAACACATCATCTCCATACGGGAACAAATTTTACGTGGAACGTATGAGTAGGACGGATTTTTCGTAGCGATCGCTTGTATGAGGTTCATCCTAGAAAACTTAAAGATGCTTTCCGAGGCTTGCGCTAGTTGTGGATAAATCTTATCCTGCACACTAGCGACTTGTATGGTCGGAGTCAAGCTACATGGGAATCTTTGTTTTGCCCCTTTCAAGAAGGAAGTCAGTTGCGGGGTAAGACGCGCTGAGAACACTCGATGCATATTTCTTCAGTCTTGGAACGGTATTGGTCAGAGTTCTCATATGTCAGAGGTTAAGCCATAGCTTTGGTCGGATAATAAAGGAATGAATCTTTCGTGCACGGTTAGCTTAGCGGCCAAATTATACCCTAACCTTTATTCTTTTTGTGATATCTGATGTACGTGGCTGTAATCAGGCTGCATTGTGGAAGGCCCACTCTCTGGGACGACAGTGACCAGGCAAAACGCGTGATGGATGAAGCTCGAGAACCGCAATCAGAAATTACACGTTGTTTGGCATGAAGAGGCCTAGGTTGATAATAAGATCAAGTAGGAGAATACAAAGGGACATGTTCCTAAATTCCAATAGGGAAGGTAGCTGACCCAATAAAGTCTACACTAGCTAGGGAAAAACTTCACCTCCCTACGGATTAGTGACGGTAACAACGGAAAACTCGGGTTAAATATATAAACACCCGGTGTCCCACTAAGAAAATCGGAACAAATAACAAGACCCGTCAGACGGTTCTGTGGGGTCTGAAGCAGGATAATGAATTACTGTGCATCGCTTCTTGGTGAAAGACTCTACCAAATGGTGGATTTTGACCAGGGCCGAACATTAATTGTTTGGTCATTGTCTGTCTTGTCAATAAGTGTTCAACTGAATTAATCAGTTGAAGAATAATTAGAAGCCACGGAAGACAGCTGAAACTGACTTAATCCCTATGGCTTACCAACTAATTATTAATTAGTTAATTAGGTATCTAAGTAAGTAGGTAGGTAAGTATGTACTCACTCTCAATACTGGCCGGGAAATAGGAGGTTTGAAACTCTGGATGTCCGTAAGATACACATTGGTGGCTATTCACAATGAAGCTGAAACAGTGTACAATACCCCTCGGCCTCTAAGCATACATTGGCTTCTCTTACAGGACGAAACTTCCATTAGAATTCCCAAACGTCCTCACATTATCAAAAGTTAATAAGCAAACCGGAGGAAGAATGAGATTAACCTGGTGAGTGAAATGCCCACCTAAGAAGCCGACATTCAAGAAGCCAGTCGGTGCCTCTGACTACGTGATGTGGATCCCGTTATTGACGGATGAGCGGTGCTTTATCCTATCTGAATGCAAATTAATCACAATGCTGATCATTTACTCGTTGCGAAAGTGTTCATATTACTAGCCGGGAGTTCGCGGTTTCGAAAACCCCCGGAGTTTTGCAAGCTGAGCACTGCTGGTGACCCTCAAATAAGGGAGCAGCTTTACAGTGCTTTCGATTTTTTTTCAGCACAGACTGGCTTCACTTAAGGGATAAAATCTCCGTGAAAAGTGGGTCTTATGGGAGAAAACGCCGTCCACATTCTCCTCCAACCGTAACGGGTAATCACGGTAAGAAGATGACCACACACCATTTGATTATAACAATATTAATCTATCGTGGGACTGCATGAAATCTAGAGCGCCACGAAGTTTGACGTGTTAGAACTGAATTTCCAAAATCCTTACACTTAGCTTTACACTTAACACTAGCTTGTAGCGATTGCAAAATGTAGATATATACTTTCTATCTTCGTGCATCTACAAAGATGATTTTCTTCTGTTTCGATTTCATCTGAATAAGTTGACTTGGGGCTAGTTCATTTAAGCAAATCTGCAGAGTAGTACCTCAATGCGCAATCATCCTGATACAGTGCGTTCCAGTGGTTGATGGTTAAGGTGCACTATTTATGGATAGATATGAGTGTAGCCCCGTGAGACAAGAAAATATAGAAACAAAATGTAGCCCCCGGATGAAATTGGCAATCACACTATTGGCTGCTTTGAAAAAAACCGATCGATATTTGCTAGTCACGGTTAGGCTGGGAATATTTCAGAAAGAGACAAGTGCCAGTCAATGTGTTTGCTTTTTGGGGCTATCGGTCAAGCCACTTTGCATGTTGATACACGTACTAAATCAGTGTTTAGTTGCCATTCAGTAGGCGTTGTTTTGAGTCCACTGATTAGTCATCCGGCAATGCGCATGCATATTCGACCAGAAACAGAGCGGCATAAGCCAAAGAAAATCGGGATAATTGTCCTAATTGATGAATAAATGACGTCAACATAAAAAAATAAAAACCGCTTGACTAGAATACTCCTTTTGGAACAGTGAGAGGTTCTGATTCACGAGACGGACGGAGAAAGCATTTGCATGGGTTGAGAAGGGACGTGATGTATAGATTGTAAACATCATATTAATCTGCTAGACCCCAAAGTTATTCGTTACATAATCTGTTGAAAGTCCATGTACTTCAGCAAGCTGGCTGTCCGAAATATTCAACGAAAAGAATGTTCGCGGTTCAATCATACGCGAATACTCTATGCCCGTCTGCAGATTCTCAGCACGAAAGCAAAAAATTTCGAATGGTAAGGATAAATAATTTGAATTTATGGAGTATTTCATATCCAACTTTGTTTCCATGTCAGTCAGTCTATTGCATAATTAGTGAGTGTTGTTCAACTCACCTCTTTCACCTGAGAACATAAACATGTCAGTATCATTCAACAGCAAGAGGGATAGTGGTGGAAATAACAATAGTAAATATTTGACATCCAAAGTTTCTTCTTTAGAATTAAAAGGTAAATGATGGGCCTACGAGATAGATACGCATCTAGGGATGCAAGTGCGTCCAAGTTCCAGATATTTGGTTGATAAGAGCTAGTGGTCGTTTAGAATTGCCACAGATTTTATATACTCAAAGCTGTCGTGCTTTATCAGCATCTTCATCAACGCGTTTCTTACCTGAGTTTTTCTAAGAGAATAAGATGGAAACTGTCTGAAAAACCTGGCCCGAAGATTGTCTAGTTTGCATCAAAGACATTTGAACAGAACAGCAATAAATCTCCAGCATGAACATTTCCTGATGTCCCGCCCACGATAAACAACTACGCCCCACATCCGATCTGTCCTAAAGCTGTTAGTCTGTCAATCAAACGTCTGTGTTATTCCTCTGCTGTTACAGAATGACCGCAGTTTCACAGCTGGTATCCACACATGAGCTAGTTTCCATCAAAAAAGATTCACCACATTTAAGGTACGGAAAATCGTGTAAACGCATAGGCGACACAGAAGTACACGCAATGTGAAATTCTCCGGCCAGCTGTGCACTATTTCCTTTTGCTATCGATTGGGCTTGATTTCTTAAATGTACAACGTTGTGCACCTGGTGCATTTGTCGCTTGTCCATTCAGGTCACGTGAGCTGCGCCAGCCGTCGGTTAAATGTCCCATTACGAGCGGCATCAGATTAGCTGATGACCATGTCCTGCAGTCTGAACGAGCACTAAAATGGAGACAAAATTCATATAGTTTACTTTTGTGCCGCAAAGACCACCCGTGAAAGCTTACCGCATATTGATTAAATATATTCGGGAGCTTTACTGAATTGGGTTAGATTTGGCTAAATGTAACACTCAGGAGTGAATCAGTTATGGTATTCAGAAAAAGGTCGTTTGATAGATTTTAACTGGTATGATACCAAAGCGTAAGGGTGCTATTTCTCAATAATTCCAAACCCTGACACCATCAGATGGAGATTGTATATGGATGCTCCAAAATTTGGTTCTATGCTGGCTCAAATGGCTGAATTGATTTCTTCCCGAGTGCTATCAAGGTTGGATGTGGTCACTCTATGCTCCCCTCTCTTTAGATCTCAATGAAAATGAAAGTGTGGCAGTTTGGACGATGTCCAACCTGAATCCAGCCATTCGGTGGCAGTGGTCAGATTGAAGCCATTAAGTGTCAGCACAAACATCAATGCAATAATGGATAGGAGAGAGCAACTTTTCAGGCCTTCACTCCTTCTCAGCTAGACATGGTAAAACGAAGAGTGAAAAGATGATCTCATCAACTCTTGCCGATTTCCAATCTACCACACTTAAGTGAAATTAACGAAATGTCCAATTTAGTCTGCGGAAAGGTCTGATTTATAGTTGTAAGTTATGGTTTTTCAACATCATAATTGCGGCAGGTATCACAAATCTCCTTGGCGTTGGATACGGCAGTTTTTTCCCAAAGGTTGGGAGAAATGCGTTATAGATGCAAATCCGTAGTCTACAACAAATCTTTCAAAGCTAAGAGAGTATCAGTGGGGTTTCCTCGTCAGATTCCGATTGGCAATTTTGCTCGACGGAGAACGGCTCTAGCTCACCACTGCATCCGTGAATTTGGCCGCCTATTACAAAAGATATAAAGGGCACATTTTCCAAGGCCCACACGCTGTTGGCAAACGGCTTGCATTGTGGGACACGAGTCAACTCGCCTTTAGCTTACAAAATGCTTTAAATCCGTTTGACACAGTCAATCTAACCTATCCTCGAAATTAGAGGAACAGACTCAAGCTTTAGTTGTCCTTTAGTATTAGCATCCCCTTGTATTTTATTCATCACGTAACGGTTGCTCATGTTGGAACTGTCATGTACTGGCTACTGATTCAAATCACTTGTGTCTGGAAAGCTGGAAGGCACCTCTGGGTTCAAGCTTTAATTGCGCTGTTGTTGGTGAGTAAGCAACCGAAACTTGTTTTGCAAAAATGGCCTCGAAACTAACTTAACTACCAGCCACTCTTAAAGATGATTCTTAGGCTAACTGCGCATGACTTTATATGTGGCTCCAGATATTTCAAGAAAAATTTCATAATTTCTGACCAACATTGAAGAAAGTCGGACGCAAACTAGATGAACGTAACCACCGTAAATATCAGTGCGTAACATAATAACAATTTAAAGATAGTTTTTCTTATACCATTTTACTTGGAGTCAGCCTGAACCACGGGGTCGGAAACGACCTTCAATGCTGTAGATAGACCGAGCAGAATCTTCATAGTGGGTATCGTAAATGACAGATTCGAACAGGGTCGATTTGTCTCCCGTTGGTAGTTAACTAGCATATTAGTGTATTTTGCCACTTGTGTACAACTAGGCGTTTGATGAAAGCCTAAGGTTGCAAGGAAAAAAATCGATGTCTTCGCCCACCTGGTGTGCTCCGAGAGGGGGCGAAGACGGTACTGGGTTGTCGAAGGGTTTCCAGCAGCTTCACGAGTAGTGTGTTCTACCAAAAGATCACGTGTCCGCATGTTCACGAATTACTAGCATGGGAGCGGATGGTGACCAACGAAGCAAGTCTGTCCAGTTCGTCGTTTAAGAAAAACTGAATGGAGGTGGCAACTGTGCCACTTGAACTCTAATAGGGAGTTTGGGTTTGACATTCAGTCGCCAAGTAAACGAAACAATTGTCGAATTTTAGCCCGCTTGGTTTCAGCGTATTCAAAAACTTTACCACCGTATTCCAGATTTTTAATTGCTGTGTCAGAACAATATGTATTTGAAACGCACAGTTTGTGGTTTGTATTGGCGTGTTCCTTCGCTTGAGTGTGATCTCCTAAAATTTATGAAGGCCATCAGTTTTCCAGTTGTACACTGATAAGTTTGTTTATGGTATTCTGTTAAAACTGATGTTTACACAAGCGAACATAAGTTATATTGGCAACCAAGTCTGACGCTTGACTAGTGTGTACAATGCGTCATCTATTTTTGACGTTTTCGTACCTTCACAAACCAGGGTGATGACACTAACAAGTAGAGAGAAAGTAAACGCCATGTACAAACACACTTTAGCTGAGTAGCTTAGCTGAATAGAATTGTTGACGAACAAAATGCTGAAGTCGAGAAGTTAATTAGGGTAGGCCAATATGAAGAGTGTTGATCCCCAAAGTGAATTTTCTGACCTGAGCATGAATAAACCCGGATGATATGAATAGGCAGACAATGTACTCGCTGGTTAGGCGAGACTGAGAACCTACTCGGGTGATCACTTGAAGCTACGAACGTTAGATTATCATCGTAATGATTAACATCCCCGGAAAGTATGCATAGGCTGGTGATCGGTTTTGATGAAAACTAGTTTCTTTACTTCAGCCTATCAAAATATGTACGAGTGAAAGTGTTCAGTTTCCGTAAATATTGGGCCGTAAAAAACCTCGAGGGTCGCGCACCTCGTATACCATATTTTGGTTGACCGGTCAACTTACCATGTAATCATTCACTTTATTTACGCCTGCTCCTTAAAATTGCTGGCATTTTGAGGGGGTTCACGACAATAAATCTTTAAACCTATACCACTGTTAAAAAATCCCACCTGTGGGTAGATTGCAAGTCCTATAAACATATAATTCATCATTCATTCTTGTTTAGGTTGTATAAACGGCTGTTCTGTTCGCTGAGTTGAGCCACTAGATTAAAAGCATTTGGTCGCCAACTGAGGCGACATTACCAGTGCATAGCAAGTTAGTGGTGCGTCATACAATGTAGGTGTGCAGAGGTTGAGCAATGTTGTACTTGTCGCGGGGACAGGGTTTGCCTCAGATTACGATGTCTTCTGAACGGTCAGTTCCGTTTGTTTAATAGCTGGCTAGCTTCTTGTTTGGTCAGCATCCGGTTGACCTTTGAGTCTGGCCTCTCTGACTCATTCCCTGTGATTCTCGACTTGTCCCTACAAAGGTTATTATTCTTGTCACCTGACCCTCCCGTTCTCTTTGAGCTGTAGGGAACGTACAGATCATGTGATTAGGTTGTGTATCAACGGACCGCTAACTTACTAAGTGCCGGTGATAACATTCGGTTTGGTGACGAAATGTTTCTCACCAATATTCTCCGCTCACCGGACGGAACACTGACCAGTGAAAGTGATTATGCAGTTGAACTCAAATGAAGCAGAGCTCTTAAACCGAGAGTTTCCCTGGGTGTTCACAAGTTCAATTTCCTTGGCTCTATTTGACGACTCACAATTGCTGCAGAAAGCACGGACTGCGTCTTTTCTAAGCTACCCTGAAGCTGTTCATTGGGAAGCTGTTGGTTAAAAACGGCTATTTAGGTGGTTATAGTCACCCGTTTGTCTACAGTGGCGCAATTTCCCATATCCTTAAAGAAGCATGGGGAGAAATGGGTTTCAGGTTTAATTACTGTTGCGAAACAGTAAAACTCAAAAGATTCGCAAACTTTCCACCTCACCATTTTACATCTATAGTGGATTTCTTTTGCATCCTTGAACTGGAAGTCGGAGCAACGGTGCGTAAAGAATGTAGGTTTCCTCTTTACAAGTTCATCCTTGTGAAATCAAACGGGTCGAGATACTCTAGGTACTGTCCGATCAGTTTCGTCGTTATCTGATATCCATCCCAGACGAGTGAATGGCGAAAAAACGGATCTTTCAAAGGAAATATGAGATCCACAGAACAGTAATGAACTGTACCAGTCGCCCAAAATCATTAGGTTAAACTACCAGACGCTTCTCTCCGCACATAATCACGGTATAAAAACCGTGGTACGACTAGAATTTACTCAGCACAGACAGTCCAAATGAACTACTATACAACCGGAAGACCAGCCAGTCTGACATCAGGTATTTAGTCTGAAAAACTACTGTGGGGAGTCTGGCTTGGAAAGTTGTTGGATAAAAGAGGTAACTAGCCATGATAAATGGAAAAACTAATGCCAAGACCAAAGTGACAAAGCATTTGTCCTGGGATGCAAGTCCAATAGCCGAGACAGATACCTGATATTTCAGTGTTAAACTATCTGTATGACTGGTGCATTTAGGGGAGCGCTGGTTTTAGGTTGCTTATCGGGTGACAGTTGTTCTTCTCATCGATTTAGGCAGTGGGCTTTGCACAATGGCAGGCTGCTTCTCTTCAATAGTAGATGATTATTCAGTTGGCCTGCCCATATACCAGATCATTGCGGCACAGTGTTGAAACTGATCGCGTTGAAGATTTCAGGGCTACCGTACTGGAAGAATAAGGAAATCTTAACTTCTAACTACTGGGTGACCTTGGAGTGTGAGACACTAGATTTTGACCATAGGATGTAAATTCCGATGCGGTTCTTGCAAGTGACGTCTAATAGGAATGACTTTGTAAGTGTTTCGCACTCTTCGGGTATAAAAGCAACATGCTGAAGGTTTTCTGCTTCCAGGGTTGTCTAGAAACATATCTGTACCCAATTAGATGGCTGATTTCGAAGCTCTATAGGACTAGAAATATGAACTGCAGCACAAACATCTTTCAGCTTGCTACAGACTACACCAAGACAAGAGGATAACTTTTCGAATGTGAGGAAGGTAAATGGATTTATTTAAATATTTGTAGTTGAATGATGGAGAGAATGCCACAAAACTCAACTGATAACCAAGCATTCATCTCAGCCGGCTTAACTTTAGGTCCAGTTGTCAGCACTTTGTGGGATGGTACCCCATTTATGCTATAAAAAACAGTTAGGTGATAAACAGTTTCGTATAGGAATTACACCCAGCACGTCGGATGACACGAGTAATAATAACATTATAATAACACTATAATGTGATACGGAATAATATGTGTATTATATACATAATATTCTACAACATGATATAATATATAGCAAGAATGGATAAAAATATCCTCTGCCGGATACTTTTGCAAAACGCAAATCCCACTGTAAAATAAAAGGCACCCTGGCGAGGCTGAAAGAATCTGAATTCTGTCAACTACCATGTCTATTTACACAGACCTCAGAGGTTTATTCCAAGTACAACAATCCAGTTAATACAGCTTCTCAATTCCATGAATCATTTAACACATTTAAATTTCTCCTAGTCGTGATTTACAAGCCAAAAAGCGGACGATGTGGAGAATAGCGTTCAGGCTGTATTGTGTGCATCATGCAACAACGTATGCGCAATCACAACATGATCGTTCTGAGGGGCATGGAGAAAAACGGCTAATGTTTAGCTTAAAAAGCGTACGTTGGGTAATCCCTCATCACAAATTACGTAATAACTAGAAAGACCCACACTTCACACCTGCATCTAAATTTCTTAATCTTGAACTTTTTTCTTCGTAATAAGTGCAGAATGCCGTTGCATAGCCAGAGCTTTTTCCTGCTTGCTAAATATACACAAATTGACAAACGGGTCAATATAAGACAGCTAACAACAATGCACGCGTTTTACGACACCGCTTGCCTAGAGCAGTTTCTTTATACGCTCTCCGGAAAAAAATATAGTATGCCGAACGGGGCTGAAAAAACAGTGATTTTCTGCTGGAATGCAAAAGAAGCAAAACCGTTTATCGGATTATCCGCGCAAGACACTTTATATATCTTGTCCATCTTGTGAACCAGCATGGAAAACTTGCCATTAACTAGAGAGATGTTTCTCGTCCACCACAATTCACTTCTGCGTTTACCGAGTGTTATACTTTCGTCCTTCGTCAGCGAAAGGAAAAATGAGGCAATTTGTCAAAAAGGGCTACCGTTTCGCCCTAACTTATGGTAGGTGATGACGGAGGAAGCGTACTGTGCTAGCTGGTTCCGTGTCCCAAAATAACCTCCCTCAAAAGGTACACAGTAAGTGTTGTTTATGACAGAACAGTGTGATATTGACAAAGAAAAACATCATGTCCTTTGACCATGTACCCCGAATCAGTCTATACCAGGAAAAGCTTAGTTATGTTGATATGTTTACTTGCTGTTGCTCGGGTGACAAGAATATCGATAAATCATAAATGGGAAATAAACCTCTGATCTGTACAGTAAACAGTGTCCCAGACCCTCCCTGTAACGATTCCCCTCTAATCTGATTACCGTTCTGAATTTCGTACCCACAGTTTACCTTTATACATGTAACACCTTCCATACCCGCGGTACGACGACTTGTTATCGAAATGACAAAAATTGACCAGTATCTATAACAAGATCTATTGTCCTGTGTACGTCAGCTCCTAGACAGTAAAGCACGAGACTCTGAGTCAGTTACTCGCGGAAACACCTAGGAGGGCTTTTGAACCTCCAAGTTACTTTGCTGCAATGTACTTCTATCTTCTTTTACGAATTTGTAAACATATGGGCTGATTTTGTCAACCAACAGGTGGGTAATAATTTAACTAAAGTCACTAGTATACCCAAACGATGACCGGTGATCGCCAAATCTCGTAAGGACAACTAAACAAGTAGTGCATGTAAAGGGTATCCTGATGGTCCGCAGAATCCAAGACAGCCATGGCACACACGGAGAGCTATGCACTCCAACTCAGCATCCAGTTTGGCCTTCACAATGGTGCCTGCAGAAAGCCACGTCTATGGCGGCTGTGGATATATTCATCGTAAATGTCCACAGTGCTAAAGTGGAGATTTGTATAGATTTGTATAACGAAAGCAGATACGATAAATCATAATATAATTTGAAACGATAAAACAAAGTGGCACCGTTCAGCACATTACCCTACAACACACTATAGGCACTCACATGTTTTTGGATAAAATACACACATAATACTACTCGACGAAATGCTAAAGCGGAATTCGATGCAATACACTAAGTTACATAAGCGGTAAATTTGGCGCATTACCGACACCACAAACCGGCAACACCAACAGAGGACTTGGTGTTACTAACAGCATAAGTTTTGGCAGTACAACTCGAGAGAATAAGCGCAAGCATGCCCACATGGTGATCCATAACGGTCAAATTATATGAAGCCGAATAAACAGTTGAGAACTACGGTGTATGCTCAGGGTGGCCAAATAGCTGATATCCAGGGGAGGTTCCGACCATCATAACTTCGAGTAGCCAGCTATTGTTGGCTAAAATCTGCATGGTTTTTGAATCAGTGACCCCACAGATCCACACTGCAGTAGATTCTACTCCGTAATGCAGCTTATCATCGTCGCCGTCATCGACTTGATAATAAATCATCATCGTCTTCTGAGACAGCTATGTTAGTGTCGACACTGATGCTCCACCGCCGTACAATCACAGAATCTAATTATTTATACTTAAAGCGTTTGAGAAAGGATAGTAGAAAAGAGTGAGTAGTAGATAAAACTGCTGCTTGCCTGTACCAGGCATTCTGAGATGCCTAAATCTTCAGACGCTCGATCAGACAAGTTGGAAAGAAACTGACAGCACAAACTCTCTTGACATCGGTCAGCCGCCATTTCTTGCACTGTGTCCAACCAAGCGCAGGGGATTACGGAGACACTATCCTGAAAGGCGAACCACAATAACAATATCCAAACTCTTCGTGATCTGTTCCACACCCTTCACCAAAGCCATATGTTGTCCATCTTACGGTTTATGTCATTCTTCTGAAGGGACGGAGGACAACACTCGTCTCGGCAGATGAGGTTTAGGCATGTCTTGCATATGGCCGAGCCAAGGTAACACACGTTTGGAAGCTAAAAATTTGCAAAAATATTAATATGTATATGTAAAATAAATGAATAAAGAAAATGCGTAAATATATATGATATAAATGTGATATGTAGTACATGAGATAACCAAATGCAATAAGTTAGAAGAAATTGCTGTGCGTAAGATACTAATGAAAGACAAAGAGACAAATTGGCAACTTACAATGTGGTTTGAGGCGGCGAACCACATAATACCTGTGTAGACTCAGGCAGTGGTCTTTCACCCCATGGCTGTCTACTAACATAACACAGCCTTTCAAACAAACAGAATTGCATTTAAGGAATTTTTTTCTCGTTACTTTTAGTGAAATTTCAACATGTCTGTGCTAATAAATCACTAGAGAAGCCTCATGATTTATTCCGTAAACTAGGTGACCCGATAACATGTAATTTGATTGAAAGAACACTTTGATGGTTCGGAGAAATATATAGCAGTAGAAACATTAGAAACAGCTGAAGGCTGTTGCCTGGCGGACGAAATAATGCACTTTACGTAGGACAAGAAAAGTTAGGTCGGACTGTTACTTTAAACAACTGGCCCAATTCTAAAGGTTACAAGGTGAGCTAGCAGACCCTTAGCAGCTCTACAGGATTGTGACAAAAGTCTCTCCTGATACAAGCCTGAGAACCCTTTCCATAAAAAGGCAGGATTGGTGACTTATCAGTGCAGAACATGATAAGGTCCTCACAGTTGCTTTTAATAAACAACGCTCACTATACCCATAAAATAGGTTATACTCTCAATAAGAAGAGGCTATAGTGTGAGGAAGATAACAGTTCGAAAATAACTTCACAAGAAATAGACCACCAGGTATATGAAATTAACCAGCACATGTCTCTCAAAGCTTTATGGACGTCAAAATAACCCAGTGCAATGATGTTCGGGTTTCCAGGTTACAACAGCGTGAGCGAGAGGAAAGTTTTGTGAAATTTCTGAGTCGCATTTGCGACGAGCTATTCAAGGATCCCTTACAAGACGGCTTACTTGAAAATGTTGAGATCACCACCTTTCTTATGAAAGTACCACGTTATTTAGCTCCGTTGGACACCGAAAATATACATGTATATAGCTGTCACTAAGCTGAAGCATCTACTTCTAATCAGCGCCAAGAACTTCCGCCCCGGTCTTCAGGGTCTATGTCGTGGAGAAAGTGGCTGTGAGAACCTTAATCCGCCCCCATGTGGCAGATACTTTTATAGCTAGTCTAGAGGAAAGTCAGTTGTAAGCAACGAACTGATAGTTTCCGCTTATCAAGGAAAAGCAGGAAATCTCACTCGGTTACCTATACTTTGACATCAGTGTTACAGCACGAGTTTACTGACCGGAAGGTGCGTGGTTCGAACCCGACCTCTACCTCTCGAATTCCCCTGTCTAGGCTTGGGCAAGCTGGCAGTATCCCAGCCCTCGTGCCTCCTTCTGGTGGCATGGCAGTTAGGCACCGAATGGGTGCTACAGCTGAACGATCCGACATCAGAATGAGCACCGTACACGGATAAAATAAACAGTGCTTTCACAAGGAACCTCAAAAACTGAGCATCATCATTCGGCCAACGCAATTCGCTCAACCGTTTGCTCAACGGTGCATGTACGGAACCATAATACTGAAAGTTTCATAGTAGATACTGTGTTCTCATTCCAAAACTTTGATGTACCAACCTTACTGAGATTTGAAGGAGATAATAACAGTGAATCATTGGGACGTCGAGTCATATTTGTTGTAAAACACGCTTTCCCGCAAAGTGAGTCTTGCTTCACACTTGAACCCACATTCTAACCCCTCTTATTGGGGTGTGCCCGTCCCCGGCCACCATAAATTCCCTGTTGTCTAGCCCTTCAACATCATTTTATCCGCCAGGCCACCTACTCGGATAGAATAGAATGACGCACTTAACTGGGGTTATCAGGGAAAAGGCCAAAGTGAAGGGGCTCGTAAACTGATCAAACAGGCCCACTTTCATCGCTGATCAGAACAATAACTAAAGCAAGCGTCATGTATCGGGCTAGATTTACTGGATTTCTGACAGCAGAATAGCATATGCGCCTCGACAGCGTTCCTCCAATCTGTAGAGGCAACTGACATTTTATAATAACACCCGAACAGCCCAGACAGAAGCCGCTGTTCATTTTGCTGGCTTTAACTTGGAGCAATGAGTATCTATCTGCTCAACTGTATACAGTTTTTCAGAAGTTTTTTTCGTTTTTGCTTACCATGTTGACTATAAATGCAGGGATGAACAGAAACTGACTTTTCTTCGTACAAAACTGCAATACTGTCAGTGTTGTTTTAGGCTCTTTACAGTCGCACTTTTAATCATTATTACAAGCATGACCTTTGTAATCATGTTTCAACAGCAAAACTTATTGATTGTTTCAAGGCATGATTGTGATATGGAAAAAAACGGTAACCATGTGATCCTATCGCCACTGGCATTTCATCGCCCGATTCAGACGCAAAAAAGTTATGCGAATGTTGTGGCTTTTTCGGATGTTGCGTTCACGGGAGATCTAGCTTTCGGATAAAGACTAAAAGGTCCTCGGCTATTAAAAGGTACAGGGTTTCGATGGCATTCCTGGCGCTGGACAAATACCAATCCACTCAGTTGAAGACGACCGCGAAATCCTACACAACAACCAAAGTGGATGCAAGCATACTCTTTAAAATGACATGGATGTTGCGTACAACTTTCAGTACCGATGATCTCTTCCTAATTTATTCCACCTTCTACCATGGCATGCCCCCTAGTACAATCCAGTACATCTGGATTTTATGGTTTAACTGCATTGGCTAACTTTGGCCTCCAGAATCTTCGCTGAGGAGCAGAGCACTTGATGGGGTCGAACTTCATTGGCTGACAAATGGATCAGTGTTTTTCGAGGGGGATAACTGTTCAGTTTTCCTCTAGTTGAACAGTAACAGATGCAGCTTGCGCTTCGTTGTGACAGATGTGCAAAATACTCTTCAAACTTGGATTAACGCGACGGTATCTTCAAATGAACAGCTCACATGAGAGGAAGCCTATCATAACAAAAATAAATTTGATACTGGCCATTCAATTTTATTTATAGAATCAGTTTTCGTTCATAGCCTCACTTTTCTGCTACCGATTCATTTGATAGAATCTCACGGCTTCACAATAAAAATTTGTCCAGATACACTGAAAACGCAGTCTGATTTGATTTGTGCAACCATGAAAATGGTTAGACAATGAAGCAACACGATTATTAACTTCCATCAATTTTTCATCCAAGAATTGATCTTTCATCAAGTTTGATGTAATGCACCGATGAACGCCAACCCAGCAAGTTCCGATTTTGAAAAAAAACAGGCTCTTTTTACCAAACATTTAGATCGTAGTTACCGCATTTAATCTTATCACCAGTTATTTCGCGCTAGATCCTCGATTTTCACTGATGCTTGTCGGTAAACTATCACGTACAGTACCACTTGATTGCACAGAATCGAAAGAGCATGAAAAGATGTCTCTTATTCTGTACTCATTGAAACATAGAAAGGAAACCTAGAATTTGGTTCCCTATTTTATTCTAAGAAGCGAGAAAATTAGAACCAGCTAACTCGGTCTTTTAACAAACGTCACTACGCAAAATTTCAGTGGAACGGCATCATTTTAGTTTTCGCGGTGGAATTCAATATTTTCGAGACCGCGCAGGCATATTTTGTTGTATTTTATGCCTTTAAGTAAACAAGCGATCTTAAACATGTGTTAGCCCGCTGCAAAGGATGAAGTTCCTAGGATCAAGACCTCAGTAAGGTGCTGTGGTGTTTGTCATTGAGGAAGAAACGACCTCATTTAAAGGCGGATGTCTAGAATGAATAATTGTTGAAATGTTGATGCACAGGTCATCCAGCCGGACTTTGAGCGTAGGCCCTGTTCAAGTTCCGCATACATTTTTGGTTTGCTAGCGCGCCTTCTTTGTGAAGCGCAGTGCATTTTTTTCGGCCGAAGTTCAGTGACAGAAATAAGGCCAGAAACGAAAGTTTTTCTTGACCGGCATCAGATGAACAAACGATTCTGTAGCGCATTATAGGCCAAAACAATACGAAATCAAGGCGCGGTAGATTGAGTTCAGCAGGAAATGGCCAACCTGTCACCATTCTGAAAGAGGCTGGTGAGTGCACTGGTGATGACTTTTTTGATTACAAAAAGAACGGTTGCAAGTTGAATTCCAAGTTCGGCGAACATATCAGCTGTCTCTTGATCATCCAGCAGTCAAAGCACCCGAGTTACAAACTGCCAACCGATTCGGGTGCCGCACTCTCAAAACAGCCAGTCGATGGAAGACGTTCGCCCGCCGCTAGCCTCCACACAACAACAGACACTTTTTCACTATGACACTATTCATCCGTTAACTCTAAATAAAAAAAATCCATCGTTCTTAGCACCATTCTGTTTCTTATAAAAGTCAGAATCCGACAGTTGTTGTCGCCTACTCCTTTTCATCCTCTAGGGAATTTACAATACTGTCGACCTGTCAGCAGACGAAATGTAGTCCGTTGTAACCGTGCTAGAGCCGACATGGCCGTTGACAGACGTATGAAAAGATGCGCGTGTGCGGAGTAGGCGAATCGGATGTGTCGTGAATGCTCCTTAGAGAACATAGGGAAATAAGATGTGTAAGGTCTAAACGGGTAAAAAACATTGGCGGTTCTGGATCCGCTCGCATTTTATTTCCACAATTTCGAGGTTCTCACATCCTGTATGCCGATCAGTGAGCCAATTTGCACTATCCTGTGACATCGGCCTTAACACTGAAAAACCTATGTTCTGTTCACTTTGCAGTACATTGGGCAAATATGTGGTCCAGTATGTTCAAAAGATGTTACTATTCCATTGATTAGAAATCATTTTCGACAATTAGACAAATCGTAAGTATTTAAATTATTCTCACCAATCAGAGATCTTCATGGAGGATTCCGTCATGGGCCCCGAAATTCAAGCCAGATCCCTAAAATCTCAGTAATGCGAGGGGGCGTTACCCAGCAGCCACGTATTAGAAGAATAAACCACGTGACACCGTTTATTAATTGCAAACTATTAACATTAGGATGACAGTGCTAGGATAGTTCACTTGTTACTTTGATCCAAGGGACCGAACGACTTATCTTCAGACGCTAATCAGATAACCTCTGATAAAAAAGCTAAGGTTAGCAATATTCAACCCAATCTTCTTTGAATGAGAGATTTAAGCCGGCGTTAAAATAATGCATCGGTTTTTAAGTGATAGGAGGACTCACATGGCAGATGTTTCCCCGGAGAACGGACAGAGTAAAGGGGATTTAGGAGTGCCTGGTTGCGAAGGCTATGAGCTCGAAGCGCAGTCGAAAAACACCTCAGCATGGACAAGAACCAGTGATCTTTCATTAAAGTATGTCCACCTGGATTGCCTTTATACACTTTTTACCGGTCGGCGAAGGTGAACGCCTATCTCAGACACGTTTGTAACAAGCAGCGAACACGGACCTGCCTCAGGACACCAAAGAAGCTCACTGGCTGAAACAGCTTGAGTAATTCAAAAGAAGCAGTCAACTTATCGTAGGAACATGAAGGCTTTCCTAAACATAAAAAGAGACGATCCCAAAAAACCTTGCAAATGAATTCAACCTGAGCAGCTAAGCCAAGCAAAAGGTGGTAAAAGTTGGAAGTGGAACCTTAATTACCAGGGGGCTGCCAGTTATCGTGGTGTGCCAACTAGATGATAAACCAAATGGGTACCCGATTCTCTCAACCTCGTTTGTGTAGTAGCGGGTTCAGTCTTCAACATGAACGGAACAACTAGGTCTGCTTAACGAATTAAGTGGAATGAGGAAGTCTTAACTAGCTCTATGATCTCAGTATCCTCACCTCGATTTTTTTCCGTCTAAAACAAGTGGCAGCCGTCGCACAAGGTGAGCAGTATTTGTACAGAAGTTCACATGGAGAATAAGTGTAACTGTATAGCATCCGCGTTAAATCAGATGAGAGGTAAAAGCTCAGTGGTCTAGTTACCCTTTTGTCAACCAACTCAATTCAAGTTATCAGCTATAAACCATGTACCGTAGGCCCATGGGTTCCAGCTGCTACAGTTTCGATCACCGGAAAACGGGACTGTGGGACATACAACCAAGCCTTGAAGGTGAAGGAATACTCAGTTTGTTCGAAAGTTGGATAGCTATGCATTAAAGGCGATATCTTTGATGCACGATCGCCACTGACTGCGCGACTGGGTCATTACTGCCAATGTCATTAATCGTTGGTGGTTTGAGTCCCAGGGTCCCCATCCAGGAAGGCAGCAGTTGCCGTCCCGGCTAAGTTTACTGGTGAGCGTTTTCGTACTTAGTTGCCAAGTCATATACTGTCTACCTCTCGGTCGCTTTTACTCAGTGCAGGGCTAGGCGAAAAGATCTTTGCGAGGCAGGCGGTTTTCTGGCATGCGGAGTACATGTCCTAACCAGTGTAACCTATGAATCGTGAATAATTCTTCTATTGTGGGAGAGTTCCTTCTTCCTGAGACCATCTGGCGTACCTCAGCATTGCTAATCCGATGTTCACTCCGGACCTGACCAATGCTTCGGAGACACCGATGATCAAACACTAACATCTTGCGTATGTCCTATGCACGTAGGGGCCACGTCTCTGATCAATAAAGCAGTATGGATCGCACCATCGCAATGTAAACCCTTCCCTTGACAGACAAACTAACGTCACGTCGGCGCCATAGGTGTCGGAGGTTGGCAAAAGCTGCCCTGGCCTTTCCGATTCGAGAAGTAATTTCACCTCCAGTCAGTCCACAGGAACTTATACAGTTGCCCATGTAAACAGATTTATCTACCACGCCCGAAAACATGAGGTGGGGGTTTGATATCATCCAGTCTTGCAGCAGCATTTTACACTTTGCGGGTGTGAAGCGCATGCCAAACCGTGCGGCACAGATATTTAGATTATCTAAAGTCGTTTGCATTCGGGAAGGATCCGAAACAACGGGAGCAATGTCAGCTGCATACCCAATGTCTGTGAAAGAACGTCCCGGGAGCAATTCGACTCCCGAGGTTTCAGCGGCAGGCAGGGAAGGTTCAAGCAGCATATCAATAACAAAGTTGAAAAGCAAAATTGAGAGAGGGAAGCTTTGTCTTACACCACTGAACGTGTTGAACTCAGACGAGATCTTCCTGTGTACTCGTACGCGCCCACGGAAGTTCGCATACAATGTCCTCATGAGGGATAGAATTTGGGATGGGGCTCCTTTGATCGCCAGACTCTGGCAAAGTTGCTGACGATCGACAGAATCAAAAGCAGCTTTCAAATCCAGAAAAACAACCAACGTAGGACGTCTGAAGGAGTGGCGCTGTTCAAGAAATTGTCTCAAGTTAAAGATATGGTCGATGCACCATCGACCGTGGCGAAACCCAGCTTGGTTCTCACGAATCTGTCTCTCCCGATAATCCATCAACCTGCGCAAAATAATGCCACAGAGCATCTTAGGTGCGACGGATACCAGACTGATACCAGGATGGTTTTCAGTTGACGTTCTTGCTCCCTTTTTGAAAACTGGGATGACGGTATAGGAGATCAGTTCGGCTGGTACCTTGTTTTCTTTCCAGATCTTCTGCAGTATGATTGTCAGACTGTTCACCAGGACCTCGTCACCTTCTTTGAAGACCGCGGGGTGTAACCCACCCAGCGAGGTGCCTTTTCGCGCTCCAGGATTGAAATCTCACGCTGGATTTCGGTTGCTGATGGTGGGTTGTTGTCAATGATCCATTCGGGCCCGCTTGATTCTTCCAGCGGTTGTGCTGAAGGATACCAGGAGAACTGTTCTTTGAAGTGCTGAAGACGGCGATTGATGGAGTCTTTTTGGCATATTGTCTCACTGACACCTGCCTTCTTTTGAGCCGTCGATCGGACCAGTTGAAACAGGGCGCGACTGTTGCTTGCGGCGAAAGCCTTCTCCATCTCCTTGGCCTCTGTCTAGGCTTGGGCAGTCTGGCAGTATCCCAGCCCTCGTGCAACCTTCGGTGGCATGGCAGTTAGGCACCGAAAGGGTGCTACAGCTGAAGGATTTTGGCCTTCGAAATCCACCAACGTCCTCTGTCATTCTTCAAGCTCCTGCTTGTCCAGTGATTGAGGGATATGCGTGCGCCATCATAGTCACTATTTGCTGGTATGTCCTTTGTGGCAACAATAAGATCTGCTGACCTCGAAGATATTCATTGTTCGTTTAGTCGAGTCAGATCGCCTGGACAAACAGTTCTGGAAGCTGAGAGCATAGCTTCTTTAACTCGCCTCCGTTCAACTTCCAAGCAATCCCCGTAATCTACATGACTGTGCGTTTCCAGAAATACTTTTCAGCTACTGAAACTTGTCGAAGTTGATGAATGGCGCAGCTCTCTTTCGGCACACATAGTGCTGGCGAGAAACGAAGTGCTAAGCGGGCCCGCGCGATGGCGTGATCCGAGTCAAGTTGCACACCCTGAAGGAACGACAATCCTTAACTGAGGCTCTCCATCGGTAACTGATAGCCATATGGTCCAATTGGGTCCACGACTGTCTTGTGCTAGGTGGCCTCCAAGTAACTTGGTGTGAGAGTTTGTGTTGGAAGTTCGTACTGTCCAGGAACAGACAACGATCTGCACACAAATGAAGTGGTCGCTCTCTATTATCCATACGCTCAGCATCAACTCGAAATCTACCACTCAACTGAGCTTCTTCCGGGCTTAGTCGTCCAACTTGGGCATTTATATCACCCAACAGGATTACTATATCCGTCCTTCTTGCTGACCGAATCAGTCGTGACAGACCTTGATAAAACTCGTTCATCTCAGTCTCAGAACTGCCATCTGTTGGGGTATGCTGATACGACAAACAAACACCGTTTACCGCATCGACCTGCGTTAGTCTTAATTGAGCCAGATAACCCCACAGTGCTTGGGCGACTGTTTACTGGCGCAGCCTTGGGGCTCAGTGCAAGTCCCACGCCATATATACAACGAGCCATTGCGTGAGGATCACCGGGTGCCCGAAGAGTAAAATGTGGAACATCTGAGCTCGTCCTAAGCGGTCTGAGGAGCACGACCAAAGTGGGGTCTTGTATGCGTGTTTCGGAGACACAACAGACATCGATCGAGAGGAAAGCAAGGTTTCAGCAAAAATGCCTGATGCCCAATTTGACAGAGACTATGGACAATAAGGGGTGCAACGTGGATCAGATCTTTTGAGGTTAGTAGGTGATTATTGTGGTTTATTTTTCTGGGCGACGGTTGAGACACGAAGTGGTTAGCAGATGGATTGATTGCACTGCATTTTACACTGGGTGGGGAGGAAGTGTGGGAAAAGGCCGGTGAGCGAAGAGCTGCAAGGGCAATTGATACTTCCCGGTTGCCCAGGCCGAAGAAGGGGTTTGAGTTGAGGTACTCCACCTTGAGCCTTTGAATCAAGCGTCAGACCCCCAGTCGGTGGGAGGATGTAGAATTTTGTTCGGTGACCCTGCCCCTAGCCTGACTCAAGAGTCTGGACCGCGAGACAGCGGTTGTTAGGGTTTTCATGGGGGACCCTTCCCGGAGCCGAGGAAGGTCCCGAGGGCGCAGGGAGTAGGGCATTACTGCCTCACCCTGATCCGGCTGCGCACAGCAGGTGCCTTCTGAGCATCACCGGACTCTTCGGTTTTAAACCCGTCCTTCCTCGAGGGAACGCAGCACCGCTGCTTCCATATATATAGACGTGCTGGTCGCCTGGGGGAAACGCCTTACTGTCTTCACACTCCTGTCGCAGAGGGTAGTATGACTTTACCTCCAGACCGCCCCGTAATACGATTACTCGCAGTAAAGGGACTCGCTGTTTTTCGTCGGGCTTCTCCACGTTGGCCTTCCTGGCATGGTTGAACCTTGGGGAACTGAGTTCTAGTCAGTATAACTTGCATGATCATTGGAGCACTGAAGCCTGACCACGACAAGGTGACAGCTTTGGGTCGGGACCCTTTTTGTCAATATAAAAAGTTATCGGATCTGCTGTGCTAAATACGACAAACTAAGACGGTGACAAAGTGAACCTCGAGTGAATTTCTCATTTGTGATATTCTTCAGTCTGACTTGTTCAGCAGAGGATGCTGCATGATTAAGTGGAGCTGATATTCAAGTTAGCAAAATAGCTTAATTGACACAGTATTATCTGTCAGGTCACTGAAAACTCCATGACTATTATTTTATACTTAAACAACAACATATGGTATGCGTAGCTAAAAAATATTCCCTAACTTAGCCTCTGATGAGCCTAGTAAGGGCGAAACTGGTGCTGGTTTGTTAAATAGTCTCTATTAAATTTGCTAGTAGTGTCTTATTAAGTAAATTACCCTGATGCCCCGAATACTGGATGACACGATAGTTTCATTTGAAAAGTGCCATGAACAAGTGATCCACTTGAGCCCTGTTAACCATCGAGCAAATGTGAAACTAAGTGTTTGACTTCATACATGTCAAAATAATTGTCCAACTCAGAAATAAGGGAGCTTCAGGGATTATCCGTTGAGCCAAAAAGGAAGAAATAAGGGAGCTTGGACTTCAGGGATTATCCGTTGAGCCAAAAAGGAAAAAAAATATCTATCGGCTTCCCAGCATACCTTAGAGATAATAGCAAAAGTAGTAGCATATAAAGAAAATGGTGTCTTTCTTTTAAACCCTGAAATGGTCTCATCAGTCATTTAATTGGGGTTGAAAAATTCCTTTGCTTTGGACAACAGCAAATATCCCGATACTAGGTGAAGCAATAAGGAGTTCTCCCGCTTTTCTGTGCCAATCACCGGTTGATTTTCTAGTGTACCGCCATTCAACCGCTAATCAGTGTCAGATAATCAGGTAGATGGAAGAGAACAGGGTCGTCTTTGTCCTTCCGTTGTTTAAAAGTATAAACCAGATTTCAAATTGAGAAAATCAGGCCAACTATTGGTTGCATTACCTTATATGTCGCAGCTGTTGAGAAAATATTGATTATAGTTGAAGGGTTCGTCCAACTGGGGACAAGTAATGTCTACTGAAAAAAATAAATCAAGATGTAGAAGTGTTTTACCCCCAAATGAAAAAATCACTACGCACCACACAGATCTCAAGGAGACCCGGAAGCGCATCCTCCTATTCAGTTTCCTGCAGTTGATCGATAGTGGATTTAGCTGGTACTTGGACAAGGTAAACGGCGACCTATGCAATAGCCGTGTAATTCCAAATCATGTGACCTGTTGTCAACTGTTTTCACTGTGTTTCACTTGATAAGATGAAGGTCCATCTGCCTTACACAAAGTTTTCAACCTCAGGTCTAGTTTGCATTTTGGAACAAGGCAGGTGAATTTGAAGTCCTAGTTCTGGATTGACGTCCGGGATATTCCAATGGCACATTTTTTTCAATCTCCGCGTCCACAACAGAAATGTCATAATATACCATAGTGATTGTCATAAAGGGTAGAATGAAAACAACAAGATGGTGATAAAACTACAGAGATAGAAGTTACTTTGCACATAGAGAGGGGACTAAAATATGTTACTACAACTAACGTCAAATAATTCCGACCCAGTAAAGAGTACAAGCGTTGATATTTTTCAGCGGTGCGAATTGGTTTCAATGAAACAAAATTCACAGCAGAGATCCAGATGACTATGAAAACAATGTTTTACGGAACACCTGGAACTCGTTTGACTTCGTGTACAATGGGAAACACTTTGTTCTGAATCGGATTGAGCAGCGGCAGCTTATTCAGCCCTGTAGGCTAATTTCAGCGAAGTCTAGGAACTTTTAGTAAACATAAAAATGAAACACTAGGCTCTAAAACGCCAGTGCGTTCCCAATACGTTATCTAGAATTTTGTGGGACTCACCAGCGATGTTTGACACAGCAATTTGAGAGTCAGAAAAATTTCGTCCCTTCGGTAAATGTTTTGAATTCCGAAATCCGAAGCAACACGGATTGATTTGAACCACTTTCTGCTGGTGCCGACTGGATAGTCCGGACATCATCTAGGTGAGCCAAATGTTCAGCAATTCCAGGCGGTGCCAGCTACCCTGTTTGGTTACAACAACATTACGACCCAGATGGTGCCTCTGCGCCAGTTCCAACTAGTACACAGGAGTGACTCGTGAGGCTCAATTGTAAGGATTGTAGAAAGTGCTGCAAAGGAAAAGCCGTCTTGGTAACCCTTTGTCGAGTTCGTGTTCATGTAGGCATTGGCACGATCGTCGTCGCCTGTTTCCGACGAAGACTGGCCTGAGTCAACACCACCTACACGCACACTTCAACCAGCATAATGCAGATAAGCTCGACTGAGTCTGAACTTCTAATGACCGCTGTTCCCAACACGAGAAACAGTCACATGTGCTCCTAGCTGACAGGTTGTATCCGTCTTATGACACGCAAACCGCGTTGTTCTTGAGAATGGAAAACAGTTCTCCTGGTCGGTCGACTCTCAGTATCTCGTCATCCCCGATTGCCACAGAGGAATGTGGCAAATATATCCACTGTCCTCAATATGATGCATCACAGCGATGAATGTGGCTGTTTGATTTTTGAGCTACCAACTCAGTGATTGCGCTAGATGACTCAGTAGAGTTGATCGAGACTGGTTGGGCTGTACTGATCATGTGACTGGCGAGAGTACTTGTCACGCGTCTGGCCTCCCCAGTCTTTTGGCAAACCGATGTGTTCGCCGGTTAACTGAGAGATGTACGTAGTTTTTGGAAAATTTACAAATAAATGAAATAGAGCAACCGTGGACCGGTACTGTCCCTGACATTTGTATTGAGCAGTCGGCCACTGTTGCATTGTATCCTCAACTGTGTTGCATTGAGGATTCGCCTAGGGTCTGATCACCTTTTAGGAAATGTTGTAGTTTTTAAATGGCACCTGAATGTAGATGGGCGTTTTTGCGACCATTAGGCTGGATGTTGGTTAAAATGCCTCTAGGTAACCTTCCTCTATCGAATTCCTCCAGATAACCCAAGTTCAGCATCCATTTTGTCATTTGTGCAGATCCCTAAGCACTGGAAATCTTATTCGGTTGAAAAACAGGGCGCTCATCTCAGGAAATCAACGAACACATATCAGTTTAGTTGTAGATGATTTCGAGGTTTGTAGAATTCACGTTCGCACTACTCTCGTTTTAACTGTTACTTCTCCTGTCCTGTCCCAATTATTCTAGTGAATCCCCACCGCAGGACGGAGCGCTGGGCATGAGTTTCTTCCTTATTGGGGCTCATCAGCAGTGCATATCTTTGGTCGTGTCAGGGTTCGAAATCCGGCCGTCAGACATGAGGGACAAGCATGTTACCACTACTCCACCAGCCACCCTGGACGCGTCTGAATTATCACGTCCAAACACGCGAAAATGTTCAGGCTTGAGTGGTCTGTCGAAAAACTGGGGTGGTCAGGCATGGTTTGTTAGACGTCTCGACCCGTCTGACGTGTCTCTCCAGTTGTCTTTCGAAAGTGCCTATAATCCAGCAATACCAGACTTACCACTTTTCCTACGGTCATTATTTTTTCACAATTCAGGGAGAAATCAGCAAGTGAACGAAAGAACGAGCCCTGCTGGAGTCTATCACATAATTTCCAATACTTAATGAAGCGATTTTTAAGTCATTTTTTGTAGGAGGCATCCACCACCATTGCGGTAGGCCACTATTATTAAAGTACACCTGACAGTAAAAGACACGAGTGTATCTATGATGACTGTGCCCTCGTTTAATTTGGTGACGCGTGAGACACTGAGGTGCCCGATTTTTTACGAGTGATGTGAGTTGGAGCACAGCACAGTGAAGAGGATGAACTTTATTGTAAGAACAGTTTTCCATGCACAGGCGCGTCATTCAATTAAATGCACCAGGAAAACTTTTATCCACGTCTCTTTTTACACAGTGATTATAAGAACAAACCACTGTGCAATGCTCCCCAGGACTGGATTAATTTCGCCAAACGACATGAAAACTTTTACGGTGATTATGGACATGATTTTTGAAATTGATTCATAAGCATCTACTTCATGGTGCGCTACTGTTCCAGAAGTATATGTTGGCGCCACGATTGTCCCATGAGTTTACCTTTGCACAGGATGTGTATACGAATGACAACATCGGCGCCATCTTCGGCTATTCTTCGAGGCCTGTGAAAGGCACTGCCCCACACAAGGCGTCAGTGTAATTGTTACCTTTTTGTGACAGAGTATTAACTGGCATTTCACGATCTGCTAACTGAATACATATGACATATTCTGCTTATTTTTAACAAGCCATTGATGGCGGTGAATCAGAATCCGTTCGGTAACCTACGTAGGCTTTCTGAAATCAAAGATCCAACCAAGACGTTATTTCAGAATCATGTACCAAAGAAGTCACCTAGTAGAGAATTTGGTAAAGATGAAGATCACTTCGTCATATTTATTGAAACTACACAAACATACTAAGCTCTCGAGGTCAAAATATTAAACAAATTTATCTACTACCAAGCACTTGAGCAACTCATCCTCGATGTTTATCGAACGGTTCGTATGGACAGTCAGCTCGAAAGTTCACATACTTACTTCCACTTTGATGCTGCCCAAAGGGGAATTTGTAAGATATCGTCCACAACTCCAAATCGTTGATAAAAAGGAATGGTGATTTTGCGGTATTTCCTTTATCGAGCATGGTGTCCAAGTTTTTTAAAACGAGATTTCGTCCTGCCGAAAAATCCAGGAGCGCTGTATGACTGTTTCAACGTGATTGGGAACCATCAACAGCTAGCGTTTCTTTCCTCAACCCTCTAGCCAGTAGTTTAAAGCTAAACCATTCGGCCACAAGTGGCTGATCACCAATGTGATTTTCAAACTTTGCTAAAAGCCAGGAAAGGGCATATATAGATTTCTCAAACGAAATCTCTACTATGAGTAGGGAACCATAAAATGCTCTGGGATGTCTCACGTCATTTTCTTGATTTGGTTTACCTTGAACGGACCTTAGCTGGTTGTCCGAGGTGCATGACCATACACAACTTCTGATTTACACTCATTGAAAACACACCTCAAACGACAAATGATTCTTACGACTTCTGATAGGTTTCTGCTTTCTTCCACTCACTACAACCAATGCGTTTATCGGACATTTTATAAAGAAATACCCCAGGAAAACCCACTGCACTTTTTTGTGACACTATCCGGAGTTGAAACAAGTGTCTCATTAATTTACCATACTGGTAGCAGTGCGAGATATGCTTGAAGCACCATTTACTAGATATGTCGTCCAACTTGGAATATGACACAAGATCCAAATTTACTGTGACATATTCCTGGCAGCTTTCTAGTGACACCTAACGAAACGTGAAATCTGGCGCAGAACATGGTGTCAAAACCTAAATGCCAAACAACATAGGCATTCTCATACCAGGGGATTATGATGCAGTATGAACCCATTGTCTGTATCTGTCAATCATCAGACCAGAGAATTATGGATAAACAATGTTGTAGCAGTTGGTGCTCGTTTTGCATGCCTCATCGAAATGCTGCTAACTAACATTAAACGAAACTTCCAGTTTTACGAGGTCACAAAAAACTGCAAAAACACATATAGTTCATGGGTTAGTTATTGTTCGTGATCAAGTTTCAAATCAGGTGCTATCATAGAAGCTGATTTTTCATTGATGACAGGCTATTTTGTCGCATGCTAGAGGTACTCACACTGGGTAAGTTTACAATGGAAACTTTTCTGCGAGGGATGTCTTACCAATACTCTCAACTATGGATAATGAAAATTTTAGTTGATTTTCTTCTTGCAGCAGAGTACCTCAGTGTTAACCTCACACTGTTATCGCGCTCGAAGATCTGCCTTAGGCGACTTGTTCTTCTCATAAATAAGCCGTCTAGATTCCGCTTATCCTGAACAACGACAAGGGGTGTATTAAGCACAAGGCATTCGTACAAAGTTGATACCATAAATAGTTACGGCGGTCGAGCGACTTAGATGTTGCAGCGAATACTCGCCTACGGTACGTTTGTTCTAGGAAACTCTCCGGCGACAGAAAATTCTCTTGGCCGCGATTGCGCGAGAGGAGACAACCACCCAGGTACAAAAGCAACTTATTTTTCATGAGTGGATAAACTAATAAACTGTCGATGCCGTGTGTATGCTAATATGCCTCAAGACAGCAATAGGATCTTTTGTGTAGTACTTCATGGCTGCATTGATATATTGGTTCCATTCAGATAAGGTCTATCGTGGGAAGAGTTTATTACTAGCACAAACATACTCCAGGTGGATCGTAAGCAAACGCCTTTTCGGTTCCGGAAAACCAGTTAAATTTCAATCTTCCAGTTTTACTGCTCCAACTCATATAATTTTAACCGCTCTCAATGCACAGATTTGTGCTTCATGATTCAGAAGATAGAGTACTATCCAGTACAATCCGGATGATCTTCCCTTCAACCGATAGCGTGATCAAGAGGACGCTGCAATGGCCAAAGACCCATGTATTGTTTTTTGTAGAAGACTGTGATTTGTTAACACTTTTGATAGCGATATTGAAGTGAATAACCGCAGCATTTGCTTGTGACGAATCTCACTTCTGGTCAAATACAAATGCTCCCAAGAGACCTATCCTTCCTCGCTGTGCCAGGATTCATAATATTTGACACTGCATTGGACTTATTGGTCGCGGCGCCCTGTTTACAGAGTTGGCAGTCAAAGCTACCAATCGAAACCTGCGCTTGGACACCAAGGTCACAATAAGCGCTCATACCGTCTTCATTGTTGTAAGGCAACAAGAAAGCTTGACAGCTGCCACATACGATGTCTGCATAAGATCGTTAAGGGTTAGCAGTTAGATCAACCCCGAACACTGAAGTTCTCAAGTAAGCTGAGATCAGCTAACTCAAGTGCAACCAGGTGCACGGCCAACAATGCTAAATGGACCACGAGAAACTAGTAGCCGATGCTGCAAATTATATGCGTTCAAGTGAAGAATGGAGCCCGATCTTGGGGACGGGCGAATGACGATTATTTTGACAACATTCAAGAAAGTTTGGCAACCTACTACCTTGATTCGGTGCCTGAGGAAAATGTGACAGTACAAAGATCTGGCAAAATGCTATCTGCGCGAGACTGGTGAGCTCCGGGACACAGTGCACATAAATGCTCGAAAGCAGACAAATCATTAGAAACGACCGTACAATGTAGAGTGCAACCATTACAACAAAAACCAGTGCACTTTACGTGTTCATGTTTATGAGTAGAAGCGGACACACTGGCTATCAGCGTACTCACTACAAATCATCACGCAGACTCCAGTGTACGTCCAGGTAAGTTTCCTCAGTTTTTAATCAACAGCTTCTAAAGCGTCCTCAGATTTCTAAGCAGTCCGCCTCGATCCCACATTCACTACATGATGTTGGGACGTGGGTGACATATAATATATGCTACTGTCAACCACCGAGTAGCTAAATCAATCAGTCTGATTCTTCCCAGTTCCGTCTTGATTCTAACGTCCTTTCACACTTTCTTATTCTAATTCACATTCATCACACTCGCTTATGCTAATTGATAACTTCCACACTATCTCGGCGTATCCTAATCATATTAAAAATGTTAGCTTGTAGTCCCCAGATGGAAACTAGTTTGTTCGTTACATGGCAGAATCTTTATGGACCAAGGTAACCATCCCGGCGTATTATAACAGTTGCTGAATAGTGTAAAGATACGGCGATATAATACTTGTTTTACCCAAATCTCGAGTCCTCCGCCAGAGCTGTCGAGCTGCATCCACCTGCTGCCACGTCGTTGGACACCTGCGTTTCCATTTAGATGTTCCGTCAACTACACTGGTGGTACAGTGTTTTCTTGTGTAGGTATGTGTCGAGGTACACACACAAATGTTTCCATTTTTATGACGCGTATGAACAAAGGTGCGTCTGCAGATACGCAAAGAAAGTTCTGTACTTAGAATTATCCCCACCATTCTCGTGGGTTCTGTTCACACCGCTGTTTGGATGCAATGACTGTCGGTTACAGAAGATTGCAATACAAAAAGTATCTGCTTGGGTCAAGGGGATATGGTTGGTGGGTATGTTTTTCTTTTTCTATATATTACAAATCTGCAGAACGACAGGTTTCAATGACCTCATTCTAAGACAACCGGAAGCAGATTACTATTCTTCAAAATGTCTGCTGCATCAGTAAATCGTTCAGGTGAAATTTCCACTCGAACGAAGGACAGATTATAGTGCACAGACTATCTCACCATAACTCTCAAGTGACGTTCTGTAGTTTATACATTTATATATACCATGGATGATGTGAATTATTTAGAACAGATCAAGCATGAAACTCCCATATTCAGGCGTAATTCTGGGACGGCCATAATAGGTCGGACTGGAACTGGATGAGTCGAACCCCGATCAGCTACATAGGCACACACTCGCTTTCCACACAAAACGGCAGTTTACTGGTTAATTCCGAATTTCAGCCTGGAAGTGAATCCCATCAATCCCGAACGGCAAAGCACTGTACGGCCGTTTCATCTTTAATGGTAGTAATTAGCAGTGTACATCTCACAAGCGCGCAATCTCCCAGCTGGTAGTTGAAGACTAAACAGCTCGACCACAGGTGGCTGATCAGCATTGTGATTAACACACATTTGGATAGGATATATCACCACTCATCTTTCAATCACCGACCTAAGTCACGCGGTCACGTGTTAACTGCCCCCTCGAGTAGAGGCTGCTGACGTGGTTTATGATTCCGCTTTTGGTAGCAGGTTACGATTTACTGAAAGGCTGTACCCCATGCCGTTCTTTTATGCCCCTTTGGAGGTTAGGCGGAACCGTTCAGGTCTTTACAGGCCAACATAAACTGCGGTTTACTGGGACATTCGAAATGGTAACCACACCAATATCTTAATTACAATAAAACACAAATATACAGACTGGATGTACTGATCCTGAGCAAAGCACAGAAACGGGGAATTCTTTGAAAGACTTCTGTTGAATGCACTTTGTGTTGGATCAGATAGCAGGTGAAAGCGAAAAAAGGTTCCATTATTGTTTGTAAGTGAGAGGCTCAGGTGGTGTTCACTAAATGTGTGATGCAATGAGCCGGCTGTGGAATAGAACAACAACACGAGAGAATAAAGCTACACCTTGGTAACTTACACACCGCCAACTTTATCACGAACGCAGAAAGCCTAAAGATAAACGTCTGAACAGTCAGAAAATCAGGTTGTTGTAACGGTTTGAACTGGCCTCCACACTGATGGCCTTCAGAACATCCAAGTCGCTGTCAGAAGCGTACCACAATTTGATGCACCAAATGATGACGATGGCAGCCGGCCAGATTTAGTGATTGCTCCCAAGAGGTTCCAACTGGTTTGACGGCAACAGCTAACATATAAAACAGCTGACAGCTGGAAAAACACTTGTTGGATATCTTATCCGTCACGACATGGATTAACAAATAGAAACAAACAAAAGACTGCTTGAAACTACCTCATTCAGCAAATCAACAGCATCGAGGAAGAATGATGGAGCAAACGAGGCGATCTACAACAGAGTGCTGTGCGGCCGCACAGAAAACTTTTCGGTTGTTTGCAATTAATCTGCGAGCTGAGCCCAAAACTGACCTCAAACTTTCCAGGACGTTGGCGTGGAAATGAAGCTGATGCCAAGGGCAAACTTTTTGGATAAAGGACGCAGGCAGTTGAAAAAACCGCTGAATCGGCCGAAGATAGTCGGGAGGACTCCGTTGGAGAGATTGGTCTATCGAGAGATGAAACTCTCCCTGGCTCTTCCTCTGACTATCGAAGAGATGCGACAGCTAAAAATGCAATTTAGAGTGTAAAGGTAGCTGGACAAGATAAGTTTTCAGCAGATTTGTCAAAGTGTGGTAATCCGATCCTACAGTGAAGATCCATCAGAATTCAAGAATGTTATAATCGTACGGCTGTACAAAAGAAAAGGAAAAAGGACTTTATCTCAAAACCGCGGAAGCACTAGACTGTTGAACTGTGCAGGCAAGCTCCCTCCCGACTGCTGAACTGATAAAACTGCATTGCCCCTTAGAACAGCGTGGATTCCCGCACTAGTTTGAGCACAATGAACCTGATGTTTGCTACACGATAGCTTCCACAGGAAATTCACGATCATCGCTGGTCATTACATTCCTTCTTCAGAGGCTACACGAAAGCATTCGATTCCTTCAGCCGGGAAGTACGGCCAGAATTCGCCAACTTTATCCGATCCTACGTGACCGGGTGAAGGAAAAGGTTCACAAAAGGAGTCGACCTGAGCTGATTTCGAAATCTTCAGTGGCAAAAATAAGGGCGCATTCTTGTCCCACTTGTCCCCACCCTGTACCTAACAGCAATCGTTAACGCCGATGCAAGCGTACATTTCAAGTATCGGCTTGATGGACAGCTGTCTAGTGTTGAACGTTTTGATGCAAGTAGTTTGGTCTTCCAGAGCGGGGTTTGAATGCTCGTGTTTATGGATGACTGCGTATTGTTCGCACATCACCTAGAAAACTTTCGTTGTACACTAGTCTGCAGTCCGGAAAACTTATCCACACATCAAGACCTCAAAGGAGTTTGTGGGCCACCGTGCAAAATTCTTCTACCTCGGAAGTAGACCTTCTACTGCTCTGATTGTCGACCATGAGCTGAAATTCTGTGTCACCAAGGCCAGTGCGGTTTTTAACAAACTTGATAAACATGTTTAGAGACTAGACGGCACGTGTACAGGGCGTCTTCTTTTATGGAATTAAAACACCGACCGTGTACAAAGATAACTTCCTATAGTTGAGTAATTTTCGCACGCAGTGTCTGACACGGATATTTGGCGTCATTGGACCGAATGAAGGTCGGATACAAGTTCTTCGACGAGCGTCTTGTGACAACTCAGGTAGCTGAGACGAATAAAAATTAGAAGTATTCCAAAGCGTCTTCATTATGGGTTATTGAATACCAACAAACGGAACCCTCGAAGACGAAAGTGTCGATACCTGAAAAATTTGATCGAACTACTGAAGGCCACCAACCAGGATCTTGTGACGTAAAAAGCGGAAACCAGAAGATGAATGGTATGAAATGGAGTTCGGCATTTCACTGAGCGAGCTTCGAGCCGGGGTGATGAAGCATGTAAGACGTAAGGACATGGTTGGAGACGCTATTCCAGGAGCAACCTGGACCGACGAAGACTGTGCTGAAAGCATGAGACTGATAAGCCACTACTATCGGAGAAGTGTCAACTGATAAAATAAGTTTGTCAAATCCACCATAGATTTCTGATGTTGCCAAACAGACATGTATGACGTGCCCGGCTAACAGAACTACAGCCATCTATACAACCTCAGCTATCAAAATACCATTTGGAAGACTGAACAAATCGACGTGCTTACCCTTCGATGCAGTTGAAAGTGATTTTCTAATAGCCACTAGGCTAGCTGAGTGTGACTTAGTAGCATTGCAAGTTCCTCAGGCAGGGCGCCATCCGGTTTGATTGCATGTTCATCCCTTACTGCCTTCATAAACAACCTCACACTCCGGATATTCCGGCAAATCACTACTAAGATAAAATTGGAATTGTCTTGTCTGACGACATTGTACACAGCGTGGCTAGTGCGGCCTAATCATATATCTAGATCGAACTTTCGGGCCAAGCCTCTGCATGCACGGTCAGTTTCGGTTACTCAACTGTCCCCATATTATTTGACAGTTATAAACCTTCAAGGTCTCTGACTTTAAGACTTCCGCCTCCTGTTCACTTCCTGTCTCATTAGCTCGAGTGTGCACCAAGTCCAGTGTCCAACCCGATGTACACCCTGATCAGCGCAAATTGCATGCTGCATTCTACTATCCATCGGCCTAACTAGAAATACGCAAAATATACAGTTTTCTCAAGATAAATTTTGCGCGCGCACCACCACGCGAACATTTCCCCTTGTAACCAGTACAATATATCAATTAGCTAAATTTCTGGATGCCTTCCTGAAGGCTCATAAATCATATATGCTATGGAAAAGCTAGCTAGGTGTTAATTCTTAAGTAAAACCATATACTAATGTGCAAACTACTAAAAGCTTGCCTTTTCTTAGGGTGACAACAACTGACACCATTGACACCGGTAGAAATCACTACGGGCGTCTACATTCACACGACAGTCACCTACTTCCCTTCCAAAGGTGCGCTGTGAAAGCAAACCGATGGTGTTGCTATGGCACAATGAATACTAGCCCATAGTTTTCAAATCGCTCCTACAACAGCTGAAAACCAAAACACCAATCTTTTGCAAGTTCTTCACGTACACTCAGATACCGGTGAACATGTCACCCTAGGCACATTGAAAAAGCACTACCTAACTGCAGTCGCTTCTTAAACCAGACTTTGTGAGTGGTATGTTAGTAGTATGTTTCCTTGGGAATTTTAGGGAAATTTTAAGAAACTTCCAATCAGCGGTATCTAAATAATTTCCCAAAAACATAATGCAATGCGTCCAGTGAGATGTCTATGCATATAACACAGCGATCACGCATGTCGTTTGCTCTTAGTACGAATCGGTGGCAGATGCCTTTCTTCGACCATTTATTAGCGGAAGATACTAAGAAGCTAATATTTCGCTTTCCTTTCAAACACAACCCAAATGATAGGCCACACATCTAAGCTAGTTTGCTTGGTTCATATGAGTGGACTTTTTGAAATATAGTATTAAATTCCAGGCCGTACTAGAACCTTCTGGTGGATCATACGTGTGTGGTGCAAAAAGGGTGGCAGAGATAAGCTACACTGAAATTGGTCTTTTCAACTGCGGCCTAGCTTGCTTTGGTCCAATATGGTTTTTGGAAGCTCTTAAGCGATCGATATACTTAGTTCTTCTGCTACGACTAACCTATTGCTGTTTTCACGTCCAGTCTCACGGTTTCAGAAACCCAAATTGTAACCCTCATCTGGGGAGGAATAACTGGCTCAGCAACAAAGCTGACCGTGAGATTGCTATGCACTCACAATACGACTTACTTCCGGTCATTAACTGTGACAGATTGGCGTTGTTAAACCCAAGTTGCATTCTTTTATCACATGAGTTGCCCGTATGGTAAATAGAGGAGGCACCAAACCTGCGGTAAGTTAGAAATGGCGGTCAACATAGGACAGTTAGTTTAGTAGACAGGTTACACACTAGGTATGTTTATTGTTAGGATAATTATAACTCTTTGTCTAGCTCCCATGAGCTGGGCAGTAGGTGGGCAGACTTCTCGCAATCGGCTGGCCTTGTATATGCACACCGGAACATCCAGTGAAGATGTTGGAAAATACCAGGTGTTCAACTTTTTTTCGGAAGCCACAAAGTTTTCAGAGGAAACTTATGTCAACTGGTTTCAGTGGTTGTTGTCCTACACAACGGCGGTCATTCTAATGTTGGTGCACTCCCATTTCTGGATGTTTTATTGATGTAAGCAACATTTTGTAAGAGGTTCGAGCGCAGTTCAGCCCAATCGTTTGCGAGAGATAGTAGGGTGATGTGGCCTATGAGGTTTCGGACAAGGAGAAAGAGCAAAACAGATGACACACTAACGTTACCGTCCTTGATTTGCTTATGATTATCTTATTCAACAACTGGCAAGCCAGTTAGCAATCTAAGTCCTCATCAGGTAGTTCAATATCTCACGTCGATTTGATGAAATTCAAAATGAAAAAACCCATAATCTTATGCGAATTCCTGATGAATAAAAGAAAGAACAAAAAAGTACCGACGTCCCTTTCTTTCCAGCAATACGTGGCCTCAAACAGCATAAGCTGGAACCACGTTTTTAGCTGTTGTTCCGGAAACGCAAGTATGATACCTTGATTGGCACTAGGAATAAATAATTCATCTGCTATCAAGTGAAAATCATCGCACACAGTTTCTGAACGAGCTATGCGCATACATTTGACTATTTTAGTTGTCCACGAAAGAGCTGTGGCTGGAGTGGTCAAACTTTTAATCGGTAAGAATCTTCGGCCATTCTGTATGATGTCATTTAGAGCACTTTGAAGAATGTTACTGAACGACGCTCCATCACAAGGTCCTGTCTTTGTTTTATCAAGTCAACCAGTGAAACTAGAAGCAGTCACCAGTGATAGAGTAGTCACTCTCAAGTTGATGGATTAAGAAGAATTGACTGGAACGACTGATAGAAGTTCTAGCCTTAAGAAAAGTGGAATGAATTGTCAGCTGTAATGTGAATCTTGTTGTTTGGAGCATTTCTGAATCGTAGCTATCCCTCGGTGTCTTCTGTGTGCTTCAGCCACTTAGCTAGCGATCGAGCCGACTGACACTAACCTTACCAACAAATGCCCTATCTAATAATCGAGTCGTCGTGAAAAAACTGCTCACCAGGCCCTGATGTGTCCTCGATAGTGGAAGTTTGTGGGTAAATATTGACCTCTCTAGAATGGGTAAGCAGGCTTTTCTGGTGGCATTCAAATGAATAAAAGAAAGCAAACGTCTTACTTGTTCTCTGCGGGGTATTATTTTTCGCAATATATGCGTGGTCGCCTAATGCGGTCAACCGTCAGTGGTAAGCGCAAAGGAGCAGTTCCGGAAAAGTTAATATCTTAACCTGGATTGAATACCTGAATTGGGGGCTACATAGAATGGACATCACTGGCTAACGATTTCATGAAAGTGAATTAGAAGAAGCGAAATATGCGAACATAACAGTGGTACTTATTTAAGTTGAGGGGCATTTCACTGGAGCTTGAGGATACTCGACTCAGTTACGCAGATGATTCACTTCCGGTCATCATGTCCAATCAGGTAAAAGATTTCCTATCCAGTGTAAGTAGGGGCGCATTAAGATACGGTTCACTGATAAGAGCGGGTGGAAATTTTTTTGACTGTGGTCTAGACGATTGGGTAAGGAAGCGTCTTATAAACGAAATGGCTTGTAGAAGGTCGGAAGTTATTGGCTTAAGTCACCTCAAGAGACTAATTAGGCGGTAGCCAAACAAAAAATGTTGAACCAGGAGAGCAAAAGGATGTTGCCTCCTCCTGTTGACACTCTACAGAGGAGCGGTCACATGGAGAACCCGAAAAGCTCTAGGGACTGTGAAATAGTAGTTTAACGTCGGCTATATGCTACTTGTAAAAGTAGTGAACACCACCAGTGGTGAGCGTAAGATAGGCTACTGTGAATGCCTAGCGGGCTACCTTGGGCTAATTAAGATTAGGTTAGAGAAGCTTCATCGAGCGAAATTTGGAGGTACGGGATTGATCCAATACGGCTGCAACTCCACCAGGAGTGAATGTGTACGGAAGCCATTGTAATGAACACAAAGCGGACATGTATCAACTGCATCGACGGGTGAACATTATCAATCAAGTGTTATTGTTCTTCCAATGACACCAAGATTTTTTAACATCTTGCAATATACGGGGACCAAACAGTTTCCTAAAACTTAGTCAAAACGAAACCACTGGAGATGCAGGGATTTAGTGAAGAAACCTTTTGCTGGAGAGGCCGTATTTATACATGACTTTTTGGGCGATGAGAGTTGTCGCATGGACCTTGACTTCTTCGCAAATTTGGATGACTTTCACATACTCATCATGATAGTCCAACAGTTACCGGCTGATTATCTGAACAAGTCAACAGCTGGTTGGAACAGAAATCAACCCTAAAATCGTGAAGAATAAGTGAATGTCAGGTATTTGATTATGTCTCACCTATCGGTTGTCTCCCCGCAGGCACATATATTGACGAAGACTACTTTCCTAGAACCGCTCACACAAACACAGGCTCAGCCAAACATAATGGATTAACCGGTAGTAATATGTGCTAGCAAAAATGTTTTGCTCCAACCCCGTCTTCTCCCGTGTACATCATCATGATATTCTCACTCAAACACCAAGAATGAGAATATATTCAGTTTTCTGAATTGGAAAACCAAGTAAAGATCCTTACGGAACCATATACATTACGGCACTACTCTTCAGAAACTTTTTACAATTAAGGCCGAATTTACAAAGGGTTGTATAACGCAGAGTTCATAACTTTGAAAAATATTACAATCCAGTCCCATTCAAGTTCCAGCATACTTCCACAGGCTGCAGTTTAGAGGAGATTAAGTATCCAACTGAATAAGCCAGCAGCATTAAAGCTCTATACAATATACTTCTAGTTCCTAGTCTCATGTCTAGCAAAAATAATTCAAATCCCATAACCAGTCCTTGAAAGATGTCTTTCCCACCAGGTCCACTTCAGCCTCTGGGTATAGAATATGTGTGGTCATCTGTTTCAGTTCTAAACCAGCTTTTGCGTGATTCTGATTACCCAACTGGGCACCGAGATTCCCAGTCGCTAAGCCCATATTCGGTTCAGCCATTTGCAACGGCACATTCTGGGCTGTTTGCCATAAAAATAGAATCTCACTGCTGGGTCACGCAGATGTCGTTGAGACTAGACATCCCAAAGCTAACTTGTTTTTTTCAAGTATATATGCTTCCTAGTTTGGAGTTACCCTTGTATGAATAAACACATAGGAACATAAACCAAGCTCACCCCATGAACCAAACCAAATCTAACACATACTATCTGGTAGAACATCGAAACCAGCACTTATCCTCGCTTTCGGTCCAAATATCCGACTTGGCTCTACGGTGTACTGTGACTGCTTAAAAAGGATATCAGAATTGGCTAGATTCAATAGCTCTATCGGGCTAACGACCTTCGTTATTCGGCACAATAATACTAGGTATAAAATGATTCTAGGATATGGCCGGCATGTAGCAAGAATAAGAAGTTTTGTCCCAGTGCTTCTCAATTCGAAAGTCTGGTGTTAGGTGCAGTTTCTATTCTATGCTTAATCACCTTCTTCCCCAAACCCTTCAACTTAATTGTTTGATGGAATCACAGACTTCAGAGTATACCAGGCGACAACTCGGTAGCTTAGATAGAGGCGCAAAGTTACGGTTTGATACGCGGTATCCACATTTGGCGTAGCAAAGGGAAGGGAACGGTGAGTTGAATAGAAGAGAGTCGATCGACCATACGCACCAAGTGATACCACGGGCAGTCACGGCTCAGAACAATGGAATCTCTACTGACTCAACGAGGTGAATGAATGGCGGAAACCAACTGCTTGAAAAGCACTTAACTGTGAAGGAATGGTGCCTGAAATAACTTCACACCATTGGGAGTCTACTAACCCGCAAAGATTGATTTACATCTTATGTGATAAGACACCCCTCTCCTGATACAGCGATCTCGGGAAGGGTCACTTCTTCCACATTAAAAAAAAATTAGAGACTGGGCCATTCTGTTCCCAAAGTCTCCGCACTCGCTGCTGTTGAGGCACAAGTGAATCTCTCTGGAGATTCATGAGATGCACATTTTTGATGAGTCCAAAACAGAAGCCGCCGTATAGTACTCCTGAACTTTCTGACACTTGCAGGGTGAGTCCAACTAAATCTCTTTGTATTATCAACAACTTATAAGTAGCTCATAATGAAGAATAATTCCAGGGTCGAGTGAACCATATTAGGCGTTTCCACTAAAGAAGTCATTCAACACGTGATGTAAATTCCTTGAGTGAAGACTGAGTGGCATTATATATCGTCTACTTGCGAGTTGATCACACTGCTGATCAGCTGTAGGTGGCTTAACAGCCTGCTAGGCCAACTAGCCGGGAGATCGCGAGGTTGTATATTCTTAGGGATTGATGGGATGCACGCTTCTGGTGACAACCAACCAAGATGAAACGGTTGTAGAGCGTTTTTAGGCATAGGTTCATTTTGTTTGCGGGACAAAGTCTAGATTGCAAGTCCCAAATCTCCTTCCATCAAAGGCGCACAATATAACCTGGGACCACCTCAACCAAGATATACAAGACTATTATTCTTAAAAAGGCATAATGACTATTAGTAAAGCTTGAGGGAGAAAATATTCACTTTCAGTGAGTGTGAAGGCCGGGTTCGTTGATGCGAGGTATTCCGTTTTCAACCGTTCGTATCTTGCATGTTGCCGGAAATAGCAGATTTGGCGGTAATTCACCTTCCTCCTCGGTTTTGATTGTCGATTGTTTTTATTGTTTTCTACAGTTGGTATAGTATAAACATCTCTTGAGTTTTATCATGCAGTTTAGTTGGCAGTAGACAGCAATGACATTGTTAAGACGACTCCATTCAGACTATGCGTTATTCACAGTTGGTCTATAGTCGATTTCACAATCGGCAGTCGCTCCACCGTCAGTCGGTAACGCGTGTCGGTACGTAGTCAGGTTATTGAAAACGGGTTGCAGGAATGGTCAGTTGTTCTCCAGTCAAGGCCAACAAGTTATTTTTTCCTTCTACATGGATCGAAGCTTAGGAGTCAGCCAAGATAACTAAAAACCACAAACGATCCTGAAGTGAGTTGGCAGCAAGAACACTTGGCATTCCCATTCAATAAATTGATTTCTATCTAGATATGCCCAGATATTACCACCACTGGCGTAGTGCACACACTACAGACACTACAAAGCAAAAGTAGCTTGTTCAGTTTCAGCCATCCGGAACAGGTAGATTCAACGGTAGTTCCTCTTCATTCCTTTATCTGTAGTCTCATAGCAGTACGGCTTTCTCTCTCTCTCTCTCTCTCTCTCTCTCTCTCTCTCTCTCTCTCTCTCTCTCTCTCTCTCTCTCTCTCTCTCTCTCTCTCTCTCTCTCTCTCTCTCTCTCTCTCTCTCTCTCTCTCTCTCTCTCTCTCTCTCTCTCTCTCTCTCTCTCTCTCTCTCTCTCTCTCTCTCTCTCTCTCTCTCTCTCTCTCTCTCTCTCTCTCTCTCTCTCTCTCTCTCTCTCTCTCTCTCTCTCTCTCTCTCTCTCTCTCTCTCTCTCTCTCTCTCTCTCTCTCTCTCTCTCTCTCTCTCTCTCTCTCTCTCTCTCTCTCTCTCTCTCTCTCTCTCTCTCTCTCTCTCTCTCTCTCTCTCTCTCTCTCTCTCTCTCTCTCTCTCTCTCTCTCTCTCTCTCTCTCTCTCTCTCTCTCTCTCTCTCTCTCTCTCTCTCTCTCTCTCTCTCTCTCTCTCTCTCTCTCTCTCTCTCTCTCTCTCTCTCTCTCTCTCTCTCTCTCTCTCTCTCTCTCTCTCTCTCTCTCTCTCTCTCTCTCTCTCTCTCTCTCTCTCTCTCTCTCTCTCTCTCTCTCTCTCTCTCTCTCTCTCTCTCTCTCTCTCTCTCTCTCTCTCTCTCTCTCTCTCTCTCTCTCTCTCTCTCTCTCTCTCTCTCTCTCTCTCTCTCTCTCTCTCTCTCTCTCTCTCTCTCTCTCTCTCTCTCTCTCTCTCTCTCTCTCTCTCTCTCTCTCTCTCTCTCTCTCTCTCTCTCTCTCTCTCTCTCTCTCTCTCTCTCTCTCTCTCTCTCTCTCTCTCTCTCTCTCTCTCTCTCTCTCTCTCTCTCTCTCTCTCTCTCTCTCTCTCTCTCTCTCTCTCTCTCTCTCTCTCTCTCTCTCTCTCTCTCTCTCTCTCTCTCTCTCTCTCTCTCTCTCTCTCTCTCTCTCTCTCTCTCTCTCTCTCTCTCTCTCTCTCTCTCTCTCTCTCTCTCTCTCTCTCTCTCTCTCTCTCTCTCTCTCTCTCTCTCTCTCTCTCTCTCTCTCTCTCTCTCTCTCTCTCTCTCTCTCTCTCTCTCTCTCTCTCTCTCTCTCTCTCTCTCTCTCTCTCTCCACACACACACACACACCGTAGAGACAACCTAACAGAAGATACCAGTTTTGGCCGTTCCTCCTGAAGTATACTTTCTAGATAGAAACAACTGTAGTTTTCCGTAAGCATCACTTTTATTTTCCTTCACTCCTACTCCTCTGACCACTGAATTATACTTACTTACAGAAGTGTGATGTTGCCTATGACCAGAGTTGGTCTTTTTTGTGGTTATTTAGAAAAGGGCAAGTGACACGATCACGCGAAAAACCATACAACCATAATCTACCAGCGCCCAAATTTACCACACCAATGACAAACCGTATTGCGCAATTACTTCACCTCGGCTATCATGTACTAGGGTAGAAACCTATTAAATGTTACAAACTGCGCACACCCCCGAACCACACTACCGGTTGGTGCTATATTTATGTAACTTTTCACTCATACCGGATGCGTGAATCTAAACTCCTGATGATGCGAGTTCCTCTTCTACAAGAAATCCGCTGTTGAGATCCCGGTGCATCATCCCAGTTGCTAGGTGGGTGGAGTTTCGCCCTATCTAGCCTTAAATACTTGGCTTCCAAAAATCTAGTTGGGTCGGTTTAGCCTAGGTTAGCTTAGCTTCTGTGAAGTTTGTAGCCCGAATCAGTACAGCGCGGAATAAATTCTATGGCCAGAACACCAGCTAAGATGAATAACGAGCTAATTATTCAAAAACGTGAAAAGGAGACCTAAATGTTCTGAAAACCTCACGCTGCGGAATCTCACAACCTAGGAAAATAGGAATTTCCCTCGCCCAGAAACGATTTCGACAATTCAAGAAGTATCGAGAGCTTGAACTGAAAGAAACTGCATTTTTGGTCCAGTTCATTTGATTTTTGAATCATCGGACAATCGTTGTTGTTTTGTTTCGGTTGTTCAACAACTACGTAATCCTTTCTATTAATGATAACAGCATGATCAGGAAGCGCAGTTGAATAAAAGATTGCAAGCTGTGATCATATCCGGTTGCAATTTGGATAGGTGCAACAGCAGTTGCTGCTCTCAACACACTCGTCCAAGAGCTAGATATGTTGCATAGGCCTTAGGCCCAAATAGGTATACAACACTGAGGCAATGACCAACCTGGACAATTAAAAAAGTTTACACGATTCCCGGTTCATCGTTACGCGGGCGACGAGTCGGCCTACCCAACAAGCAGTTCAGAGAGACCCGGAGACCCAAAAAACTAGCAACCGGTCCAGTGAACCAGACGTCACACGTCATCATAGATCTAAGTCCGACCAAAAGTGAGGTGAGACTCAGCAAATCGAAATTTTTCGTCATCAGTTTCTGGTGTAGCGGAATTTGACCTTCATGTGGTGTCAAGCTATTCATCCACCACCAGCTTATACATCAATCTCCGTTCGTGATCAACTAAAGTGCAATCAGGCGGACCTACGATAAAATGGCAAGCAGGTCAATCTTGTTAGGTAGTGTATAGGTCGTCATATTTACTCCATCCTACTGTGCATTTTCGAGACCGTCGTTTTGTTGTGGAATAATTTGGGTACCTGTTGATTCTTATCCCTAAATGGCGATCAAAATAACGCCGATGGGTTGTAAACAGAAAACGAAATACTGTGTTAACATTTTGCCACCCTCATTGTTAACGAGGAGGTAACGATTATACCTCTGCCAACCGTCCATGGAACCATAAACTGGTCTGGTCAGCGATAAATTGGATTTGGATGGTGTGGGCCACACAGATCCCAAAGTGAGGCTGCGCTCTACAAGCTGACAACACTATCGGCCAATAGAGATACGGATTCGATGAATCATCCTCCAGCCAGTCAACAGAGAAGGAGAACTCGGACTTTGACTGCCAATTAACAACGCTCCTGTTTTAGTCAATCATTAGTGAACACACCTGACCATGAAATGAAACATGCAAACAGCGGCGAACAATGCCGCCTGTAATCCCTGGTGTAAAGCGACTTTCATCGACTTCCGGGAGCAGAATAGTTGGCACATTAGTCTCAGCTACTGTACACTTCTCAAAGTATTTCGACTAATTGATTCGTTTGGTTTACTGAACAAGTTGAATTTCAAAAGAGCCGAGAATTTCGACCAGTGCAGGTTTAATCCTAATTCGGTTGAAGTTGTTCTTCGTCTGTGATTATTTTTTGTGTTTAGGTTCCTTGCCAGTCCGATTTTACCTGGGTTAGAGGCTGAATCGAAGTAACAAAATAAGTTGAAGCTTACCTATCTCGTGTACTGTAGCATTATGCCTTTCCTTAGATTAGCTTGAAAAGCAGTACTAGTTTCCAACGAACTGGCATTTATTTCGATATGAGTAAATTATTACGTGCTCACTATCTTTGCGGATCTCATTCGTAATACACCAATGGTAATAATCGTAACCCGTTGTATATATTTACTATTCACGAGTAGTTTGCATTAACTGAAATATTTAGAGGGAGAATGACTGTTCGCGATATGTGGAGAGGTACACAGTGCGAATCAGGTTGAGAACCGTTGGCCAAGTACGCTAACGTGAAGAACAGGATGACCAGGGCCACACATTAAAGGTTTCCCCAAGGATGGTTTGACAAAAAGATAAAAAACTATCCTTTCTACTTAGTTGACATTAAAACACTACTGCTGGTTTTGGGTGCAAGTTGGGCCCAGATTCACATAGTCAAATAGCAAACAAGAAGACTTAGAAATGACAACCGCTCCAACGAGCCAGAATTTTGTACTCAAATATTTACTGTGTATACGAATCACTTCCCACAAGTGGACTCTCAGTGATATGGTACCTGACATCATGTAAAGACGTTAACAGCCAAGTGTGTTGAACACACACGGACTGCAGATGATTGGAAGAAACTTAATCGAAACAAAACAAGCGGGAGGATATCGTATAGCGAGAGATGTGATTGAACCAACGGATCAGTAGACAGTGAATTGAGTTCTAGGTCACGAGTGAGATTTCAGGATTGACGGAGTCCGGTAACCTGAGTTTCACTGGAGCCATAGGATTGCCAAGAAACTGGTCGCTATGTTACCTGGAAACTATTTGGATGAACTAGTTCCTTTCTCGAAGCTTTACAAATACTGACGATAACACATCGTTAGCTCCTCCGGACACGTTCATTGCAAGGATGTCGTGTCGTCAGTGAAGCATTGTTTGGTTCTTCGTAGTTTACTGTTTGAAAACTGTTCGTATTGCGCTCAGCAATTGAAACTATTAGATTACGCTGTGAAATTTCGTTCAGTTACGTACTTATCGAATACTGTTGTTGATGAGAGACAAACACAACAGCTCAAACATCAAACGTTTTTAAGCGAAGATTGTAGTGAGCAACTCTCCCCAAGGTGAGCTTGGTCCGACGCGCAAATAAATTTCATTGTCACTTTGCTGAGGCACGGACGAGTCTATTGGGAACTGGAAAACCAAGATGGCCAGATGCTCGATTAGACGGTGTTGTACGGTAAAATCTACTACTGAAACTGCATCTTACAGTGACAAATGCTTTCAAAGTTATACTAATCACCATATTACACCCCTAAGAGTTAATATCCTAGGGTCAAAATAAGTCTACATTGAAGATCTATTTCAGCCCATTCGGTAATTTGATAACAGGTGAGTATTTTGAGGTGTGCTCTCTCGGTGAACCACTGTATTAATCTTTGAAAGCAACTTTAAGAACACCCTACAAAAACTTTAAGGAGCGATGCGTAACGTCTATTAATAGTTATTGTAAGTCTATTGACTAGTAATACTCAGTTCAGACCCTCAAACAGATATTTTTGACGACTATTTCTACCCGACCTAATAGGTGATAGCGTCAAAATCAAAAGTCAATCGGAACATAAGAATTAGTACGCACAAACTGCGCTATTTTATCTGCTGACAAACTGAAGGCCGACGGTCATGCGGATTCGGGTGCGTCTTTCGTACATTCGTAGCTGATCATGTCGCTCATTGTACTCAAAACTGTTTGTTTTAGGACCACGCAATGGACTTGATTAAACAATTTGTCCTGATATCGTCACATGACTATTCTGATATTGGATTGAGAGTTAGGGGGAATAGTTCGATAATGACGAAGCACAGCACGTGTCTGCTCCACAGTGCAACTGCTAACTAGAATGACGCCAGTGAAAACATGTTTAACCTCACGCTGTTCTGGCAATTCGACTGAAATTATGCATGCACACTTGGTGTCTCTGTTTCCTCACGCATGGGTACATGCTTCCTACCGATATGGAAGTGTTTTCGTTACTACCAACCAGATATCAATCCAGTAGTAAAATGAGCTGTTTTTTCGTCTCAATGCATGCATCCCATTAGCGCCTGACTAATAGAGAGCGCGCTTTATCGGTCTGTTCTGTCCAAGATAGCCACCTAGTAAACAATCAAAACTGGTGGTTTTTGAGTAATATTAATCCGCATTGCGATAATGTACGTCGGCTGGTGTGATTGTACAGCCATGGTCCAACTGGCTTGCATACGCTCATATTAGTCTCATTTGTGCCACGCTAGGGAAGAAAACGTCTGAACTTCATTCCAGTGACTTACTTTTCGCGATGAGAACCGGTCGATGGACCTACCACATGTATTAGTGTTGCGACTGGGTTTCATGCGCTTGATTTCACTCCCCCTTCTGTTAACAGAATCTGTGGAACCCTCGGATGGATACCGAAAATGATGTAGATAAACCGATTATAGCCTTTTGTTCAATAATGCATCAGATTTCCTTAGTTTGAGAATTTGCAAGTCACGGTTGGATGAGCTTTTAGAATGGAAAACATGAGAGATTGAATGCCCTAACACAAAATGCAAGGGAACATACTGATGGAAAATTAAAAACCACTATCTACCATAAACCATCAGACACAGGGACCGTTTTATACTGCTCATCAGCATACCCAAAGTCCGTGTACGCCAGTACTGTCTCATCAATGTTTAGTGGATCAGAGCGCTGTGCACATGAAGAGGTCCTCCGAACAGCAGCTCAAATCGAGGTTGCCAACAGACTTCAGGAAATAGGATACCCAGTGAGTTTCATTGGGCAGCAATTAAGAAGGAGACTGACTCCAGTATCAAGACCCAATAGGGATCGGATAGGCACAGCAGCTAGTCCATATAAAGCAGGAACATCGGAGGCTATCTGAAGACGGCGGAACATAACCAACATTCGGGTAGCGTTCCAGAAGGGAAAAATGTTACGTTCAGTTTTGGTGCAATTGAAGGATCCCCTCCCGTTTAAAAGGACTAGGGGCCGTATGTACACGGGACAAAAAGCCAGGGAACTGCACACCAGAATTGGTGAGCATAAGAGAAGAATCAACAAACCACCGAGGGATGCAGATGAATACAACGCGCTAGTCAAAGACCCAGTAATGGCAGTACACGCGTTAGACACAGGACATAGAATAGATCTAGAGAATGTAGAACTAGAACTGCGATTCATACCACAACCGCTGATGGTCGAGGCAGTGGAAATTACCAAGCACCACAGCGTGAATAGAATTGATGATGTGAGACTGGCAAGCGTGCGGAGGGCGGTCCTTGATAAGCCGAGTTGACATGTGTGTGGTTGTCAATAAGCGCAGAATCATCAGCCAAAAAAGGGCAGAAATCTCAACCCCACGCGTTCACAGAATTCTTCTCCCTTACACAACTATCGTAGCACTAGCTCATCCACACAGACGGACAAAAAGTATGAACGACGTTCAAGAGGAACCTTTACGTGAAACGAAGCGGAATATCTAGACCCTAAGCTGGACCCCAAATCCATGTAGGTCCCCCTCGCTGTTAACACTTGCTGACCCACCCTAGCAAACGAAAATCTTTAACAGACACCTACCACAGGTTTAGCCTGACTTAGCTGATTGGTTCTTCTTCCACTTTAAATCTCGACCAACCTCGTAAACTAGTCATTTGGCCTGACGAAGCTTGTGTCAAAAGTGAAACGTTGCCCACCAACAAATTGTTTCCCAAACTTTTCGAAAAGAGAATAGACTGTTTTTTTATGTATAAATAGGCTGTTCCTAGGTTCCGGGGATAGAACTCACCCAACATGAATGATGAGTTCCCCACGACAACTATTATTATTATTATAATAATTATTATTATTGGTAGTAGTAGTAGTAGTCGGCGAGCTGGACCACCTCCTCGTGGTGCCGACTGGGTAGCCTGGACGCCAGTCTGGGTGAGCTAAGAGTTCAGCAACTCCAGACAGGGCTAACCACCCTGTTTGGTTTCAATGTGCTGGTTACTTTCGACAATGTACACTACAAAACATCTGGCGCCTCCGCACCAGTTCCAACCAGTACACAGGAGAATCTCGTGGGGCTCACGTGTGAGGAATGTGGCAAGTGGTGTAAATCAAAAGCTGGCTTGGTAGCCCACCATCGAGTTCACGACAATGATAGTGTTGGTACGAACATGGTCGCCCAATTGGCCTGTGCTGATTGTTCCCGCCTTTTTCCGACGAAGATTGGCCTGAGTCAACATCGCCGGCACGCACACCCCACTCAGCATAATGCAGATAAGCTCAGCCGAGTGAAGCATTCCGGTGCCCGCTGGTCCCAACAAGAGTCACAATCGCTCTTGCGCCTGGCTAAAAATTTATATCCGTCAACCCCACGCGTTCACAGAATTCTTCTCCCTTACACAACTATCGTAGCACTAGCTCATCCACACAGACGGACAAAAAGTATGAACGACGTTCAAGAGGAACCTTTACGTGAAACGAAGCGGAATATCTAGACCCTAAGCTGGACCCCAAATCCATGTAGGTCCCCCTCGCTGTTAACACTTGCTGACCCACCCTAGCAAACGAAAATCTTTAACAGACACCTACCACAGGTTTAGCCTGACTTAGCTGATTGGTTCTTCTTCCACTTTAAATCTCGACCAACCTCGTAAACTAGTCATTTGGCCTGACGAAGCTTGTGTCAAAAGTGAAACGTTGCCCACCAACAAATTGTTTCCCAAACTTTTCGAAAAGAGAATAGACTGTTTTTTTATGTATAAATAGGCTGTTCCTAGGTTCCGGGGATAGAACTCACCCAACATGAATGATGAGTTCCCCACGACAACTATTATTATTATTATAATAATTATTATTATTGGTAGTAGTAGTAGTAGGCGAGCTGAACCACCTCCTCGTGGTACAGACTGGGTAACCCGGATGTCAGTCTGGGTGAGCTAAGAGTTCAGCAACTCCAGACAGGGCTAACCACCCTGTTTGGTTTCAATGTGCTGGTTACTTTCGACAATATACACTACAAAACATCTGGCGCCTCCGCACCAGTTCCAACCAGTACACAGGAGAGACTCGTGGGGCTCACGTGTGAGGAATGTGGCAAGTGGTGTAAATCGAAAGCTGGCTTGGTAGCCCACCATCGAGTTCACGACAGTGATAGTGTTGGTACGAACATGGTCGCCCAATTGGCCTGCGCTGATTGTTCCCGCCTTTTTCCGACGAAGATTGGCCTGAGTCAACATCGCCGGCACGCACACCCCACCCAGCATAATGCAGATAAGCTCAGCCGAGTGAAGCATTCCGGTGCCCGCTGGTCCCAACAAGAGTCACAATCGCTCTTGCGCCTGGCTAACAATTTATATCCGTCTTGTGAAACGCAAACCGCGCTGTTCGCGAGACTGGAGCAGTATTTTCCTGGTCGATCGGCTATCAGCATCAAAACCAGGTTACGGGTGCTTAACTGGCAAGCACAACAGGACGAATCATCATCTGGTGGACCTGACCAAACCATCGGTCAAATAGCGGCCTACTCGTCAGAAGCCGATGACTATAGCGTCTGGTTTAAACAAACCGTGGATTGCGCCGTGTCACTCTTAGAATCCCATGCTGACAGTTCACTTGCTAGTGTTGACCTTCTGGCATTTGCCCGAGGGTTGCAGTCTGGCATCATGACACCGGAACAAGTCCTCTCGCTTCTGGACCTCCACGCCTCCAGGACATTTCCACACACCTGGAAAACCGTATCCCGACGCCGTCGTCAGTTAGCCCATCGGATGCCGGTCAACCGAAAGCAGATCCGCCGAGCCAACTACGCCGCCATCCAGACCCTATACCACCAAAGACGGAAAGATGCAGCGTCTGCTGTGCTCGATGGGTCATGGAAAGATCTGTACAAAGGCAACTGCGGCCTACCTCCAGACGCCGAGCAGTACTGGAAACAGGTGCTCTCAGCCCCAAAACACGTGGACAGCCGGCCCAGTCGCGTAGTAGTACCATCCGATTGGAGCTTGATTGAGCCCATCACAGGAGAGGAAGTCGGCCGTACGGTCCGTTCAATGGGCAATTCGTCCCCAGGCCTGGACAAGCTCACACCCAGGATGCTCCGCCGGTTCAATGCGAACGTACTTGCTGGGTACTTCAACTTACTCTTACTAGCTGGGGGTTGTCCCCCACACCTGTGTCGTGCTCGTATTACTCTAGTTCCGAAGGTCCCTAATCCGACTTCACCGGATCAACTGAGACCGATCTCCGTATCATCCATTCTTGTCCGATGCTTTCACAAGGTGCTTGCTGATCGCTGGAGTCGTAGATTGCAACTGCCTTCACTCCAGTTTGCATTTCTACATCGGGACGGCTGTTTGGAAGCTACATCGCTGTTACATGCCCTGCTTCGTCACTCTTCAGCGACTGCTTCTAACCTCAGCTTGGCGTTCGTCGATATCTCGAAAGCATTTGATTCGGTTTCGCATGACACAATCGTCAGATCTGCCGAGGCGTTTGGAGCACCGTCACCTCTAGTTCGATACATCGCACAGTCCTATGAGAATGCTGTAGCAGTTTTCCCCAGTTCCGAGGTTCACTGCCACAGAGGTGTGAGGCAAGGAGATCCACTCTCCCCATTATTGTTCATCATGGCAATGGATGAGGTTCTTGGATTGTCGATGCCGCAACTGGGATACCAGTTCCATGACACCCTAGTAGATGGTTTTGCCTTCGCTGACGACTGGGTCGTGTGTGCAGAAAGTCAAGCTCGCCTCAAAGAGAAGCTTGAAGCTGCCGCGGTTGAGTTGGGAAGAGCTGGTATGAAGATAAACGCCCGGAAGACGAAAGCGATGGTGATCTGTGGGGACAGGAAACATCGGGCGACAGCAGTCTCAGTCGAACCATTTTGCTTCGCCGAGGAACTCATCACTCCTCTGGGTCCGACAGACACAGTAACATATTTGGGCATCCCCTTTACTTTCAAGGGGAAAGGAGTCTTCAACCATCGACAGCATCTGCTCAAACTGCTCGACGAGGTGACGCGTGCCCCGTTGAAGCCGCATCAAAGAATGGAGATCACAAGGAACTACCTGATACCGAGGCTGACATATTCGCTCGTGCTTGGCCAAGTCCACCGAAACACGCTCAAAAGGTTGGACAACTACATCAGGCAATCTATTCGCGGCTGGCTACGTCTACCGAAGGATACCCCGATCAGCTACATCCATGCCGGTAAACAACATGGGGGACTTGGTATCCCAAGTCTGAGTGCAACAATCCCGATGCAGCGGAGAGTGCGTATGGAAAAGCTGCTTTCTACTCAGTGCCGTGTACTACGCAATGTGGTCAACGATTCCGCATTTGGCAAGGTTGTTCGGGATCTCAGCCTTCCGATCCGTGTCCATGGTTCATGCGTAAACACCAAGGAAGAACTGGTGGCTGCTTGGGGTGATAGCCTGCACAACAGCGTTGACGGTCGCGGTTTACGAGAGTTGGTCGCTTCGCCTCTTTCTAATCGATGGCTTGTATTTCCAGAAAGAGTGTTTCCTCGGATATTTATCCGCGGTATCCAGCTCCGATGCAACCTGCTCAGGACGAGAGTTAGAAGCGCTCGACATGGTCACGGTGGCCAGACGATCTTATGTCGTGGAAACTGTGGCCAACCAGAGAGTTTGGTGCATATTTTGCAGTCCTGCTGGATCACGCATGACGCCAGATGTGCTCGTCATAATCGGGTTGCAAGGGAACTCGCAAAACGCCTCCGTCGCCTGGGATACACCGTCTTTGAGGAGTTGAGAGCACCAACTTCGACGTCCTTCATCAAGCCTGACCTGATCGCCGTTCGGGAGCGCCGAGCGACTGTAATAGACGTCAGCATAGTCTCGGATGGGCGCGGAATGACTGTGTGGAATGAGAAAAAGCAGAAGTATGGTGCTGATGAATTTTCCCTCGCCATAATCTCAGCCCTACGTGCTATTGGTTGTGATGTGGACTTTTTGGTCCACCAACCGATGATCATCTCTTATCGAGGGATCTGCTTTCCTCAATCCGCCAAAGCTGTTATCGGACTGGGACTTTCTAAAGTCACAGTCAGTGACTTGTGTTTGCTCGCCATTGTGGGTTCTCTGCGTACGTACGACACTTTTATGCGTGGCACATGGCGTTGAATGTACATTCTTGCCATTGAATCTCACACCAGACCCAGTATGACGGACACTTTGTGCCTGATGTGCGAGTCTTGACTGTGCTAGCGCTTACCGCGCCTTGAAGAGCATTCAGCATTGTTTGTCCTTTCTTCGGTTGTTAGACTTTACACGCATGTTTCCTTACCAAAATTCTTACGTACGTTGGGATTCATCCTATCTGACTGGAACTGTTGGTTGCATGACTTCGAATGAGACATTTCTTTCTTTTATCTCATATTCTCCTGTAACCCTTTCGCATTCATCGCTTGCATTCACTTTTTATGTCTGTGACCATGCTCTTCAAAAAATAAACCCTTCCAGGCCGAAACCCATCCTCTCTAATCAGTGTTTCACTAGCCACAAGTGACGCCAGCACTTCCGTTACAACCGGGGTTAAGCTGATCCATCTGTGGTTACCATACTCGCTACGAGCCCCTTGTTTGAAAATGGACACTATCATCGACTTCCTCCAGTTGTCTGGAACAGCTTACTTTTCCAAAATTCAGGCAAACAGATCAGACAAGCGCTGACTGAGGATTTCACCCCCATCTTTGAGCAATGCGGTTGGGAGGTCATGCGGACCAAAAGCTCGATGGCGTTTGAGAGAAAATATGCAGCCATAAACTTGCGAGGCCGTAGGGGGTTCCACGTTCACCATCCAGGGCTCTACGTCAACTGTGGGCTCCAGATGAGTGGCAGCTGGTAGCCACGATAACTGTTGTTTGAAGTATTCGGCCCAACGGTTGAGGCGCCCTCATTTATTCAAGAGGGTCACTCCGTTCTGATTCTTGATGATTTCGCTCACAGGAGGTTTCCGGGGACCGGTCGAGCGGACCAATTGAAATAATCTTCGGGCATAACCGGGTTTCTGGGCCTCTTCCATTTCCTTGGCTTTCTGTGTCTACCAGACTTCATGGTCCGTTCGCAGGCTCACTTTCATTTGACGTCTGACGATTTGTAGCGTCAAGCTATGTTTGGGACTGGCTGGAATTTAAGTAGTGTCACTGTTCGGTTTGATATCGAGTGCCTGAGTGAGCCTGGTAGTGTCGTGCCAAAGCAAAAACCCCAGCACTGTTGAAAAAGTTGGTGATCTCATCCCAGTATGAATTCACATCTGATGGTGCAGCATTTGGAGGACACTCTAGAAGGCGATTCTGATAAGTTCGTCTAACATCCGGATCTGCCGGTTTTCCAGTTGCCAGGCGATATTCCTGAAACTTACGCGGCGGGAAGAGAGTGGCGACTCTCCGGAAGAATGCGTTGTCAGAATCTACAAATGTGCTCCAAAACAACCGACAGTCAGTTGTTGATCCGCGCTATCGGTAACTGATGACAATGTGAGTGCCTGGCACACCGTTGGAGAACACCATGTGGCCAGACGACTTCAGCTATTTCGGAAGTTAGTACTCCATAAAAACAGCCTGCGGCCAGTACACAGTTGAATCAATCGTTCATCATTGTCCCACGTACCGAGTTAAGTCCATGTCGACCACTTAATTGAGTCACAGATGCGCTAAGCCTGCCCACTTGTGCATTCAAATCTCCGGTAACCACCAGGGCGTCATGAAACTTGTCTTTGAGCTACAGTCAGTTGGAGTGTAAGCAGATACGACAAACAAATATCGATCAACTCCCCACTTGTGAAACTCCTTCACAGACGCTGCCAGACGAACCGCAAAGAGGCGACTATCAGCGGGTATCCAGTCAAGCGAGGATCCTTCTGCTCGGTGACTTAGGACGATATAAACCCCTACACATCCTGCTGCAGCAGCCTCTAGATCGCCAGAGGTGCGCAGCAGGAAACAAGTGGAGAGCGATGGGTCGGTTCGTTCAATCATTGTGTGGGTATCTTGAATTCTTGTTCCTGAAACACAACACACATCAATGCCAAGCGGGTCCAGTGTGAGCTTGTTGACCAGCTTGCTTCAGAGGGCGGACAGTGAAGGCGGCCATATAGACTGGGCGTAGGGGCTTGAAGATTTGGAGATGCGTGAGGATGTCAGCGCCGGATGACGGGTCGATTTTGCTTGCAAAACCGTCGGAGGACGAGCAAGGTCATCAGTCCTAAGTGATGGGCCTACAAGGAGATAGTTATTATTGGGGTGGCGAGAGGGGGAGGAAATAGTGTGAAAGAGAAAGAAAGGAGGCCACAGCAGTAGCATGTTTTCCCTTACCCACCCTACCGTATGCAGCAAGTAAGACGACTCGGCTCACGGCACCACGCGACGGCCGATGTGACATGAATTTAGTCGTATTTGTGCAGTTTACGGTTGTACGTGGACTGGGATACTGCCAGGGCGTCCATGGCTGGACAGCAGGATCATTAGGATTCTCAACCAAATCCTTTGGCTCAAAAGCCTGACCACAATGCAGCGGTGTTTGGCGGGAAATGCAAGCACATTACCATTTTTAAGAAACACGTCCCCACACATGTTTCAGCCCCAAATCTGGAGGGCCAGGAGACTGTGTTCGTCAGAGCTCTAACCATGACCAACTTGGTATGAGAGACTCTGAGTGTCGCGCGGAAACCCCCCAGTATAGCTCAATGGGTCGCCGAGGTACAAAAATCGTCACACCACGGTAAGGTTCATTCTCTTCGTGAAGGACGATAACAACCTTATTTCAAACGACCTCAAACGGAAGTACGGCTTCCGAGAGAACCTGACTCTTGCGTAAAAATCACTTTGCTTTGATTTCAAAGGCTGATTCTTGATCCGCTTATAGCAAAAATGGGACTTAGCTGCGCCCCTTTTTGTATCCATATTCACACTGTCAAAAGCACTGAAGCTGAAGAGATAAGATCTAACGTTTAGCAACCTATCTTCTTAGTCTACTGTTTAAACACCAACCGTTTAACCGGCCTTTTCAGTTAGCTGTCAAGAGATTCGTCGACCAGACAAAGCAGCCCTCCTACGGAGGAGTTACTTCGGTATTCCGGCTGTTAGAAAGTTTTTTCTCGGCCTCTACCCAGTGAACGCCATTCATTTCAGAGTTTTCATTTGGAGCGTTACAATGCTGTTGCGCAATTCGGAAATCTAGCATAGCACTAGGACTTGAAGGACGCGTGTGTCGGACTACGATGCGGGCTGTATTGTTGTACACATTGCGAAATTTGGCCACTACTGATTGAGAATCCGGGGTACCGTGAGGTCTCTGACTACCAACATCCCAGAACTAGAGCTAGAGTAGACTGGAAGCAGAGAATTCACAATGACGTGATCAGAAAACGAGTACAAGAATAAAGAAAACTACTCTACCCAAGGGGTGTACTCAAAGCAACAAGTCGGGGTGGCTATGCCATGTGTAAAGTTCCCGGCTGCTGAGAAGGACATTGTTTTTCATGCCTTATTCAAACTGGCGAAAAACTATGAAAGAGAATGAAAGATATTGCTGAAAGTCCGTACCTGTTCACCCTCCGGGATGGAATACATGCGACCCTCTCTGTGCTTGGCTTGAGAGGGTATGGCGGCTAACCGAAGTCAGTTTCTATCCAAACTGTGTGACTGGGTGTTGGATGTGTAGACATCTCGGATATTTGTATCCCGTTTATTCTTTATCTTCCCATTATAAGGGCATGACCGTACGGCAGTAAAACACCAGTGTTCTTTGGTGTTGCTGCCAACGATGATGGTGCATCTAGTTGATTTTTTAAAAATTACTGGAGCTTGAGATGTGTATTTTCCACGGTTTATCGACTTCTGGCTTGATCCTTACACATTTGGTTTCCTCGCACCTCAGGGTAACCATATTTGCCTCACCGAAGTGAATAGTCGAGGAAGCGGGTTGGGTATAAATGACTGTCTTCATTTCCTGGAAAGTGACCAGTTGACTGGATATGCTGCGGGTCCTCCATGCCAAAAAGCTGGTTAGGAAGACTGAGAATTGACCGGTAGATAGATTAAACGAGAGACAAAAGTGCAAAGAAGGCACGATGAGGCACGGCAAATCCGTTAGTCACGCTTGTTATCCCTCTCTCAGCTTCTTGCCAGGAAGTACATGAAGATGAACGGTGATGTAAGGATGATCGCCATCAGGACACAGCAAAGATACGCTAATTGCAGGAGATAAGCTTTCACACACAAAACATGATATGACAAACACGCAGTGAATGATTTGAACTATTGTAGTGACATGCATATGAGCCATAGAACAACAGCTTGGGTTTATTGTGACCAACTGTGTTCACAAAAACAGAGTATGTATGCATCCAATGTGATTTATCGAATTGTCAACAAGGGGTAACAGGAAAACAGCCGAAAGACTCACCTACCATGATGCAGATCCAAATTGTGCGGAATGATAAAGAACTGGCACGGAACTCAATCAACGTGCTACAAAGAATGCTCTAAAGGTTTGTACACACGTCAATTTCTCAGCAAATTGTTGAAAATGTGAAGTATGGTTAAATAAAAAGTTGATCAATATAAACACTGTTATTTTCTTCAGAAAAACGAACGGTACAAAAATAGGATACAAAAACAAACAAGTCACAAGTATTCGCTGAGATGAGTGTGTGATGAGCACTAAACGGAAAGACTTAGTAAGTTGGAATACAATCCGTTTTGATTGGGTGGTAGGTAACCATTGCGACGAGAAGAGGGCAACAAGAAAGCTTTGTTGCTCCATCGACAGAAAACCATTGGCTCCGATTGGACCATTCATGACAACTCACAGCTCAGAGTGTGGAAAAGATCAATTAAATTGTTTAATCCAATCAGATAGCCATCCTCGTGGTTCCCCATGAGCCACTGTGTCCCATGACTGAGTACCAAACCAGGATGATGGACAGTTTTCGCAAAGTCAATCATCCACACATTTGCCCAATCGCGACCGCGATGAGCGAACAGCAGGGAGGTACCGATCAACTGAAAAGAACAGCAGATGAGACTATGTAAAGTATACCCCAGAGAATGCATGTTGACAGTTGTGGAACTATGAGGTTCAACAACACAAAACGTCCCTACGAAAGTAAAAGATGTTTGCGTGTGACAGAGGTCCTCAGTATTGAATGACGGATTTTGATCACCTACCCATTTTACTTCACGCGCTTAATTTCACATAAATACCCCCTTACACATTTCATTTGCCGAACACTACCTCGTCTTGAGATAATTCTTCATGGTCACAACCAGTTATCGGAAGCATTTGATCATATCTAAGCATAGGAAGTCACTAGCCGGTCGGTGGAAACCTAGGACCTTCAATAATGAAACAACCTTGCACTAGTATTCACAGCCACCAAGAGGGAATAAAGCTGAGAAGGGTCTGATCTCTTCAAATGCGGTAGAGGTTGACAGCGGAGAATTTATCACTGTAACTATAAAGCAATTAAGTCATTCGCTTTGCGGCCGTGCGACGCGATAACAAGGAAGGAATGTGTACATCAACTCACGGAGTGTTTGAATCGAAAAACAATAAGTGCCGTTGTTGAGCAACCAGCTATCATTAAGGGTAAAAAAATCTTTCAGCTGTAGCGCCCTTTCGGTGCTTAGCTGCCATGCCACCCAGAGGAAGCACGAGGGCTGGGATACTGCCAGGTTGCCCAAGCCTAGACAGGAGAAGTCGAGAGGCAGAGGTCGGATTCGAACCACGGAACTTCCGGTCAGTAAATTCGCGCTCTAACCACTTGAGCCAACAGAAGCTTGATTCAGATAGCACGCCGATTCTGAAAGTTAACACGACACTGTTGGTACCGAAGTACGCAGCCATCCGGCGTGAGCTGCCTGCCCACTCCTAATATTATGCGAGGGGGGGGGGCGAAATGGCTCAAGTGGTTAGAACGCGAATTTACTGACCGAAAGGTCCGTGGTTCGAACCGTGCCTCTGTCTCTCGACTTCCCCTGTCTAGGCTTGGGCAACCTGGCAGTATCCCAGCCCTCGTGCTTCCATCGAGTGGCATGGCAGCTAGGCACCGAAAGGGTGTTACAGCTGAACAGTTTTTTTTAATATTCTGCGACGATGGATACACATCATCGAGACTTCTAAAGAGAGACTTCTAAAAGAAGCCCACTGGTAGAATCAAAATATATGTAAGGCAGGAATATCTTTTACAAGAGCTTCTGCCTTTTTGTATTTATCCTTAGTCTAAGTTGTAAGAAATAGAGTTGACTTTTGAAATCCTGAAATAGATCAGGTTGTTTTCAGAATTTTCCTCCATGAACTCTGCGTTCACTGCATCTCTCCATACACTTCATATAAAAATAAAGTATCCGCATCCTTATCCCCTCAAAAATAATTGCAGCTCGCCTGATCAGAAGACGGATCGGCGAAATCATCTCGACATATTTCCATGCTCCTCGTCCATTTATAGCACCTGTTCGGCTCACGAAGGATCGCTTATGACATCGATCAACAACTGTAATTGGATACTCAACGGGCTCACCGAAGCAAACGTAACTTTTGCCTCCTAAGCACGGCGGAAACGACTGAGCTGCTGCGGACGCATCAAAGATCAAACTTATTCATCTGCATTGCCTATCACCTTCTTTAGAAGGCTAGAAGTGGGCAAGAAGTTGAAATCACTCACATATACAAACATCAGATGTATGAAATGGCGTGAACAAACGGGCATTCAGATAATCTTCACCAGAGCACCAAGAACACAAGTGCAAACAAAAATAGACACCCAAAGAAGTTTGTCTTGTTTGCACCGGCACTACATGTGCGTAACAGTCACTCATGGTCTCGGCAGTGCAGGCTGATCCAGACATTATCATGATACCTTCGGCTGGACTGAAACTAAGATATTTACAAAGTGAAGTTGCTCTCTTCAACGGAGGCAGAGAGAGTGTGTATTGTCCAGTGGATAGTCCAGAAATAAATACAGCCACGTCAAAGAATAAACACGTCTTGTAGAATAAACATGATGATCAGGCATTCATTTTTACGGGGGCGAGATGGCTCAAGTGGTTAGGGCGCGAATCTACTGACCGGAAGGTCCGTGGTTCGAACCGTGCCTCTGTCTCTCGACTTCCCCTGTCTAGGCTTGGGCAACCTGGCAGTATCCCAGCCCTCGTGCTTCCTTTGGGCGGTATGGCAGTTAGGCACCGAAAGGGTGCTACAGCTGAACGATTTTTTTAATTTACGATTCATTTTTACATTGTCTGTATCAGGTTATCCAACCTTCAGTAGCTTTTGAACTAAACTGTTTGCAAATACTTGGGTATGTTAAGAGATCCCGATATCCTTTGAGAATAGGCTATTGCAAATAAGTCGCTGATCCCTCTCAGTTCCTGGAACACCTTGACGAGCTCGATAAGACCGAACTCCACCGAAGAGCTACCGGTTATTGGAGGCTCCCTTCCCGATCAAGAGTAAACCATCATTCGTTGCTAGCATACCTACCTCATGTTCCGCGAAAAACCTGGATGACTCCAAGGACGACTTAAGGACAGTTAGACGTCGGTGGTATAGTTCCTGAAAAGAATAGAGGGAGATGAATTAGGCAATTAATGCATCTATTATGCAGAATGATCAGAACGCCCAAGTGTGAATAAGGAAAGCCCAACGCAAAATGGATACGTTATAAAACACCTCAAACACCTGGAAAGGATGTTCAGACATCACCAATACGGAAGTGTTGGGTGCATGAATAAGTTCAGAACTCAGGCTACCAGCGAAATGGGATAAAAGAGTTAACAGTATAAAACCCGTTTCTCTAAATGTATATGGAGAAACGGATGATTTAACCTCAGTCATCCACCAGTTGCTAAACAAGTGAGCACGAGGGTATCTCGAGCTTCATGCAATTTTCGGGGGCGATAGATGATGGACTCTCGCAGTTGCTTCCAGACATTTCCGTCATTTCTCTTGGGGCGAGATGACTCAGTGGTTTCAGCACGAATTTAACGACCGCAAGGTCTGTGGTTCGAACCCGACCTCTGCTTCTCGACTTCTCCTGTATAGGCTTGGACAACCTGGCAGTATCCCACCTCTCGTGCTTCCTTCGGGTGGCATAACAGCTAGGCACTGAAAGGGTGTTACACCGATGAACTAGCGATGAACTTTGCTTAAAAGACAAATCTGGTCCTGTCTTGTTGCGAATCGCCTCCAATCATGAACAACTATCATCAGCAGGCCGCAACTATCCTCATATTTTCTGGAGGCTGATTGCAGCGGCAAGAAACATTTGCTTTCATATCCCAAAGATATATGAATCAAGTTAAGTCCTCCGTCTGGTGATATCTAGGTGAGGATACACAGCTCGAGATAGCTCAGTGGTTAAAGCGCGAGCTTACAGACTGGAACGTCGGTGGTTCGAAAGCAACCTCAGCACTGTAACTGCTCCTGTGTAGGTTTGGGCAACCTGTCGGTATCCCAGCCTTCGTGCTTTCTTCATAGTGGCAGGTTAGTTGGGTACCGAAAGGGTGTTATAACTGAGCGACTAAATGAAAATAAGCAAATATTATGTGCCACAGATTCAAGTCATTGGGATTTAGATTGTCTATTGAGTGGAACTTTCAGTAGCACGATCTTATGGACGTTGAAGTTGGGTCTTATAAAGTCTAATTAGAAAAGAATCAAGTGTCTGAGCCCAATTACAGGGGATATGAGTGATCTCTGGGCACACAAAATTCGGATTTCGGTGCGTAGTGTCACCTTCGGACATATCGAGCACTTAATCACAGGCCCGGACAATTTTGTCAGAATTTCATCGGCAAACTCTACAGATGATATAAAGTTGGTGTGTGCAACTCCACTTGAATTCAGGTACGGTCAACACAAACATGTCGACGTTTGTATGTTACCAAAACCTCAGGTTGGTGCAAACGCATAGAAGTAACAAATATGTCAAGATTGCGGGTGTCAACCGCATGATAAACTGAAAAGAATACCCACCTAGCAAGGTCGTTTTGGCTGTGCTGAAGTGTAACAGCTATCAGGAGCTACACTTCATACCTAGCCAGATTGATATTCTGTACCTGAACACCACACCAAACTTGTAGATGCGGGACGTAATTTCTCAGAGGAGTTCAAGAAGCCCCGCCCATCGAAGAATACTGGCCGTAAAATGGAGATTGCGAAAAAGCGAACTCACGCAGATAAGTTGGTCCGACTGCACGAAATCCCTGAGGATGTTCTTCACCTGTTCGCGAGATTGAGTCAGTTTGAAATCGCGCTGTGTGGGGTATTCAGACTTCTGGAAACAAGATATAATTTGTAACATGGTATTATGCTCACCATTTAATATGTGGATTCACGTGCATGGTAGACAGAAGTGAAATCCTACAACCAGTTGGGTAAAGCGGGTAGACAGTACGTACTGTGAAACGGTGCGGATATAGATTTGGTAGTAAGCCAGTTACACATATTCATTACCTCACTATTGTACTGAATATTATGTGATGTGAGTGACTCACCGGGCAAATGTTCTAAACATATCGAAAAACGGGAGAGTCAACAGACTAGTTGGCTAAGTTACTCGCTAGACAATGAGGGATATGTTTGTCTGCTTCTGAAGAGACGATCTAGAAGTAACTGCCCCTAAGAAGAGGCCATTTTTCGTCAGGTTCTTCTCTTCAGAATATTAGTGTATCATGAACATTGCACCATAAGACAAGTCAACCGACTGTCTTTGGGTGGCACCGGCTGAACCAAATAGAAAATAACGCTGTCCATGTAAAGAATGCTGAGACACTAATAAATAGGTACATAAGCACAGCGAACTCCCTCCTACATAGCGAAGATAAACTAATAATCAAGGAAATAACACAATGCTCTAACCAACAAGCTGTCTTGGGGGCTCAAACGTCTTGTCTATCCTTGTGGACTGAACCAAAATCGTAAATTAGGTGTTTTCCATTTGAGGCTAATCCGAATAGAACGGCAAAGTTCGCGAATTCGAAAGTCCAGCGTGGTCTCTAGTCATGCATGCGTCAAACGCAAGTCCCTACATTAGACTAGAGAACTCATATCGCAGAAGCCGTGGTCGAGTCTGAATTTTGACTAAGAAGAAGGTCAGATGCTCTAAATGCCGGATCATTCTAGATGTCCGTTGTTATTCAATAGTTTGTCGGTTTGTGTGGTACTCCTATTGCGTTCAGAGTAAGCTGACACGTTTCACCAGCTCACGTACGGTGAGGCAGCTGTTTGTTAATCACTACGTTTCACAACGCTGAATTCGCGCAATGCTATGACGCGCGTGACATCGCGGATTACGTCAGCCCGCAACTAGATGTTTAGAGATACAGCTGATGGTCTTGACCATTCATTCGAAAACACTTTCGAGGCCTCATCCTATTATCCGCTTCAGTTAGAGCCCAAAGCCTTCACCCGCTATGAACAAGATGTTTCCGACTGCCAAGCTGAACGCATTAACCGAAATCCGCCCACTCATCGTTTCGTGCCTAGTTCAGTTCAACTCGTCCGTTCTATATCGCTTCACCTCCACTTGTGGAGCACGGGAATGACAACTTGTGGCTAGGAGCGCGGAAGCCCTGATCTCAACTAATAAGGCCCGTGTGTACAGAACAGATAAACGTTGTGCTGGTGATTACTGTGATCAAAAGTAGATCGCCAGTGAACTCCCCGACGTAGGCAAGCATAATTAAGCTTGGCATTCCATTTAAACTCACAGGTGTGCAAATCTATATGAAGGACCCAGAAACCGATGGAGTCAACTAGCCAAGCCGTGCGATTAAAACGAAGCATACAAAGTACAGTACACGTATCAGTGAGAATTTGAGAAGTAAACTGAACTGAACGGCGGGGTGAGCTGGCAGCTTCGGAAAAGTAAAAACAAACCGACTAGAGCCAGTAGATATCTCCTCCCAATAATACTCCATTCATAATGATGAGAAAGGAAAATGTCCGATTAGTAAAGCCTGATTCTTCCAACATTCACGCAATTAGTGACTCAAAACTGGCAACAGGGATCTAAGCAGTAGAGGGAGCTATCGTGATCCCAGGGCCCGTATCACTGAATGATGTACTATCCCTCTAAATTACATACAGATGGCCACTTGAGATACGACTGAAAGAAGGAAAGGTGCTACCTTGACAGCTTCAATTCGGAAACCGAGAGACGCTGTTGAGCTCAGTGCTTCTCTCCACTGCATATACCGTAATTTGGTCACAGCCGCCTGCCTGTGTTCGTCCAGAGTCGGCGCGTCAGGATCAATGGCAATCATCTTCTTGTACATATCCTACAACAAAATAGGATATTTTTGAGTTTAACTGACCTCAATATCGATGACAAACAGTGCTGTCAAAGTAACCCAACTATCTTTATCATACACGAAAATCTCCCGTGGGTGTACGAAGAACACTAATGAATATTCTTCTAAATCCACTGTCATATTCAGTGTTCGCCAGGTCACCTATTGTTCAAGCTCGTCTACTGCTTCGGGTCTCAGCCGTCAACTGTGATCGGCACTGCATCGTACAACCATCTCCAGTGGAACTCGCGTTCTGTCATGAAGATCGACGAAGAGAAGCCAAACTCTCTGTATTGCAATAAATTGCACCATAATATGGTTGGCTCTGAAGAGTACAAAAGCACAGGAAGTAAGAACGTCTGATCGAGAGGTACTCAGCCCGTCCCTGTATTCAAGGCTGCCACTGTCCACACTGAGGTAACCTGGAAGAACACCAAACCATAAGGTGTCTACGAACACAGGCTAGGCGTGGAAAAAACACTGAAGCTGATCGCCATTTTGATGGACCAGATGGAATAAACACTGTAGTGTCCTAGTCCATTGGTCGTCTCATCAGAAATGCCACAACCAGTAGAAAAAGTCATGCTATGAGCCTTGGACTTCCTACGGAATTAAGTTGGAACGGAGACAACCTTGATGACCATAATTTAAAGAAATGCTTAGTACCAATAAAATGAGCGTTGGTTTCCTGACCTGAAAGAAGGATGTCTGCGTTTGTTCATCTGGGCTACCAGGGCATTGTGTGCAATGGGATTGTTGGACTAAAAATAAGGACGTGGGCCCAGTCCGATTTTCACTAAACGTAAAGTGCATATACAGCTTGTCGTTTTATCAAAATGCGTCAACAATTTACGCGATTCAGCAGTGTTGAAATACTGGTGGAAGGTGGAAAGCTCTTCACTGTGAAGTCATTTATTAGCAAGCACTTACTAAGCAGTTACAAGTCATTAGACAGGAAAGTAAACATCTCATGTGCACGTAGTCTTTAAAAACGGAACATTCTCACGCGCCCCTTGGACTTTCCTTAATATTAATTGATTATTACACAACACTGCAAAGCAGTTCCACAATTTCCGTAGTAAACTTCACCTTCCACCAGATGTGGGGGTAGAGCTTGGACACCAAACCATAGACTATTCATATGCTTCAACATCGTTACATTGGTAGCTCGGGTGTATTAACTGGCTGTTGATCAGGTGGAAATTGATCTGTTCGCCGAGCACACCATACGAATAAATACCACCACCCATCATCCAGTCACGCACCTGTCATGTATACTGCTGTGGCGAAGAAACTATAAGCCAATTGCCAAGTTCGGCGAACAGGCTAACTGCCACCTGACACAGCCACGTGCATGATTCGTGTGTTATTTATTTAGGCGCGTCAGAATATGCTCTGAAAACTCATTGATTTCGACTAAAGCACGACCTGAAACGATAGTGTGAAAACCTAACTTAGGGATTCAATCTGTGAGGAAAACATTGATGGCTTAAGGTAATGATGCCTCGTTGAATGGTAAGAGGTTTGCTATATGGTCCTAAAGGCGCATGACCAAACCCAAAACCAGTCACCTTAAAAAGTGTTGGTTTGTGTTGTCACTGTATCCGGAACCCCCACAACATGGCAATCACTGGTATGGCGAACCAGCCAGGAAAGCTGTTTTACTCGGGTTAGCCTTGGTTAATGATGCGGTATATGGTCGATCTTGCAGTTCCTATTACTCCTTTTGTTTGTCAGGGTTGACACCAGAGTTCACGGTTAAGAGAAGAAAACTATATGAACATCAATGATGATGCATTTTAGCCTTCGTGATAGTATTAATCACCTTATCCCATGTTGCCAGTCAATTTTAAGTAGACCTCGGTTGTAAACAGGAAAGCAAAATATGGATAAAACGTTGGAAACGTACCGGCCTGAGACAATCTCTTTTGATGACCGCATCATTAACTTCGTTCTCCAAAAATGTTCGTGTACCCATCTTGCAGTCCATGATACACGGTGACTGGACACCAAACAATAAATCTTGCATCTGCACGTAACCTATCGAGTCAGTACATACAGTAGGTTTAGGAAAGCGGACGTGCATCATCATTTCGGTTTAGTATATCTTAGTGTATGACACCACAGCGGTGTCTCAAAGGAGGGATAACAAGATTAGGGTTTGCAACGAGGCAAGAGAAAAGTTAGAGAACAGGGACAGTGGGGTCGACTAATCTGTGTTTGACCAGTTCGCATGCTCGATACGCTTATCACGATTTCAGTCCGAATCTTTGTGTACCCCACCAAGATAACTGTTATGGCATTATCACGAATCTTCGCTTATTGCAATGAACTCGTTGATGAAAGATTTTGCGTGAGTGCAAACGAACCCCGATAATCTAAGGAAGTTGACTGGCATCGGGCTTCTTTGCTTAAAAGTAAGCATTCTAGTATGTTCAGCATCTCGAGTAGTCAGTGCTGTTATGTTGGACAGGACTGATTACGAAGTTGCTCACCAAGGGCAGCGCTTTACGACTGCACGGTAACAACAGACTGAAAACCAATCAACAACCGTTAATCAGACTCGTGATGAGTGTCAAAAACGACATGAAGACAAGGTTCGTGTTCTTAAAATTGTTTTCAAAACTTTTGTTTGCAGAATGATGTGTGAACGCGCCGTCACAAAGACTGGATTTTAACGTGGTGTGACGTTTTGTGTGCCTCCGTGACCCAGTGAACTATACTGAATGGTGTCCGTTCGCCAATCACAGAGTCTCTCATATCAGGTTGGTCAATAGCTAGAAGTCTGACCAACAAAGTCTCCTCGCACCCCAGGTTAAGGTTTGGAATATGTGTAGCGACTTGCTCTATAAAAATGGTAATGCACTTGCATTCCCCGTCGAACACCGCCACCTTGCGGTTAGGCTTGGGGCCAAAGGCTTTGCTTGAGGACCCTAATCGTTCTCCTGTCTAGGTCTGGGAGCCCTGACAGTATCCTAGCCCACGTACAACCATGAACTGCACACATACAAATAAACTCATGCCATATCGGCCGTCGCGTGGTGCCATCATCGCTTAGCGATTGAGAAGCTAGTGGACCCAGAAATCAGACAAAACTATCAGAACTGGCTCATCAAACGCCTGCGAGCTCCGACGTCAGATATAAACGGTCACTGGGAAAATATATCCAAAGCGCTACTCAGAGCCAGAATTTCTGTTTCCGGTATAACCCAGCCAACCTCATCCAAACATTGGATCCCTCATAGGACCATGTTTTTGCTGGACGCCTGGCAACGGATTCATCCTGGTTGCAACCAGAACTCCACCCGACGCAAGGTGAAAACGAGTGTCTGTGCAATCCGAGAATCTAGGTGGACTAGAAAGGCCGAAGAAATTGACGATGCGAGAAACGCTGGAAACGTCCGGAAGCTGTTCCACTTAATTCGTCCGACTGGTCCTCAGAAGACTTGTCAGCAAAATTATCAGGGACAAAAATGGCTCCCTGATATCCAGCAGAGCAGAGCGTTTGAACCGCTGGGCGAAATACTTCAAATAGTAATTCAGTTGGCCACCGGATACCTACAATCCGGAATCCCGGCCTTCAACATAAAGGTGTGGCATAAATATAAAGCCGCCTTCAACCTCCAAAGTGTCCGAATGTCTATCCCTACTCAAGCGTCATCGTGCTCCTGGTCTTGATTTTCCACCTGCTCTGTTCAAGGAGTTCCTAGCCAATAACTCCAACCTATTTGGGTCTATCTGGGATGCAACGATCGTCCCAGACAACTGGAGTGAATCGATAGTAGTGCCCACTTTCAAAAAGGGTACTCGCAGTGAATGTAGTAACCAGAGGTGTTAGGTTGACACCCTGTTGTCCTGGCGTCACTGATTCTTCATTGTTTTACGGTGCTACTCGAAAGCTTGACCGGTGAGAATCTGGGTAGAGCTGTGTTGACCACATTTTCACACTCCGTCAAGGTTTAGAGCAACAGCACATGTACAGGCAAACGGAAATCTTGGTGTTCCGATTCTGTCAATCGGTCAGTGCTGTTAACTACACATGCTCAACAGAGTATGTCCCGGAAGTTTGTGAAGTTAATCCGGTCCCTACATTCACATACATCTGGGCGTGTGGTGAGCTCTCCAAAAGCTCCCCTACAAAAAGTAGTATCCGAGAAGGATGCTCATTCTCTCCATCCTTATTCAACCTTATCAATGGTGAAATATTAAGATGAACGCTGGAAGGTCTGCAAAACCCCGGTGTTGCTGGTGAGAACCTTGTCGATCTGGAGTGCGCAGATGACACCGCCCTCATCTTTGAAAACCAATGCGAGACACAAGCCCTTTGGAATAGACTGACCACCATCATACAATCTTCCGGCATGCGCATTGCACCCTCAAAGTGCAAAAACATGCTTCAGAACGTACATTTTCTGAACATACCCCTTACAACTCAAGGAGAATCAATCGGGGTTGTGTGGAAGTTTGCATACCTCGGTAATCGTATTAGCTCTGACGGAAGTGTCTGATGAATCTCAAAGAATCTCAAAGACTCGAATCACGTTTGCTAATTTGCGTCACTTGTGGCGTCGAAAAGGCATCTCACTAGATCTTAAGGGTCGTGTGTACCAGGCTACAGTAAGGGCTGTGTCATTGTATGGGTGCGAGACATGGCCTCTGTGGACAGATGATGTGAGTCGTCTCCAGGTTTTCGATCACCGATGCCTCAGAAGCGTGGCTGGTTTTGGATGGCGTCAGCGTGTTAGTAACGAGGTGATTAGGAAAAGGGGACTTGGCTGTGCAGCAGGTACTCCAATTGGGGAAATCATCCAGCACCACCGACTACGATGGCTCGGTCGTGATACGCATACCGAGACACCGTCTACCGAGACGAGTGTTGTTCTCCGAGCCTCCTTCAGAATGGCGCAAACCGCGAGGTGGACAGCGCATGACTTGGCAGAAAGGCGTGAAAGAGATCACGAAGAGTTTGGGTGTCTCAGTAATGATTTAGGTAGGAGGAGCAGAGAAGGGAGTAATTACAATCAGAAAGCATGATACACATTCTACAGCAAGACAACAAATATTATGGTGAGATAAAAGAAAAATTTCGACAGAAAGGATACGCGTACTTCCCAACAGCTTTTCGCCTTCATACTTGGGGACGTGTGGTCGCAGGGCATCAAACTGCAGCTGCTTCAAACATAACGCTTCACACTCGTTGTATTCTTTCAGTAAACTTCCAGTCCCGGTAGGTAATAAACTGCCTGGAAAAGAATTCACTACCATAAGTGGAATGCTTTGTGCGCACGATATCCAACAAACAAAAGACGAATTACAGACATGTGACGGGGCTTGTATTTGCCCTTGGCTGGTCGATCAGTGAACTGAGTCGGGTTAGTGATATCCGTGCATACATTGTTTGGTAGCGGCCGAATCCGATCGACTCAGCGTTATCTGGTGATTGGTCAATTTATTGGGACCCAGTGGACGACACAAGATTATTAATTCTGTATTGACTATAGCTAGGGTTGGCGCGATGTTGCCTGTATATTCATTATAATTTAGAAAAACTTCGGATAGGTGGTTCTTTGTTAGAAATATCGCGTTCGCGAAGTACGCGGCATCAGTGAGGAGTCGTGACTGCAACTTTGCCTAATGATATCCGGTAATTGTGGAATACAAAAGTCTTTAGTTGGGTGGGGTTGTATGCGAATTTTATCCATAGTATACTGCATTCTGGGTTGCTCACACTTCTGAAGAGTAGCTGGAGTTGAGCAGCTTTGGTCGATGTTCTGTTTACCAATCGTATGACGTCTGATAAGATTGACAAAACGGAGTTTGTTCTTGTCAGTGGTTGGAGAAGTGATAAATCCTGAGCGTGTTGCTTGTGACCAGTTTGTGAAAAACGTCAGTTGAAGTTTCATCCTAAAAATGAGTTTGATCCATGCTGAAAAATCAAACACCACAGCTGCTGTTCGGAATCATTAGCAGTTCACATCTCACAGACCTCTGAGAGGGGTGGTTCGAATTCCGGCAAACACCTGAATGTTAGCATTCGGACACAGGGGATTGGTAATTAGTGTGACAAACTCGGACAATGACTTCTCAGATTCTCAGGTATTTCCTTCCCCGGGTACATTACTTGCAGTTTGAAGAGGTTTTGAAGTTAATGCTAATCGACCAGAGAATGGACGAATCGACATATTACACGCGATTGAGGAGAGTCTTCAACAACAACAACTGTGTAACCAAATTATGAACACTATGTACCAGGAACTACCAAGTTTAGACATAAATCAAATTCGTAAATCTATCTTACGAAATAATCACTAACGGCTGCTTCACTTAATCCATTAGAGCATTCCAAAACAATCGGTTAAACCCTGCTGCTCGTACCGGCCTGGCTAGATCCTACGATCAGAGTCTATTGATCGACGGGTTCCAAGAGAAGTGCATTACCGAGGAGGCACAGCTCTAACACGTCTGGCTAGGGGCATAGGGAAAGTTATCCTGAACAAATACGATAACTTCAGGTAGAATGAAGATCCGCAAGATTCGTGGGGGAATTGCAAACTGGCGCGATGTGCAGCTGGTTACTCATCACTCGTACCAACCAAAAACAGACATATCTGCATCATATTGACTATGCCAGCCCCAGTCTAAGGCTCTCCCACACCTCGCTTATATGGACTATCAGAAATACGGCACAGGCTCATACCTGTGACCCATGCTGACCGTGACAAATTCCTTGCATCACACAACTATCCGCACTACTAGGTCACATAGGAAACCGACGTTGTAAACCTAATCAATTCAGCGTTGCCTATGCGACGGAATCATGCTCAGATCAGTAATCTTGATGAACTCTACGAAGTACTCAATTATGTATTAGGTGAAACATTAGTATACGTATTCGATATATGGGCATGCTAACATTAATATGCATCATTTAATATGTTGTCGCCAAATTTTCAGTAAGGCCGTTGGGCCGGAAATTTGCGCAGACTCTTGATCATAGTTGAAACAGGGTAAAGAACTTCTTTAGCCTACGCAGGTTGGGATTGTAAAGACAAGTGGATGTGTTTAATATACCTCGGTTGATTCCCATGAATTTGTACTGAGGTACTCGGTATAGAATCCGGAAAATCGATCGCAATTCGATGCAATGAGTTTAGGCGATCGAATGTTCAAAACGGTGCTTTTGAACTTCTTCCCTCTACTTTTAACCACCATGCCCGTAGACGTTCTCTTAGCCTCACTGTCGGTTGTCTCGTCATGTGACGAATAAAGAGAACTGAATATGAACCCCGGAGTCGGAGAATGCACATACTTGCAATCACAAGGGGGAACGTGTCTTTGGAGCGCTGAAAGATTATGGGTGGTTGATGAAAGTTTAGCCGCATTGAATACGCTGTGAACATTACTAGATAAGCGGTGAGTAGATTTCTCAAAGGATGTCACGGGGGCGAGATGGCCTAAGTGATCAGAGCGCGAATTTACTGACCGGAAGGTCCGTGGTTCGAACCCGACCTCTGCCTCTCTACTTCCCCTGTCTAGGCTTGGGCAACCTGGCAGTATCCCGGCCCTCGTGCTTCCTTCGGGTGGCATGGGAGCTAGGCACCGAAAGGGTGCCACAGCTGAACGATTATTATGTCACTCATTACAGGAGGCATAAAAAAACAATTCCTCATTTAAACAACATCATTCTGTGGATTCAATAGTACTACTTTTCCAGAAACTTAACAGAAAAACCACTTTCGCATGACGCATCCTTAATAGAATTACCTACTGAACATAATCACTCAGTGGAAGTGTACTGTCAAACATCTGGCAAAATTCGAAAGGCAGCTGAAATTGGAGATCTGGTCCATCTGGGTTTAAGATACATAGTCCGGGACGGCACGCCGGTTGTTGTGGCGTGCCAGCGAAACTTCCATAAAAAGGATAGCACTGCTTGTTCTAATGCATGGGTAAAATTGATGCCGAGTGGTCCGTGTTGAATGCTTCAGGGACCTGACCAGTCTCGTCATGGATTCAGTGGCAGTAAAGGAGACACTGACACCGTTGGTACCGTTTTAGCGTGGCCATAAGCACGACTGCCAGTAGATGGCCAACTGGCAATCAAACTGTCGGTAGAATATTTAATTTGAAACATGTAATGTAATGTAATGTGTAATGTAACATGAAATATGTAATTTGATTCCGTTCAACTCTATGCACGTAGAGTGAGCTACTGGCTTCAATTAGGAGTATCTTGTTGAGTAAGCAAGCCGCATCGATTGAGTTGGAACGTTTAGGTTTCTGATTAGTTCAGTAAACTGAAACGCGTCATGTAGATTATATCTGGCTAATTCTGTGCACTTAGGTCATAGGAGTTCAGTTATCCTTTGTGTCATTGAGTGGTAGGGGGATACCTAAGATCGGACGCAGTGGGCGAGCAGATCTACGAAACTTGGGTGGGTCATATAGCCTCGGAACACCGCCGTATCAAACTGTGTACTCTAAGTGAGATTTCTAATCTTGGGTGTTGTTCGGTTGCCATTCTATCGTGTCAGCTTCGCCTTTGACATCTGAAAAGAGGTGGAAATTTGACGTCACCGAAAGTGTCCCTCAACTTGTGAATATAGCCAGTTCTGTTCACTGGCACTACCCCACAGCGCGGTGGGTTTGTGCACCACTACGGCTGTGTTATCGTCAAGCTTCCGGACAGCACGTCCTTGTGATTGCTATGGACATGTCCATCGAATAGGCCTAAACCGTTCTAGTCCCACATTTGTAATCGGTTACAAATCCTGGGATTGGGCCATAAGTTTGTAGAACTGAGTTTCGAACGCTAATTGATGAATCATCTTCCGTTTGTCAGATTATTTCATGCTCAAAGACAGTACTTCAATTTGTGCCTGTTCTAGATCGCACAAACTACGTACGTATCTAATTAGATTAAAGGAAAAAACAGCTGTGAGCCAGTACTTAAGGTCTTGAGACCCGATTTACGTCCGTTTATCCTGCGTTTTTTTTTCGATGACAGAAGTTACATAATTCGTTCACAATGCACTCACGCTGCGCAGTATTTCGTTCAACTATAGGTATCTTTGCTGAACTCGTGCCTTCCTAGTTCCTGCCTTGACTTCTGAGTCTAACATCATGTTGGCGGGGAGTTATTAAAACTGTCGTGGCTAGTGCCTCTATTCGATGCATTCCTCTAGAAACCGCAAATTTGGTTTATTCAGGCTTGACGCAGACCCTATGTACCGGGCCACCCGGTCTTACCTTGGTGATTGAAACATGCCTGTTGAGAAATTAAAAGTGCATTCGGTGCATTCAGGAAATGAACAAGTGAAGACTTCAGAACTCCCTTAATGTATACTTCGGCTGGGTTAGTTGCGATTTCTACGAAAAGCCGCTTTTCGTTCTCCAGTCCTGCGGAATCGTCCAGTCCCTCGATGATTTTTACACAAGTCACCCATCGAGGGACAAACGGTTTATCCGGGGTTATTCTAGAGCATACTGAAGTCGGTCATATTTTCTTAAACCAGTCAAACAGGGATTTCAGCAACATGTTCCTACGGTAGGATTACATGTTGAGTGTGCTGTTATCTAGAAAAAAAAAACCTGTTTTTAAAGCGTTCCCAAGTAGTTCGTTTGGACGGCAGCCCAAGGCTGTCTGGGCAAAAAGATATGTTTATACGGCTCAAATCGAGTGTTTTTTTGGGAAATGTGGGTTCCGTTGAACGAAATAACTTGCTGTAGTTGGCTTCTGTGTACGAGCGTCCACTCGATGGGCTAGGTAACTGCTGTAGCCGCTAGCTGGATGATGAAATCCTTATACTAAAATTTGCCCTCGCACTGATTCGCGTTGATGACATTATTTGCGTCCCAATCACCGCTCATGAAGTAGATACACGTAACTTTCACCCTAGCTAAGTAGCCTAAGGTGTACACAAAACATACCTTTCAATATGAATATTAAGGCTGCTCTCCTCTTGGAAACAGGCTTCCTCAAAGACAGTCCATCTCTCCTAACACAGACAACGAAACCGAACAGTTTCGCGCTCTTCTTGGAAGCAAACCTCTTCGGGATCACTCTTTTCGGAGACACAGTATGCACATACAAACATTATGTATATATATACCCCTGGAGCCTTCGGAGGTGAACAGTTCTCAGAAGGGCGGACTTTTATTTGGCTTCTTAATATGTTTTATTAGTAGCATTCCTTCAAGGAGAGATCATTCTTTGTCGACCCCTTGAGGTATCATCCCTAGAGAATAATAATCCCATTATTTATCATATTACAACAGTTCTAGCTACAAAGAGCAACTCCAAATTCCGATAATCTCTACAAAAAAACTAGTCCCTTTGTGCATATTTGAAATGCATTAAGATTCATTTGTGCGATCAATTAACAGCCACATAAAGTTGCTAATGACCACTTTAATGCGACACTTTCATGAGTGAAGAATTTTCCCGCACAGTCTTCAAATAGTCTACAACTAAAGTACATGTACTGAGTATGTGAATCTCGCTCTTGGCTAACTCCGTCTCCCTCTCTAACGTCTTTGTTAGCGACGCGTCATCAGTTACTAAATCCCACAAAACGAACTACGGAGGACCTGGGAAACTCAAAAATACGTGCCTGTCTGTCCTACTGAGTTCCGCCGATCTAGGAAGGTAGCTATCTGTAAAAACGGAATTTAGTACCGTGAGAGCAAAAGTTTGCATAACACAGAAACGACTGGAACGATTCTGTTGACATTTAACGAAAAACAAGCTTAGTTCGCTATCTAGTGAGCAGGGCCAGCAGGATAGGCTTAGGTCAGAAAGGTATAGAACAACTTAGTCTGTGGGACAGAAACTCACAGAAAGAACTAACACCACTGAACTGAAGCCTTCATTTTGCATTTGGTGATACTCAGATGACTCCACAGGAAGAGTTGTTGGTCGGGGACATCTTAGTTTCCTAAGTTTGCTAACCTATTTTGGAGTGTCCCGCAAATTACATCAGTTTCGAATAGGCAGCGAGCGTTCTCCAGAGTCTCTTGAAACAGAAACGAAAAACAAGTGGTAGTGTATTCCCCGGTGGAGCATCTTGCATCAATAACGTAGTAAGTTCGTAACCAATAACGTCAGAATTACAATATGCCTGGTGACACAAACTGTTGCCTCCAATACGCGGCTACCCTTCAAGACATTATTCACCTGTGAACAAACTACAGCAGCCGTGCGGTGATATTCCGAGATGCAGTAAATCAACCGAAGCTAATTTACCGGTTGATGTTAAACGGCCACCTAACCCTGGTTGAACGCTGATAACTCGATCAACTGGTTACTATCTAATTGGTTGAGAAGAAAGGTTAGGCTTTTTACGTGAAAGTAGTTCACTGTATGTATCGAATCTCCTATCAACACGTCCACATTCTACCAGTATTCGTATAGTAACTTTATTGATATTGCCGTTCCTTGCATAGGGAAAATACATAACCAAGTTCCGATTCTCACTGGTTTACAAAGCAGTAAATCCAACAGCATAGATCACCACAAAGTTCGCCTGAGTGGACACTTCGTGGTCGCAAGATTCGACTGAAAGACGACATTATGTGCTCTCGCGCATGGGCCTTCAAAGGACATGCACTCTACTCGAAAATCGTTATCCCCTCATCCTCTTCTTAGAAAATCTGTTATTGGCTCCATCCAACTTGCCGACAGAGCCTCTAAGCCCGGAAGGTACAAGCTAGATACTGTAAGTGTCCAAGCTGGTTACGCAACACTTAACTAGTTAAGAAGAACTACATCAGATACCAAAATGAACTGGAAAACTGCAACAGACAGCATATCAGCACGAAGCATGAAAAGAAACGCCCATCTAGAAAGTGTCTGGTTTTGCATTACTAACCTTCATGTCCAGCAAGCTGGACCCATTGAGCAGGCTTGCATTGAACCGCTGGGTCCAAAGATAAGGATGGATCTGCATGCTCTAAGCGCCGTTTTCCAGTGAACTATAACAGATGTGGACGAAAGTTTTCATCTGAACGCTGTTTGACAAATTCGCTTTCTAATACATAAGAACTCGCGGGACACTATGGTTACACTCCAAAAAGTTAGGTCTTAAGGTGAAAGTAAACAATCCAAAATTACGTTACTAATCACCAGAGCGGAAGCGCAAACTCACAAACGGGATCAGTGATTTCATAAGCACTTCTCCGTTGACTTGAACTTGATGGGGGTTTTCGGAGCCAAACTCTTGAGACTTTTTCCACCTGGTATGTGAGGCAAGACTGTGGGACGGGGAATCCGGATCCCTCGAAGGGGAGGCCCGAAAGAGAGTAAGAAGCCAATGTAGATTTTTTGAAAGCTCATTAATACAGGCTAGGGGCATATCAGCCCCTTCGTCTGTAGAATCCGCTGACTCGTTGGGTGTGGTCATTGGAACCGAATGTCCGAAATGGGGGATACTAACAATAGAGGTTGTTATCTTCCTGAGAGGCGACGCCAATGGTTGAGTTGTTGAACAGACTGATGTCTTCGTGACCTCAAGAGTAGCGAACGTGGCAAGATTCTTCAAGACGGGACAAGTGCATAGGTCTAGCTTGGGCCTTATTGAGTCCAGTAAGCTGGACTCCATTGAACGCAATGAAGGCCTGAATTTCAGGCAAGGATGCGATTCAATGCTAAAAGTGAAAATATCGATTAAGTGATAAGCGTGCATAAATGTGCAAAATAATAAGGTAGCCACCCCAGCCTCTTAGTCTCATGTAGTCCCGAAATATTAGTCTGGGCTAACCGAGCGGAAAAGGTATGTTCGGAAATCGGAACTCTGAGGCCACAACCACTCAACCCAGATAAAAACCTCCAAAGTAACCCTCCGACACAAATTCCACCAACAAGGACAAGGCAGTAATCGTTCAGCTAGGTCACGTGACCTTAAAACCTACTCTATCCTGCACATGGCTGGCCAAAGAGGCCCTGTAAAGCGGACGATCCTCTGGTAGCTAGGCACGTGATCTTGGTAGCACAATCTTTGGATTGTTATCAACTTGTTACAATGTTCGTGATTTGTTTCTTCCGTAAACAATGAACCTCATAGTACTATTACAACGTGGTGAATAGACATAGTACTACATTGTCCATTGCGTGGTCACTCCGCGAAAATGTGGGAAAATTGTAGTCTTGTCGGTACTCGTTGACAGTGAATAGGTTCAGGACTGAGGCTGGCTGGTCACGGCAAAATCTCGTGTGGCTGAGGTGTCAATCAAGTGGTAACACACAAAAGGGTCCGAACAAAGCCAGAAAGATTAAGTGCGAACAGGTAAACCTCAAGGTAGTGAGCAACAACGTTGGTATCATTCTCGCGGCTAATCGTTGGGCTCATTTCAACTATAAGTTCTCACCCCTGTGAGTCTAAGTACACCATTGGTTGGTTAAACGTAGCGAGCGGTTTCGACGCTGGTTGCTCGGTCCATAAAACAATTGAACGTAGGAGGTCCCATACTAATGGGTATCCTTCAGCCACTGTCCAGGGAGTGGGCAGCTGTCTTTGTGTTGCTGCAAGTTACGAAAAGTAGACTCCAAGCTCCCACCAGCCATCGGCTTAAAAAACTGTAGTAGACCGCTATCCACTGCTAATCGTTGAGATACCTAAATCATACAGTACCGGTCTTGCGGAAAGCTGGCTGTCCTACATAATAAGGACGACAAAGGCTTTCTTTCCTGGAGTAGGGTGAAGAGATTGTTGACATTGGGCTACCTCCGACTGACGGCCTTGATCAACTGGTCTGACACAACTCTTACGTGTTAGCAACAAGCTATTAAGGTAGAATCCTCTAGAGATCGAGATGGTTCAGTGGTTAAGGCACGAACTTACTGACCAGAAGGTCCGTGAAGTCTAAATCATTTCCATCACGGCACACGTACACATAAGTTCCCGATCATTGCCAATCAATCCTGCTGCATGAAAGGCAGACGAATCCAGGTCAATGGAAAGGGGCTAGCAGAAGGGATATTGCAGCAGTCACATGAACGCCAGGTGCTGATTCGATGATATGGTGAACACTGTGCACGGTGAACGACAGATCCAGTACAACGCCAGGCACAGGGTGCAAGTCAGTTCCCAGGCATGGTCGCATCAGCTGACGCCACTTCAAACAGCAGATTGTGGCCTCACAAGTGAACCGCGTCGCATGGAACAACCTTGACGTACCCTTGAGTTGGGGAGCACAGTCTGAACAATATGTACCAGATCCCAGATCCCTCACTGCCTCAAAAGGGACTGACACAGGACTTGCAATACTGTTTGCGGTACACAATAAGCTAGCACTCGTTTCAAATTGTCTCCCACGGTCTGGCGAGATGTCACTGGTCTAGGACGATATCAGACATGGTCTTTTCTTTTTTGCTCTCGATTAAGCGGAATCCAAACGCCATGGGATAAAATTTATTTAGCGAATTATATCTATTGAGAACCCTCATAGACGTCTCGTAATCCGCTAGCGCCCCATTAGCCTGGTAGGTCTCACACACCCCATATGTGGTATACACACAAAATCTCTACTCTATATGCGCCCACGGAGCATGGTTGAAAGCCGCGGCTGCTCATTCCTTCGGGTATAGTGCTTGCGAATTCGCCTCGAAGTGGTCACAAGGCGACACTAACATGCTCCCGTATCTCCGAGGGCATTTGAGCGGTAGCGGTCAGTAATGCAGGAAAACTAGTCCTCCAAATATTTGGCACGAATGCCTCCAATTTTCTAAGACTCCCACCTAACCCCAAGTGCTCTACCGGCTTCAACCGGTTACTGAGTATCAGTTTTCCTTCATATTTCAGGTAACTGGAACCAGCCTCAGGAGACTTATGCAGGTTGCCCAAGCCTAGACAGGGGAAGTCGAGAGGCAGAGGTCATCTCGGTCAGTAAATTCGAGCTCCAACCACTGAGTCATCTCACACCTACACAGGAGTCACATTCAGTTCCTCCTTCGGTGGGTGCATTGAATTTTACACTCCCTCATAGATCCAGAGTTTCAGCCTCGCACGCAAGACTCGTTGCGCAATTCGAAACTAATAAGTCCACGAGAGCAGAAGAATCCTCTTACACATAATTCATTATCAGCTCCAGTGGCCTCAGGTGAGTTAAACCATCAATCTTCTTTCTCTTGCAGATACTACTTGGAGCCCAGGTCCACTTACTTCACAAAATTCAGCCCACACTGCTCACACCGTGTAGTGTCTCGACGATGGCTCAGTGGTTAGGAGGCGAATTTACTGACCGGAAGGTCCGTGGTTCGAACTCAACCTCCGCATCTCGATTTCCCTTGTTTAGGCTTGGACAACCTGGCAATATCCCAGCCCTCGTGCTTCCTTTGGGTGACATGGCAGTTGGGCACCGGAAGATTGCTATAGCTTAACGATATTTTGTCTCGACGATCTGCTCGTCTGATTTCAGCAGCTGTAAACCCATAACCGTTGGCTTCAGAAGGCAATGTTCTTTTATTCAATGAAAGCTGGCAGTTTTTCTGCGAACGTCAGGGCATCCGTTGGTGTGCTCATCAATTATCTATCGCCATGACGCGTTTTGACGCTTCTTCTCGTGCTTTCTCTCCATTGCGAGCAAAATGTAACCGTCAATTGGTCACAGGGTAAAATCCATTCGAGCCCCCCCCCCTGCATTCAACGCGGAATGCAAAATCCGTCATGGATGGGCTCCTCATTTGCCATACTTCTTGTGACTGCGTTTTCAGCTATCATCTTCTGGATAGACGGTTTTTCAGGAGACGCTTCAATGGTTGTTACACCCAAAACAGCCATACTTATTCCCTTTTCCTACCGCGCTCTAACCACTGAGCCATCTAGCCCTCAACTGTAGATGGCAGCAATACTTTCACGGGAACAAATCCAAATTATTATTAATGGTAGCTCTAGTTGCGACCAAACCAGGGACCAATCTGAGCATACGCGGCGCAGGAGCTATTCAGCCCGAGACATTTGACACCGGTAACCATCCCATTACAGTCGGCTTTGATGAGTCCTGCCGACAGCCTGCAACAATATACCCGCGGTCCTCACCCTTCAATCCATAGCTGAGTGAACATGCATAGCGTCCCAAGGCTATCAGCGGGGACAAGAGAGGGCGGCGGACAGGAGGGACACCGCAACAGGCACGTGAAGGTCAGGTGTTGATTCGGAGATATCGTGGGCGCTATATGCGGTGGGCGCCGGTTCGATTACCGCGTCAACAGTCTATGCAAGTCAGATCCCAGGCACAGCTGCCCTCAGTAGATCAACTACAGACAACAGGAGGTGGAACTGCTCCGCTTGGAACACCAAACAAAAGTGACATACATCAGAAACGTATACGTTTCTGGTGCAGCTGGTTTTGACAGTGCACTATAGTGCACTGTCAAAACCAGCTGCACCCGATCCCAGATCAGCATACTCACTGCCCCAGGGATAAATCAACAAGTAACATCAGCTCCCTGGGAAACCGCAAGTCAAATTAACGCACTGGTGCGACGCACAGCGTTTCAGTTGAGAAGTGCCCGGAAGCCATCCAACCCAAGTGACCGAACGGGCACATCACATGCGGGCTACGACCAAGCAAAACTACGCCCTGATTGCTCAGAATGTCAGCCAATAAGGGTCGAGGGTTTATAGGGCTGGTGCTCCACAGCGTCCCATGAAACTTCTTGCGTGGGCTTGCGGTCACGAGACCTGAAATTTCCTTCATGAATTCGAATTAGGATAAATAGCTTATATGGCTATTGCAATGACAGGTAAACTATATGTCCTTTGTTTCGTGCACTGGCAGCGAGCAAAGCCGACGCGCCGAAGACTTTATGGGTTCCAGTGACCCGTCAGTCAATGCTTCTGCAGTGATTAGCAGAGGCTACCTACGGTAATCGTGGGAGACCTGCAGTGCTTACCAGACTATTCTGGGCACTTCAGAAACAAGTCGGTGATATCCTAGATATCTCTAGGTCAGTTGGTCTTTTTTGATGTAGCTACCACCGTGAGGCGCCTGTTTTATATGCAGTGCTTTGTCCAACTGTGCCTAACCTACGCGCCTACCTCCCAAAAGAAGTCATTGAGACCATCTGGTATGCCCATATATGCGCAGCGGTTGTCACTCTTGAGATAGGTCGTCCCAGGTTGACCAACCTGCGCCTGGATGTCCAGAGGGTCCAGAGTACGTCGAGTTGGAGCGATGCGGAGCTCCTTTATTGTTGCTATTTTGCAGCTCGAAACGTGTGACAGATTCACGTGAACACCATCAGAAGATGACGACACCTTTGAGGCGGTCGCGTTTCCAGCCTGGAAGTCGCAGAGATCCACGCTTGACCAGAAGAAACCTATTGGCGAGGACAAGTAGCGGAGTGGGCGCTGCTTCCCACTTCTTTATGTGTAAGCGTTATAGCGTTACTCCCTAAGCCTGACAGCCCCCTTTAGCCAATTTCAATACAGGAACGATATAAAAACCATGAACTTACCACAGCTGAACAAGAAGCTACCTGTACCTGGTTAGAATTAGTGAGCATATTGTTTCCTGACATGACTACATGATAATGCTACACTCTCGCACGAATTTGTCATTGCTCATATTCGTGAGCACCTACCTCATAAAGCAGCTAGACTACTTAATGACCCCAACAGTACAGAGACCACCAGCCAAGAAATTTCATGTCAGGAATGCATCACGGATTCGCTGAGAACGACGAGATCCAACTTTTTCATATGTCCTCGTTTGCCTCGGACACATTATGAACGAGGGAGAGATAAAGTCAACTGATGGCGCAAACTGAGATCAGTCAGGCTAAAAAACAGTTGTGTTCTTCAGCACAGGCAGGCTGTTCGGATGTTACGCGAGAGTTAAGCTGTGCTTTTCCGGACACGTGGCTGACATCGGCTAGACACTCGTTCACCGCAAAGTCGGCGCTCACTGATGCATATAAGAATACACCAAATAGTAGCTAGTTTCTAGATCTATTGGTTTTGGAAAACTTAGTGGAGCCTCATAATAGGTTTAAAGGCCTGTGTAATGTTATCAGTGTGCCTGTAGTGTCTGTAATCAGTTGTCATATGTTTACCATTTTCTCCTGAACCTAAACTACGCTTTATAACTGTCGTACATATTTTATCATGACGTTTGTTTTAATGTTACAAATACACAATGTTCCGGCGCGACTTGCTGACTTCTTGCTGAACGAGTGTATTTACGCTCCGTTGGGCTGTTTGCCGACTGCCGAACCAGTGGGACTAGATCTCTGTGTTTGCGTCAACTGTCGAACGTCACAGTAAATCCTCGTGACATTTTTCAGCCGTGAATAACTTTCCTATCGTGGAATATACTACTCACACGTGAATCATTCCGTGGGAAATCGCTACGAGTGAATATTTCTTTCGCAGCCTGTTACTACATTTGGGTCGGTGTAGTGGACTATTGGATCTACGCATTCGTGAGTCCTAATTTGATCACTCATTCTTTTCTTGTTGTGATTTTGTGATTTTGTATTGGTTACTTGGCTCGTTAATTTGTTCGAACACGCTGATAAGGTCCTAGCCGGCTACATGCCGAACTATAGGTGGCTCGGGTGTGTTTACTCCCTCGGCTGCGCACTGACGACGTCTCCTCGGCTGTGGACAGAGCATCGGCAAGCAAAATGCGTGGAATCATCAAACAGATCGAAGAACGTCTGATCAACCACCACCTCGCAAATTTAAACTGACGTCCTGTATTTAGCAGGCTGGTTAAAGTAAACAGCCAGTAGCGCGCCACTGTCTCGTTATGAGACTCGACAAAATGAATTCAGAAATCTGTTTGATAGCCACCTTATCTTCTAAGCAATGTGCCCATCTGCATGAAGTGGATAAATTGATAAACAAGGAGCTCACTGAGCAAGTGAACGCAGACCTGATATGTGTCTGACAGGAGGAGGTGAACGGCGAGTTTGGCCCTTCACCTGATGGCGTTGAAAATTGCTCCACTGGTTCCATTGGGGTTCCGAACAGAATTTAACTGACTGGGTCACCTTAGCAAAACAGCCCTAGCTCTGAAGGCTTACAGGGTACATTGTGCACAACACACTTGGGAGGTCCCAGTTGTAGGTGTTTTTGCGGAAATGTCTGGATAATCATACTCTTTAATATGTTCTCCTCCACCGGGCCATCTGGAAAATTATTCCTGATTCTACGATGAGGAAATATGCAAGCTTGGTGGCCACCCCCACAATTCGATTGAGAGATACAAACATCACCAGTTGGTGAATGTTATCCGTGCAGATCTTTGAGGACAAGAATATTTGTTCTAAAAGGGACCCGCCATCAACAGGCTTATCTACATTTTACGATCAGCGGAGAAATTGAAATCACAAGGCGCATCTTCGGTCATCCTTGACAGGACACTTCCATATCTGTTTCGGTTTGCATTTGTGGCTTAATCGTGGTTTGAACGTTACAACTCTTTGGTGCTGTCGTGTTTTGAGTACTAGCTGAGTGATTTACGAACTTGATGCAATTTATTCTGTCACGTTGATAATCTAGTTACTTGAGCGGGAAAACCTCAAGGAAGAAGACGAAGGACACCAGATGAAGATCGGCTATATTGCAGGTGAACCAGTGGAAGGAAGAGCGCTGCGGCTCAGTCGGCTACAACAGAAAAATGAAGCCTCAGTGAAATATTACAAAGGGTAGAATTGTTCGTTAGGACCTGACCGTCCTAACAAGTGCGCATTCAGACTGCAGCTCATCCTAGCGCAGGTATCCATTTTCCAACAGTAGTCAGCCAATTTTATATTCGTTTCACAGTCAACGATATTCGGCACATGCCGCGTTCTTCTGTTCAGCCATGTTTCTTTTTGGTTGTCATACTGAATTACGATTGGGGTGATGCAACTGGCGGTCCAAAAACCCACACACAGCAGCAGACAATTGAGCAACTGCATTAAAAGGATGTCGGTCCGTAAATTTGACTGGTTTTCCTGGCTGTACGTCGTATTTCAGGGCCTAATACCCCTGAGCTTGGGTGCAATAAGACCTCACTACCGAAGGTCAAAAGGGACAGCTGCACCAGGAAATAGCCTCGTGTTACGCCACGTGGGGTGGATTGATGGTTCGAGGTAGCCAGGCTGGAGTAGATTTTGTTGTTCAGTGTTGATAGCAACATCGAATTCAGGTCAAAAACAGTCCACATATAACATAACTTGCTAGCTTTTTTATCAGTAATTTGTATTGCATTCTATCAAAGGCACTTGATATAACGCAAAATTGTGTCCACCTTGAGTCCGTTGTCTAATTCCTTGATATCAATGGTCCGTGCATGTGTTTTTATTATTCCAGGTGTTCGCCCAGCTGGCCAGCGACAATGATGATTTACAAGAGGACGGTAAAAGCGATCGGTCCAAAGTTGGTGGGGTCTCACTGGCTGCCGCCTCCACAGATGGACACAACAACACCGTTATTCTACCGATTTGGAAGGCCAGACGTGATCAGAAGGTCCCCGGAGAACGATAGCGGCGTCGTATCCAGTGCAACCAGGAAAGCACGAGTTTCGTGACTGCCGCTGTACATGCCTGTAGCAGAACGTTGTCGAAGGCTTTCGCTTTGATGTCCAACTGCCAAAGTTGCGGAGTTAGTTTGGTAGAACAAAGGCCCATTAGTTGAGGCAATAACAACAAGGAGCACTGTGTTTAGAGCCACGTGAAAGTTGGATACACAGGGTGCCCAAGGCAACCATCGCCTCCCCCAGTGTATACGTAGAGCCGCCGCAGGCCGAACGGCGGGCGGCACCAGAGTTCGCTTTCTCAAACTAATAACACATCTGCGAAGAATCCTCTGTTTTTTCAAGGCAAACCGTTCCAGACAACCAGTTATAACGTTAATTACACGAATGTGCCAAGAACCGACTACGAAACAAAAGAAGACATTTCCTAATTCAATAGAACATGAATGAATCAGAATCTAGTATCTTTGGTTCGTCGCTTATTGCTTCATTCCATGGGCACCACATAACTACAAACGCAGCAGTCTTCTGCTGTACAATAAAGGCCGCCTTATCCAACATTGTCGTCCGATATACAACAATGGTTGAAAATAAAACCAACAACGAAACTGGGAGTTCTAATCCGCAGCGTTTAGCGAACAGCTGAACCCATACAGTCATTTATAATGTCGTTTGGGTTAATAATAGTAATGTTTATTCCCAACTTGTGGGATGCATGCCGTCAGGCACGATCATAAGGTTACAGTCAGAATAAAGGCATGATTAGCGGGGACTGTGAGCACAGGGGTTTTTGGGTGGGAAAAGGGGACAGCGTTATAGGCGGTGAGCTTTATTTAATGTAAACATGGTCACCACTAAACCGGCACGAGCAGGGAAGTTCATTTTTCGAAGAGAACGTCGAGCAAGGTCAGATCGTCAGGATTTGAGAGTGGCAGTTAAAAACTAAACGAGGGAGGGTAAAACACGAGGCTTCTTGCCTGGCATATGACAAGAGGACTGTAAGCTGTGGAAAATCAGAAACCAGAACATCAGATCCGGTGAAGCAGCAAAGTTGGTGCCATCTAGCCGATCAAATTAAACCGGAGCCAAAACCAACCGCTGAGGCCCCACGGCCTTGGACTGTTGGGCTCATGGCCAGGGTCGCAAAAAGCGAATATGAGGACGACGAAACGGAGGGACTAACAAAGCGGGTAAATGGTAACAGGGATCTCAGAAGCATGGTATACAGTGAAACTGTAGTGACTCACTGGTGCTGCTGTTGTGGAGCCGGGCGTAATAATTCCTTCGGAAGTGTGCGATGGTGGCAACACACGAGCCGGAACGCGAACTGTATAGAAAATTGTTGATGTTGTGAGCGCAGCTGGCAAAGAAAGTAGCAGCTTTCTTTCGCGGTATGATTGATTCTATTGACGGTGAACCGGATAACTTTTATTTTCGAACAAGGTTCGATGAATTCGCGCGACATGTCCTGGAAATCCTAAGGCCCCTGAGACTAGCGACTCATAAGACGTGAGTTCACAATGTAACAGTAAAGCACTGCATCATAACGTTTGTTCTAAGAAAGGGACGAAAAAAGACTCCATCTAGGTCCTATTGGGTACGACGTTCTCGTATCCTTGGTGAGGCGCTACATCCGATTTTTTGCCGCAGTGCTAAAATGGCGGTTGGATTTAGGAGCCACCAACATCTTGCATATCTTTCTTGGTGTGGCGTCTTTCTAGTGGTTTCAACAGCCCTAGGAAAGATAACGGATATCGGTCAGAATAAGTGGATTTGTTTCGACAACGCAACTACAACACGAATTGCAGGCAAGTCAATAAGATTAAAAGGGTATATGCCATTCAGCCTTTTACGTGAAAAATATGTGGATGCAAGCAGCCAGGTGGAATGTATCCACTAAACTATGCAATAAAACTTTCTACTTCACTGGCACTGTGACGTTTGGAGGCCAGTTTCTAAGCTTTGTGAGCAGGCCAAAGGCTACCTGACCAACCAAAGTGGAACTGCTGCCACTTGTAAGCTTCCTCCAACCACAGCGGCGACAAAACGCAGACTATTTCCCAACCACGTGAACAATCACTTCCACACATGCCCCCATGAAAACGTGCAATACACCGTCTAATGGACGTCTCCCGCCGAGCCCTGGATGCACACCCAAAATTTCTCCGAAACCATAGTTCGGAGGGAGAAAACTTTAACATAAGATTTTAGCATCTGACGGTATTTATTCAGTCCCTTAATATCTTCCCATGCAGCCTCAGTTTTGTCAAAAGTTGTTTAAACGTACTCGGGGTCCACCATAGGCGTGGAATTCGTATTCTAATGGCTGTCAGTTGCTTCGCGTGACGTCACCTTGGTGGTGGTGGGAAATAGGGGGTTCCTTTTCTTGTTTTCTTTGGAAATAATCTCGAAACGACAAGAACAATAATTTCGCCCTCCATATCGGCGCAAACTCAAAATTGAGCAGCCTTTCACGACGCGTATATGAAAAATCTCCTATCGTTGTGGCAGGTGTCCTGATAAAACAAGCCAAGGAATTCGTCACAGCAAGTAAGTTGTTTTTTATGGTGGTCAGTACACGCTGTATCGGGCACAAGGCTATATCGAACCATCTATAGTGACGTTGGGAGAACTGGTGTGTTTATGGTCAGAACAAGCCGACGGCACAATAAGGTGGCCAGTGCTTTTAAGTCCTGGCAAAAATTAAACGGATTGAGTGGGTCTCGTGGGTGCACGTAACCCTTATCCGCTACATATTATGGGTATAGTGAACTACGGGCAATCCATCAGACTGGGTGTGGTAGTCGCGGTACCGTCAGTGCGACGCCCTACTTGGGTCTGTGGACAACCCCGTACATGAACATCTTGGGTGAGTCATTTAGGATTGTCATTGTAGTAAGGATTCGCCGAGGGTTAGTCACAAATGAAGACCAGCATAGATCAAAGATATTCTTGGGTTCATTGTGGGCGTTTCATTGCTGTCATTCAGGCGAGGAGATAAGAGAGGCGGACTCAAACCAGGAAGAGTCTTAGAAAGTCCACTAGAAAGCGCAATGATGTGAGCTAGACCGTGGCCCGAAATAACAAAGCTGAACTTCGTCACAATTCCAAACTAAAGAATGTCTCCTGGACCCCGGTTTTCAAATATCTGACGAAAACCTTGTCGATGTGCAGCACACAGACCTCGTTCTCATCCTCAAAATGGAGGAGAAGTCGCAGGTGCTTTCGAATGAACTGACCAAAGTTCTTTGCATCCTGCACTCGCAAAGTGTAAGGTAGTAATGATGTTTATTCACAACTGGTGGGTAGCATGATTGGACGGGCATGGTCATAAGATTACATGGTTTGTTCGTAGTTGCAGGTTATGGACAGAATGGGCGAAAATGCACAGTCAAGAGTAAGAAGGAAATAGTGGCGGGTGTGCTATCAAACCGGGTATGGCGGTGCCGTGCTATCATTGCACTGATGTACTTCGTTTTCTGAACAGCCTCGTGACGGACATCATTTTTGAGATGTTTGGGCTGGGACTTGCAATTCTGTGAGCAGCGTGGTTTTTCGAGTTGGACAAGGGAATTTGCAGAGGTGGGACGAAACCAACGTAAGACCGCAAGTATTTTTCCGGTGCGTTTGGTCACGTTTGCTGAGTTGGAACACCTACGGCGTCAAAGTGTTATATCCATTAATATAAAGAAACTGGTATCACAGTGCAGTACGGGCTGTTTTGTTGTATGGCTGTGACAGTTGTCCTGTCCGAGCAGCGGATCTAAGAGGTCTTTAGGTGTTTGACAACCGTTGTCTCAACCGTAGCTCGGCGATATGTAGACATGATTTTGGAAGTGAAGATGGCTTGCAATACTTCGACATTATTAGGATGAGGCCGAAACCTACGCAACAGGCGTGGAATAGAGCATCAAAATAGTCTGAACTAGCGAGCAGTTTCTAACCTAAGTGCTTGACATGTGGGAGCTTAGTTATATAAAATCGGAAGAAAATATTGAGCAAAAGCATGTTAGCTGATAGCTTTCTCAGAAATTAACCCCCAGCTGGCGAGACTGCTACTGCGGCTGAGTATAGAACGGCTACGAGTCGACTCTACTATAAGGCACTTGGTGAATTAGCCACTAAAACTTTGTTTATTATGTGTTTTAGCTGATATCGCGGAAGATGTTTTCGAGTCCTTTCAGAAAACATGTCGAGGAAAAGCGGATTTCTGAAACTGAGAGCTGCATTCACCACACATTACGTTTGTGTTGATGCAGCCAATAAATAGAAACGTGATTTGTTAAAGGTGTTTGTGTATTTTTAGGCTTGGGATTGGCATACGAATGACATATATGGATATGGAGGACCGCCGCTGGTCGTTGGATTAGTCTATTATGCATAGTTGGGGCATTAGTCAGTTACCAGCATGTGTGCGAGCCCTTCAGTTACTATAAGCAGCCACGGTAGGCGACATCGAGTACGGTTATGAGCGTGACGGATCGTCGTTCGCCATCGGGTTAGGCTGCTGAGATCAGTTGTGGTCTTATATTCGGTGTTGCATATTGACACAAGCCTGGCAATTGCGATAAGCGGTCAAGGTAGGCGATTTTGATTACAGTTGTGTGTATGACGGACCCAATTTGGTCTTTAGATTAGGATACCACGAATATTTGAGGTCTCATTTTTATCAAACCGCATAAATACTGGCCTGATATTTAGTATAGGTAGCAGAATCAAGCGGCAGCGCACACAGTTACGGGTGGATGGGCTGTCGTCGGCCGTTAGATTGGAAAAGCATGAGGTCGAATCACCAGCGTCGCGTACAGGCACTGGCCTAGCAGTTACAAAAGGAAGCCAAGGTAGGCGCTACTACGTACAGTTATGGGTATGATGTCCGTCGTTCTCCGTTAGGTTAGATTTGTGTGTGTAGTTGGGGCCTAGTATTCATCGGTTCGCACAAATACTGGCCTGGTGTTTATTTTAAGTAGCAGAGATATGCGACAACGTGTACACTTATGAGTATGACGGACGCATAACCAGCGCTTCATATGCAACGCCGCGCATGGACACGGGCCTGGGTCGAACTCGACCTCTGCCTCTCGACCTCCCATGTCTAGGCTTGGGCAACCTGGCAGTATCCTGGTCCCCGTGCTTCCCGCAGGTGGCATGGCAGCTAGGCACCGAAAGGGTGCTACAGCTGAACTTTTTTATGAAATGCCGTCGGATTAGGCTATTACGCATAGTGGAGGCCGTATTTTCACCGGCCCGCATAGATACTGGCCTGGTGGCAAAGATAAGCAACATAGCTTACAGTTATTCATATGAGAGACAGTCGTCGGCCATTGGCTTAGGTTGCTGTGCATAGGTGAGGCCTCATAAGCAGCGTCGCACATGGACGCGGGCCTAGCAGTTACGATAAGTAATCGAGTGACAGCGACCACTGTTATCATCATGACCGCTTTATGACCTATTCCACCTATGGTGAGTCATGTTCCTAATAAAAATGATTCCTCCTCACGCTGTATTGTCCACAGGTTAGTTATGCATACCTGGGAAAGGCAGTCATCCACAGAGATGGTCCTCGCATCTCCACTGCATAATTCATGCCGTTTTCTGACAATGTTGTATCTAATGGAAGCTGAGCTCCATAAGAAGAACTGTTGTGAAGATGTTCGATGAACAAAAGTACCTCATTTGTTAAATCTGGGGAGTATAAGGCAAACAAACACCAGTGACCGATTTTCCTTGGTGAAATTTGCATTGCGCATTCTGTAGATGCTATTTTTATTCTTAAAGGACGCTAGTATATGGTAATATGCGATTTCATGTTTCATCCCCCGTTAACCTATAACAAAATGCGAATCGGTGGCGGTCCGTGACCTTGAAATTTCACTCACTTAAACAAAATGCCATGAGCAACAAATCACATACACGTGCAAATGCATTAGACTAATTCCCCGTAAAAGCCCCAATTTAGGAAACCCTATAGTTTCGACGAACATAATTTGGGTGTACTTCTAGTGAGCGACCTAACTAAAGAACGAATAATTGATTAAAGCGCAAAAATTTAGGAAAGGTGAACTGTCAAAACAAACAAGAAAATAGTCGAGAAAATGTCAGTCTGGGAGATCTTCACCTACTTTGCGTGGGATATGTACTATTTAAAGTTTATAAGGTGAATGCGTAAACGTAACATTACAGAACTCATCCATGTGCAACGTTTTTAAACTACGCAAACCGCTTCTTTTAATGAACGTTTGGCAATAACTGGACATTTGTGCTTTTGGATATTTTGAACCAAATTTAACTCCATGTCCAAGACTTTTCGCACCCAGATCTTTAGGTCGCTCCCATGTTGTTTAATCATATTTTTATGCTGTGGATGACGGTCAAAAAAAGCAGTAGTGCCCTGTGGAAAAAGTGCCAACGGGGAAGGTCGAAAAGAAGTAAGACGGCCGTCCGCGGATTCGAAACGCAAACTTGCCGGCCTTTACGCACACGTTTATTCCACTAAGCCACTGAGCCATAGAATGTTGTCGGATGAATCATTTTAAGCGGCTGAGCCCATTTGACCAGTCTTTTGTTTGGATATGGGCCAACTGACTCGGTTCAGCCAATTATTTGCTTGAGTTTGGATTGTTTATGCACCAACCATCGGTGTGAAATTTTGCAGGAAAGTCGGTTTCTTTACGTGTTTTCTTCTCAAGGCTAAATGAACAATAATTGCACCAACTTTGTTGGCGGTAGCTCAAAATGGAGCGGCCGTTCGCGACCTCAATAGGACAACGCTTCGTATCGTTGCAGCAGTCACCCGCAAGACAGAGCCAAGGAACCCGTCAAGGCTAATACGTGTTTTGTATTTTAGGATGATCAGCACACGCTGTATTGAATGCAGGACAAGGTTTTTCCTTCTCCGGTGTACTGAACCCTTGATAGTGCCATTGGAAGAATTAGTAAGTTCATGAGCAGAACGGGCAGACAGCACAATAAATTGGCCAGTGCTTTGAAGTTCTGGCACAAATTCAACGGATTGGGCACATGTGTAAAGGGAAATTAAGTGGACTACACGACGGCCAATGGAATAGCCGCTTTTGTTGAAACAGATTTAATTACTTGTTCTTCACTTGCCCTTAACAGATGAGTTCTAGTTTTAGTATCACTTTTTGGCCCACCTAGAACTTTCTACTTGAGCTCTATAAGCAGCCCGTTTTCGACTGCACCTGACACGCCTGCAGGCATCAGTGTTCAATAGATCAGCCGATTTGCATGTACATTGGTTTTTCTGATTTGGCTAAGCGCAGCAGGCTATCAATCGGCTATCCAGACTCAGGGTCATGGTATTGAGAAGACATAATGAAAACTGTTGTCCACAACAAGTTAGCGGGAGAAACACTTGGAAATCAAGCTCCACAATTCCACTTTCACATGAAGAACTTATTTTAATTCTGCAACAACAGCAGGCAAAATTTGAAGAGTCTCCGTTGATGTTAGTCGAAGCAACCCTTCACATATTGAAAATTCAGAGCCCAGCCACAAATAAAACAAAGAAATCCTTTGTTGGCGCGCTTGCAAAGAGTGCACTTGAGTTTACTACGATGCGCAATCCAATTCCACCTTCAAATCATGGTTCCGAAGAAACGAAAACATTTTTTCGACGGCATGTGAGGATTTTGGTGATGGTTAGAAGCTCAGGAAGCTCGGGACAAGCGAGCATGACAAATTTATCAATTTCATTCTCCCTAAATCCCCAAAGTACGCTTCCTCTAATAAACTTGTACAGCTAATAAAAGATGTTTTTGTGGACTGTCTTATTGATTGAACGTTCGCTACAACTGTTTGAAGCTGATTCAATGGGATAGCGATGACTACTTCGCCTATGTGAGTGTAGTGAACCGTCATTGTGAAAGATTCGAACTCCGGAAATGATAGAGATTCAATTAAAATGCCTCATCTTTATCTGTGGGCTACAGTCACCAAGAGATGCCACTATCCGAACTCGATTGCTAAGCAAGATTGAGCAGGATCCAGCAATGAACATCCAAACGGTTACCACGGAGTGTCAACGTTCGATTAATCCTAAGCACGATACAACCATTGTGAAACGCACTCATCTATCTCAGTCTGGGCATGTGCATACCGTTTCAAATATTACTCAAAACCCAGGTGCGAAGAAATAATCGGTGGAGTTCAGTAAGCCACCCACGCTATACTGACAATGCGACGAATAGCACATCGTCCGTTTCTGCCCTTTCAAGAAGCACCAGTTTCGGAAGTGCCAAAAAAGGACACAAAGAAGAGTGTTTCCGCACAGCTTTTTCTCAACTCCCAAATGACACACCGGTACGTCTGCAACTCGATACCGCCTTCGACATCACAAGCATTTCCAAATATACCTGGGAAATAATGGGTAAACCCTCTTTCAAGCCCACAAATCGTGTTGTTCCAAACGCTTCTGGTGGAAAATTATAGTCTACCGGTGAGCTTTATTTTTCTGTACTGTGCAGCAATATTCTTTTTGCTGGAATATGTTACCTGACAAATATACCACATTTGGACCTTCTTGGCCTGGACTGGATCGACTGACTGAAGCTGATGGAAATTCCCCTGAAGACTGCATGTAACCTAATAAATTCGGATGACTCCCAAACCTCAAAATAGACAAGGGCTTTTGAAAACTTATTTGGGTGTATTCATCGATACTCTCGGAAAGTGTTCAAAGGCGAAAGCCGTTCTACGTCAGAATGCAAAACCTGTGTTCCGCCCGAGGAGGCCTGTTCCATAGGCTGTCTTGCTTGTAGTTCCTAAAGAGTCACAGAGACTGTAACACAAGGGAGTCATTCAACCAGTGAATCATTCAGAATGGGCAGCACCGATTGTGGTGGTCAAAAAGCCTAATGACAAAGTCAGGATATATGCGGACTTTTCAATTGGTCTCAACGCGACACTAGGGGATCACCAATACCCACTGTGGTTTCCGGATGAATTCTTTTCCGAGCTGAACAGTGGAAAGTGTTTTGCCAGGATGGATATGTCCGTATTTTCAAGTTGAAGTATTAGACGAGAGAAAGCACCTACTTACAATCAATAAACCTCGTGGATGTTTCAAATACAACCGACTGCCATTCGGTGTTAAGTCCGCACCGGCAATATTCTAGCAGCTACTGGATACCATTCTGCAAGGACTATCATTTGCTGCCGGTTATTTGGACGATATTATCATCATCGGTTCTACCCCCAGAATGTCTCTGTAAGCGTCTCGGTCAAGCACTGGACCGAATCCTCAGAAGTGAAGTGTCAATGTTTCATGGATACCATCAACTAACTCGGTTTCATAATCGGTCGTCATGGCCGAAGCTCGGGCCCGGAAAATAAAGATGTCATCAAACAAAAGCCTCCAAAGGAGGAGGTGGCATGGTCAAATCAGAAAATAGAGTCCTACTATAATCGCAAGCGTGACGCAAAGTGGAGAGATTTTGACATCGGACAGAATGTTTTAGTAAAACACTATCATTGTAGTCATGTTTCCTGGCATCAAGGCAAAATCACTCAACAAATCGAAAATGTTATCTGTGATGTTCACGTAGGTTTCGAAACGTGGGTTCGGCATGCAAGTCAGTTGAGAGAAGCTTATTCACATCCCATCCAGGGATTGGATGGGATGCCTCCGAGCAACTTGAGAGAATAACTGGACATGAACAGAAGAAGGACAACCGACACTCAGGTTGCGGAGCAGCTGCCAGAATCATCCGCGCATCAACAGTCACGAAGGGCAACACGCAGAAGGATGCCAATGACGAAGCTTCAAGTCAATTCGAGACAGAAGATTCATACTACTCAACTTCAAAGGAGAAGTACTAGGATAACCAGCTCGGAGCGTAGCTGGATTACACAACGGCAAATGGAATAACCGCTTTTGTTGAAAGAGATTTAATTGGTTGTTCTTCACTTGCCCTTGACGGATGAGTTCCATTTTTAGCATCACTTTTTAGCGACCATGTGAAAAGACAGGTTTTTAAGAGGACTTAGTATGACAAGAATATTGTACGGCAAGATAATGTGTTCAAGGCTTAGGTAATCTGAAAAATGCTTTCAAGGCTTACCATACTATCTTTGAAAACGAAAGCAATAGGAACGACTCAGTTGTCGTATGTTTTTGACGAATATGTGTCTGCCCAATGATGACGTACATTTCGAAAACACGGAAGCGCCCCCGATACAGTTTTCGTCCAATATCTACTGACCATTCACTCAGGAGTATAGAAGTGAAGCAGTCTATCGCATCGTAGCTGTCGAACCACCTACATGTATCACACAAGTACTCAGTTTACTGAATGCACCCGATCTTCACTCCAGCTCTGATTTCAATTCGTTCAATGCCGATGTTTTACCAGGAAGACACGTAATTTTCCGAGGTTGCTGGCTTGAAATGTAAAACTTCTTACCACCACCTCGGTTTATTTGATGAGCCGGCACGTCAGCCTGTTTTACTAGTCTTAAAAACGTTTCTTCCTGGCTGTTTCTGTTCAGAGCTTCGTTCATTACTGCTTTGTGCGATGAACGAAGGGCGTCAGTTGTGTACTTTGCGATGCACCCGACTATCTTGTTAAGGTCATCCACACGGTCTAGTTTGTGCTGAAATGTTCTGGTAGCTGTTGTAATCATGCTCATAATCGTATGGTGTAACGGTTCATGTCACCACAGAAATGAATGAAAACAACGGCTTCGTTTGAAAGTGCAAATGGCCTACCCTGAGGATGAATGCGACTCGACATAAGGAACTGTTATTATGAAAGAATTAGGAGTAGCAGGAAGATGTCCTAATCCACTCGGTATTCGTGTCTTCAGGAAAGAATGCTGACGCAGTTTTCTGTGCTTTCTACGAGTCCTACGACATTTTACACCACACCGACTTCACATAATCAAATCAATATCTAGGCTTATATTGTCAAAAAAAAACAAGAAGTTTTCCTCGTACAAGGAATCCCGATGAAAGATGTTTGGTCTTTGTGATCGTCAGTTAGCCACTTGGATTGGTAACATCTGAATTCTGACCACGTTTCAATGAATCCGTAGAATGTGTTCGCCAAAACGAATCGATTACAAACATGTGCACGTGCATTAGCTGGTGATGAAGCGAGGAGCCTACGGTCAAGTCAGTCTACCTTACTATTACTGATGACTGTCCCAGACCGATGAACACCACATTCATACGATACCGTTGGACTTCTACAAACGTACATTGCACGACAGTCCAGAAAATCTTCTATCGCTTTTAACGTTACAAAAGGTAAGACACTGTCCGGTACTCCTATTTTTGTCTGCTGGTTAGTACTCCGTGTCGTTTATTAGTCTGGCCCACGCTGTGGGTGAATGGGACCAACAGAATTAAACCTGTTTGAAGCTGGGCTATTCGCTAGGTGCTGACATTCAAATCATGTGTATTTGCACTCTCCCAGTATTCTAAATTACTCTGTTAAGAAGAGGAGTTGTTAAAACCAGCACATTACGGACCTGAGTGGAATTCATCAGCTGCCCGTGTTAAGTTGCAGTAAACCGGTACAAGTTGAGCAGAGACAGCTGTTCGAAGTGTATAACGGTCCTTCGGATTATCATCAGGAAATTCTGGTCAGTTAATTGTCAAGAGTGTTATGATTCTGTTTGTGTGGTTCGTCCCACCAAACCAGCGCTATTTACATCGAACATTTATAACAATAGATCCTTTTTGCTAAATATTCTCTTAGAAGGGATTTTGGCATTGGACGAAGCCTTAATCTGTCTGTAAACAATTACCCATGGATGGGAATCTTCTTAAGATGAGTTTCAGAACCTGCAACTGTGCAAAATCAGCAAATTCACATCAGTGTGTCTAGGCCTCAGAGAGCACGACGCGTCAGTTTATCACAGCGTTTATTCTGGAGGAAAATAGTGAAAGTAAATCTCGGTGCTGCTGCACTGTTTGTTGTGTGTGGAAAGCGGACTCAACAGCGTTTAGCAGTGTTGGGTAAAATCGTTTATCGTGTCGTAGCTTCCATTCATCGTACCACCCATCCTGAAGTATGGCATGATATAGTATCCTATATGAGGATTTTCCCACGATATAAAATTTTGTTCCTGTTAGAACAAAAAGCTTCTCTTTTTCGGATGTATTATTTTCGGCTAAACTAGATACGAGTTTGCGTACCTGTATTCCTGAGTTATCAGAGAAATCTAAGGCAGGTTCGCGTGGTTTACATGACCGTCTTGTGCATGCTCTACAGAGCCTTGCATTATCGCCTAATTATATTTTATATTCGTTAGACTGATGAATCAAAGAAAATGTTTGCCATAAAACACCGAAAAGCTTACTTACTTCAAGTATGTCCTGACCCAGGTTGGAGTAGATTACCCGAATGACATATGTATTGAATTTCATACGCGTTAGTAGTATGAGGAGATTGGGAATTTTTCAGTTGAGCATCCGTTCTATAAGTGAAGCCAGTCTATAGTGAAAAGCCGGGTTGTACTGGACCACTCTTTCATCCTTATTGGGAATCATCGTCAGTGCACATCTCAAAAAACTCCATGGTCCTCTAACCTAACTAGTAGTTTCAACACTTAACCGTCTGGCTACAAACAGCTGATCGGCAGTGCGATTAGCTTGCACATAGACGGATGATATTCGTACTCATCTGTCAGTCATAGAGTTCACATTGAGATGCCACCAGGCGATTGAGTGGCTCCTCGAGTAACGACTTCTCAGGTGAAAGTTTCATTGATTGGGTGAATTTTATTCTTCCATCGAGCCACTTATAATTTGTTGACAGTGAGAGGAGATGCACGCTGCCAAAATCAAGCAGCCGCTTTCGTTTTGAGTTGGAAGTGCCCATAATTTATTTGGCATCTTCTTACGTTTGGTAACAGCATATTTCTGATCACCGCAAACAGTCACAAGCCGGCATGGAATACAAAAAGTCAGTTGCTGTTATGGTGCCAACCTCGCGTTTCGCTTATCAGGAATAGATATTTCAGCCGACACCTTGTGAAGAGTGTTATGACGTTCATCGAGCTCAAGCTGAACACACAAATTTCAGTGTGTTTTTTGGTCTGCGACAAACTAGAATAAATTTGAGAGAACCTGCAATAATTTTATCGCTGTAATTTTCATTTCTTTGTGAAACACAAATATAGCATTTGCCCCTGAGACTAAATGCATTACAGCTAAAAGGGGACAAGTAGTATTCGAAAGACAGAGTGACCTTTGAAGCATCATGTATCATACCTTAACAATGAAGTACCGATGAAAGGCCACGTGTGGCTCTTTCGTGATCCCACCAAATGTCTGATTTGGTTTAAGATGTCAGCTCGTCGAAGGTATTCCTTTAAAGTTGTAAACTACTGACTGAATTTAACAGTAGATCAAGTTCTCTGAATAGATGTAACCTAAGGGTGTCCTCTTGTCGTGATCCTGTCGCAGAATATGTGGAATGTCTCCGTCATTTTATAAAAAAGTAGCTGAATCACATTGCCCAGACGCCACACTCTGGACACCTCTGGATGACCCGAACATCAAAAGATTGCCCAGTGGCAAGTGCCCTCAAAGAGGCCAGATAAACTCGACGTTTCGCCCACTTTCCCGAGAGTCTAGGAACGAGGTTAGCTAACTACAGAAAACCAGTTGTGGCGAGGCCCATTGCCGGGGCAGCAGCAAGAGGTCTCTGTATCTAATGACAGCCGCGCGCCCACGCAACTTTCTACGGTCTCATACATCGTGTTGGTTGGACGGGCGGTAAGACACCAGTGACACAATGGAGACGATGGATGCATCCATAAATGACTTAAAATAAATTAACACTGTGGCAGCCGTAGTTCCAACTTCAGATGACATTGGAAATGTGAGGAGTTCTTGCTCCAGTGTCGTGTACCGAAACTGAATCGTTCATTAGGACATTAGGCGGTCAAACATAGATAGCGATGATGCACATTAGTGCATGGATGGTTAATGCGTTTGAGATGACAATGAGGCTGCGCTTCGGTTCAATACAAATGACGATGTGAAACAAACGCTGATGGCAAGGCGCGTCTCAAAAGTCCTGGTGGAATATTGAGAAACTGACAAGGTTGATGATACAGGCAGCGCATTTGGTATACATTTACAACAAAATCAGGAGAATGAACGCGTAATCTTCGTCTCATTGTGTATGGTAACTTACGCAGCAGGGAGTTCTTGACCGTTGCCGTTACACCTGCATGCATCAATGGTACTAACCAATGCCCGGCAGTTGTTACAGCCTAAATGTCTCTCTGCAACCCGGATCACTGCGGTAAACAGGCTTGTAAATGCAGTCAACTATCCTGGAACCAGATATCTTTATAAAGTATTGCATGGAAAGGCGAAGAAAGCACACCTTTAGCAAAAACGACACCACAAATACGGTCAGCCTTCGGATGTCCATAGGTAGACTGCTGTACGCAGTGTTTTCTAAAAAGCGTCAGTGAGGAAGCTAACGATTGATATTCCTCCGATGACAGTGTTAGAGGTACGAACTCCTTGACTGCATTAAGTATCAAGCTGAACACTGTTGTCCGGTAGACAAAATACCAACCGTTGCCTCTCGCAGAAGTGGCCTGAAAGACTGGTAATTTTGGCCTTACTACAATCCTAAAGATGCTAAGTTTTGACAGAAATCAGAAGAAATGAAAACCAATTTGTATAGCAATTTACTTCTTTTTAGCGATGAAGGGCCAAAATGTTTAAACCCCAAGTTGAGCTCTATTCTTTACCTCCCGTGAACATTTCAGGATGGTGTTTCTGTGAAAAAGAGCTGATCCCATGCGTTGCTCGTAATCCGGTAACCCATGAGAAAGAGCACGGGAGTATACCGAAAGATGGTTTGCATGCTTTTTTTGGTGAACACCACGAGCACTTTTCGAATTATTATCTGCAGCATATAGTGAAATCTCGATGGCATGGTGGCAATCCAGCTGAATAGCCCAGGTCCTTAGACGGTCACTGGGGTAATAGATTTGTGCTTAGCAAACAGAAGATGAAGACCGCCGCAAATCCACCAAGAGACGTCGCTCAACGGCTTTCAAGAGCTTGGCGATTATCAACGTAAGAGCCGGAGCAGCATTGAAAATTATTTACGCCACAGGAATTTTCACCTGCCCTTTCTAGAAAGTACTAGTTGTGGTCACGTGCAGCAAATGCACTGGAAGCTCACTGCTGAAAGTAGAGTGAAATGTTCGCCTCCCCGATTGTCGCTTCAAGGCTCATGATACAGGCAAGTTTGCTCTTTCTGTAAAAAGTAACTGCATGTAAGTTCTGCATGCGAACGCCCAGGCTTAGAAAAATGTCTCCATTTCTAGACAGCCCATGAAGTTGAATCTGTATGCCATGTAAGCCCAAACATATCAACATTAACCTCAGGGATCCCGAACATTCAAAAATATCGACAATTTACGCCAGTTGTACTAACTTTAACGCTGACTCTCTATTCACTAGGCATATGAGTGATTGTGCTTGCCTTTAGGAGTGTGACAAGTGGCCAGTAGATCATCCTCGGTATTCCTGGAATGTATATACTACATGTGGTGAATCTGAGGACGACCATAAGGACAGTTCAAGGGAGTGTGATGTGGAGAGTAATACTGAAATGAATTTAGGGCTACGGGAAGCGTGTCAGGTATCTGCTTTATTCAGCAGGATTCGGAATGCAAATTGGGTCGTAAACAGTATTCTTTGATTGAGGCTGATTGTGCGGGAATCGTTTTTTTCACACGAACATTTAGAGAGAGGGAACAAATGTCACGTGCAGTTGGGGATTTTGTCGCACCCTGGAATACCGTTTCCAGAAAAGACAATTTTGACCATGTCCACTGAGTAAACTCTACTGATTGGGGACACTAGATCCGTCTTCTGTGCAACGAACGGTCTTCTGGCCAGTGAGATCGGTCCAGAACTGAACGAAACAAACTCAATGTATCGTAAAGGGACGCCCAAATTTGGCTGGCTGTCTAATCTATAGCTCAGCGGACAACGAAGAGGACACGTGCTCACCAACTGAGACATCCTGAATGTTCAGAAAGATTAGCTTGTTGGAAATGCTGGATGGAGGAATGCATGAATATACCTATATTCCACAACATTGCCGATCTTGAGAGAAGCAATTTTTTAACGTGCTACCTTTTAGGGATTTTTATACGGACGGATTCAGGACAACTGAGCTGGAGCACTGCAAGAAAATTGAAATTTTTTGTGACTTTAGCTCGCCATAGACGCATGTGTATTAATTCCCTTGGTTCCAAAACAGACATATGATTTGCCTTGCGTCCGTGATATTGTCTTTGCGTACGTCCCATTGTGGGCAGTCTGAACTGCAGCTATAGCAGCTATATCAGGCGATTAGTCCTATAGGTTAGCATACATATTGTTCAGATTTTCGAAGTTGACTGTCCTTGAAATTTTCTTCCGAATATTCGCCACAACTAACCAATCTGTCCTTCTTGAATGGGAAGGTGGTCAATTTAATCCGTTTCAGAGTCGCGTTTAGTGAACACCTTTTTTCAGTCTCCCTACCCAATTCGTAACAGATTTCCGTTATTTTGTTACAGCTTGGTGAAAGCACATGCCTTTCAAAGCCAAGAAAGCAGCAAAGAAATGTCGAAAAAAGCAGATTCCACTTAGTATGTTTTGTGAAGTATGCTGGTTATCAAGACAGTCTACAGAGGTGTTGAACCTTCCGAGTTACAGACAATGGTAGAATATTGGAGTAACCGTGCTCCAAGACTTCATAATAATTCTGATAGTGTTCTCATACGAAATGTATGGTCTAGTCCAGCTGCGCTGACCATCTGGCTGGATGCTACGGCAGAGATCACATCGTTTTCAAATGCCCCAACAAGACAAGGGTGTGGTGCATAAATGTTCTTTGAGACTTCTCTAAAAATCTTTCGGATAGTAGAACAGCAGAAAGCAAACTCCGATTTTCCAGCACTCGATTCTATTAGTAAGTCTATATTCCTGTACTTTAGAGTCTGGGAATAATGAAATTGATTATTCCTTTTTTCGCTATACTGTTTTATGATATTTTTATGATATTTTTATCTTCAGCTGAACGCCACTGGGGTAGAGTTTTCGGGTCGGAGGCTACCTGAAAATGCCATCAGACCGTGTGTCAAAAACTTTGTTGAGGATAACAGTTGTTCAAATCCCACCAAAATTTCAGACGTGAATGGTTTTCCCATGAAGTCTTCCTGTGACCTGCGCTACGGTGCAACGATAGCGAAGGCAGGGGGATCTTCCGATAGCTTTTTGCGAGATGATGATAAACAATGGTACTATCCAATGAAAGTAACCTAACTTCACTCCTGTGGCTACCCCCACTGGAGAATATGCTGAATCATGTGTGTAGGCGTGCGAAATGGGGTGTCTTCCTGTTACGCCTTTCGTTGTTATTCCCCAAGGAAAATGGTGCTCTACTACATCACCTATTTGGGGATCAGTAGGCATAAAACTTCCTGGACGGATTGATAGTATGCCCAGAATTAGGATTTCCAAAGCATACGGTCCAGATTAGGAAAACATTACTGCCACCTGGCCTTCACGCGTTCCTCTGAGTGATGTGTCGTCTGCAGAAGACTCGCAATAGTAGCTGATATTTCATCACTGTATTTAGGAAAGTTTTCCGCAGTAGTGTGATTAGCTCACATTTAGTATATAGCGCCACTTGTTCTTCAATCACATAATCCACATCACCTGGTCACGTTTTAACTGATTCCTTGAGTGATGACTTCTCATATGGAAGTTGTACTCACCTTGTGAAAATACTCTTCCTCTGATCCATTTGTATTGTTCAGCCGTTTATGACTGAGCGCTTAAATGTCCAACCTCTGGCCGACAGTTGGCGGGTTTAGATCCTCTGAATGCCGTGAGATGTGCACTAATGCTGATTCCGAGTAGAGACGAAACAGCCGTAGAGTGCTTCTCGAATTTCAGCATATATTGGTCTCATTGCCAAGACGAAATATCAACCGGAAGTTTGTTCGGATCGAAAGTAGTTTCCCACGCGAAACACCTTTTCTGGCATCGTTCAAATTATTCGGCCTTGTGCAAGAACCTATAAATTCCATGGCGGAAGGAAGGTTAACGCCAGGAGACTGTGTACATTTTGAAGCAAGGCAATAGGAGGGCATTAAATGAAGACAGTCCCTGCGCACCAGTCTTCACAGTCCTATGACAATCTCATCTTCATCTTATTAGACCCGGCTGTTTAGCATAAACACTTCAAAGGACAGTTGGTCAATCCACCAATTCTGTTTCATTTCCTTATACATGCATTTCCTGCACTTCTAATCACAAACGTTCACATTAGGATACACCCAAGGATACTTATTGCTATGAGCTCTAATGGGAATTGAATTCGAGCTCAGGGCTTTCGCTTTTTCCTGTTGTCTCCTCGGGGATATCATGCTGAGGACTGGACTGTTGACAGGCGAGTGATGTGAATACGAACTCCACAAATCCCATAACTACCTAAAATCAGTTGGAATAACCCCTCATACCAACGCATCATTGTCAGCCTGAGAACTTCGCTTGCGTTCACCTGATTAAGTTGTTGAACCAGATAAGTGGATGTGTGGGCATCACCCTAATATTTCTCCCCTTTCGGCTTGCTACAGGCCCGAAAGCTTTGCAGAAGAAAATTAGAGTGGTGTGACGAAAATACGTCCAACAGAACGTAACTGTTTCCCGTGAAATAACAAGTCACGCTGTTAGATAAATGTGACTAATTCACAAGGTTCAGAAGTCGTGTTACTTGTGACATAGTAATACGTTCTTATCTTTCGCACCACATATTGTATCTCATTAGGCAGTTAATCTCACTCATAACGCAGTTGAATAATTTCATGACGCTGACGGTGCACTATTCATGTTTCTTCCTTCCAAGCATGACAGTATAAATCCTGCTTGTTATCTAGTCTTGTCATTTTTAATCAGCGCACCCGTCCATCATATCATAATCTGAACCGTCTGTCCTTTCATGGTCCCCACAGCGCTTAGATCGGTGCCCGAATTTCCAAAGGAAGACGGCTCCGTAAAAAGGCTAGTACAAGGAAATTTCACAGTAGTGCCCCCCCCCTATCATCTTTGTGTGATGTATTATCGCCCATTTCTACGAATTAGCTCATCGCCAAGTCTTTTTACCTCAGAGTTACAAACGTCATCAAGGCGACTTAACCTCGTCACTTTTGCGGGTAGTTTAATTGTCTAGTGCTGTCGACCTAATATAAGGATAATGATTGATGAATCTCGGCGAGTTATCCGTCGACCAATTATGGAATTTGTTGGTTGATACAGTTATCCTGGTTTGCAAGGCAACTTTAAGTGTGATTGATATTCCACTTGCCAGATATGTTAAAAGAATAGTTTTTCGAACAGTAACTTTTGAAGACAAGAATCTTGCTTTGCTTCTCAGTGTTCCCTCTGAGTTTTGAAACAGTATGTAACGTTCCCACACAAGTATTCCCATCTTTCCCTCATGATAACTAAATGACCAAGTGCCTATTTTTTGAAAATACCTTCCCTCTATACGCAACGAAATTAGAGATGAATGTGCTGAAAGACTAATGGCCTACAGATGTCACCTGTATCCATCCGTGACACAACAATTGCCCGTGATTGTCGTGCAGCATGCAGTTGGACGACGAACGTCTTTTCCTCATCGCGTTTTCATTGCTTTGCAATTTTTCAGATGAATAGTTTTCCGTGATAAGTTTTCTCAGTTTGGTTGAGCTAAATAACAGCACTACAGTAATCAAGCGTGCTTTGAGTTTAAGGTCATGCTTTCTTTTACCACGCGTGTGAATGTGATCTAGTGGAATGGCTCCCTTTCTGAGAGGAACGTAAATCGGTTGTATCGGTTCATGGATGACTCAAGGATACCTTGTGTTTTAAACCTGGGATAAATATTCCTGTTCCAGCTGAAAAAGTGCTCTTACTAAATCCTTGAAAAAACTGTATTTCCGCAAAGTTCAGACACGTAAGCCATCCTAGTGTAGTGACATGCCATTCGGACACATTTGCACACCAATCTGCTTTTAACGAAGGACAATTGAATCACAGCTCAAACTGGTTTATGTGCTGCACACAGGCCATTTCAGGTTTTGGTTGACTAGATATTCGAGATATCGCAACATGTTTCCTTGTAGGAGCGCACGTTTCTTGGGTACTTGGGCGGACAACTTTGAGTCTGGAAGATTTTATATTGTAGGTAGGCCTCGTGGGATGAGATTTCCTTTGCTGGAACGGTCAACACCACAGTGAACGCAGAAACTACAATGGGCGTTTTAATTGGATGGATGGATGGACGCTTCACGGGGAATGGATTACGTTTATGCTTACCGTGTGAAACGCCATCCAAATCAAAGGGTAGATTGTTACTGTCAGTGTTCAACTGACTGGAAATAATGCAGTCATTTTAGACGTATCAAACGAAATTATAATAGACGACCCCTTGGAAGAAAGCTGTTGGTTATTTCACACGTTTGCTTCCATCGCAATATCTACCAAGCGCAGTAAATCTATCGATAACGGAAGTAAACATCGGAATTTCAAACCATATTAGAAAAATTACGACGTATCAAAGTGCCCAAATATCAGGTCTCTCAGTTTCACACCTACTTATTTCGTGCACGCTAGCCACATTTATAGTGGCTTAACAATAAACAGTCTAAAAAGTGAAATATTCCCGATGGGCAGGGTGGGTCGTTTGTTGTGTAACGACCTCCCAATATGTGTCATTTATGAGAATCAAGAGAAATTAAATGTCGTAATGATGTCGTAATAATGTGACGCTCTAAAACGGGGTTGAATTTCTCGAGATGGAGAAACCCATTGAAATACTACTGCCGGATCCTTTAGAACGTATTGTACCTGATTTATTCTCAAAATGGGAGCTACTGGCTGGATTAGTCAGCTGATTGATGGTAAAACAGCGCTTAGTTCTGATGGGCGAACATTTTCTGATCCATTTCAATAATCAGCAGTTTCGTTGATGTTACTGTCAAGTGCTTTTTTTTCAACTCCCCAAAGTCTTCTTCGTTTCATCCAGAATCTTCATGGAACACTTGCACGTTGTTGTGCTTCTGAATACAGCAGATTGAAACAGGTATATCTGTAAACTATCCTTTCGAGTAAAAGTACAAAGTTTATCTGTATCGTGTGTCAGAGTGTAGGCTTATGTACGACAATCAAAGTCGGCGACATTTTGTCTACTGGTGGCCTTTTTTCTAGTCGTTCTAGCGTTACGCTAATACGTCCCCTATATCACGAGAAAAATCCTGACACTCCCCAAGGATTCCGCAACTCGAGAACGTTATTGCAACTGCTACCTTTATGGCAAACTGGCAAACCGTTCCGGGCTTTGGATTATCCAAAATTCGTGAATGCGTTTACGAATTATAACATATACGTCAGTCGGGAAACATGAACGTAAACGGAACTACAGGATGTCAGTGTTGAACGGCTGTTATTGGGTGGGAGAAATGTTAGAATCTTGTGGTATGTACACGAGATTTCCTTCTCATCCATTGAGCGGTTTTGCATTGAGTAAAGTGGTACCGATGTGACTAAATGCGATCAAGCGTGACCGTAACACACTTTATCGCCTAGCTTGAGTAGATCGCACAGAATTTAGTTCTAGAATTACGACTTCGGATTCTTGCAAAAGAATTCAAATGAGTGAATCCAGTTATGGGAGTGGTCATGCATTGTCTCATACGAAGGAGACTGCTTCGATAACTGGACGATCGTCCAAACCGAAACATGCGGTGTTCTTCGCGCGGCGAGCTCCATCAGAAAGTCTTATAAACGGAACTTTCATTTAAATTCACTTGGATCTCTTTATACACACCCTAATACTGGAACTACGGGGTAATACTATCAAAATAAGCACATCACGTGAAAGAAACAGGGAATCCGAAGAAACCGAACAGTTTCTGGAAGCAAGTGAAGAGCTCAAACTGACTGCATCATGATTCTTTAGTCCACCTAGTAATATATGCTCTCGAGCACAGTCACGTAAACACCAAAGAGGAGGTGGTGGCTGATTGAGTTGATAGTCTGCACAACAGCGTTGACGGTCGCGGTCTACAGGGGTTGGTCGCTTCGCCTCTTTCTAATCGGTGGCTTGTATTTCCAGAACGAGTATTTCCTCGGATATTCATCCGCGGCATCCAGCTTTGATCCAACCTGCTCAGGATGAGACTTAGTAGAGCTCGGCATGGTCATGGTGGCCAGACGATCTTCTATCGTGGAACCTGCAGCCAAACGGAGAGGTTGGTGCACAGTTTACAGTCCTGCTGGATCACGCACGATAATAGATATGTTCGTAACAATCGGGTTGCAAGGGAACTCGCAAAATGTCTCCATCGTCTGGAATAAGCCGTTGAGAGCACCTACTTCGACGTCCTTCATTAACCCTGACCTAATCGCTGTTCGGAAGCGTCGAGCAACTGTGATAAAGGTCAGCATAATCTTGGATGTGCGCCGAGTGACTGTGGAATGACAAGAAGCAGAAGTATGGTGCTGATGAGTATTCCATCGCCATAATCTCAGACTTACGTGCAATCGGTAGTGATGTGGACTTTTTGGTCCATCAGCCGATGGTCATGTCTTCCCGAGGGAAGCACCGCGTTAGAAGGAAACTTGAAATACCCAACCCTGGTCGACACATTGTGCACGCCTCAATGATGAGTGAATATTAAGGTTATTATTTGGAACAGTGAACGCGTTTTGCGTAGTGGATGAGATTTTGCACTCTGAGCAGGCATAATCATTTAGCTTGTCAAGCCAACCCATCAATAGGACTGCGGTCGCAGTATGCATTCACTGCAGTGGACATTCTTTCACGCTCTGCCCACTACGTTTATGACCCGTACGTACCCTTTAATATGTGTAAATTTGTCAACGGTATACATTAGTGTGAATTAGAATTCGGGACTTGAGGTTGCTTCATAAGCTCATAGGTGACTAGGTGATCTCCGACCAAAGGAGGTTGGTCGGAGTTCCATACAGTGAAAATCAAAATTAGGTCCTTGTAAATTAAGTCTAGCAGTAAGCAAAAGAATACTAGGTAGTTGTCCGCCCGTGCATTTTTCACGTAAGAAGCATGGTATCCATCATTACAGGGACAATCCTGTTATTTTCTAGTATTCTAAAGATGAGGGAAACTGTATACCACATCCAAAACACAGAGTAAAATTAGATCTTTCAAGACGTTATGAATGTCTATATTCGCGTAGTCCGAGGATAAGGAGAACCGAATGTGAGCTGAGTCCAGAGTTGAAACGCTACAAATAAGCTGATCATGTGTGAAGTCATGTTTCCATGACTTGCATACGATCGCTTGCTGTGTCGTCTTTTCGCTGCAATTACATGAGTACCGGACCAGATGAATCAAAAGCAAGGTCTGTCTGACCATGAAATTCTGACCAGTAGATTGTAAGACATGCGTGCCGTCCGCAACTCGTGGATAGCTAAACAATCGTCCGGTAACGTCAATGTTGACGGCGCACCAAGTGAATTTGACTCCCGTTTAATCTATAAGAGAAGGCTTGCTGGAGTGAGATAAACTGAGAATATGACCACTTGTGAGCCTTTTCTTATGTCAAGTTACTTCTTAATTGCTGTTCAAGTGATACTGAGTTACTGATTTTGGGAACGAACCCATGCCATGGCAGAGTGGAAATGTTTCCAGAAAACAACTAAATCTTCGAAAAAACTGGGCCATTTGATGATGTGTTACGTCTTCTTCTATTCAGGACAGAATAAGGTGGAAAATCCCGTCACTGCGAAGCAAGGAAATCGGCGGTATCAGAATAAGAGGTGTTAAGTGGGCACCTGGATTCTGCATTCTACCCCACTCCACACTGAGGATCACACTAAATGAAATTTCGAAGTTAGGACGATTACGATAGGAGCGACTCCAGATTACACACTTACGCGTATATTTTGGGGTGGCGAGAAATATATGTCTGTTCAAATAAAAAAATTAAGTTAAAGTTTTCGGAATATGGGAAAGGGGTAATATGAGCTTTTCCGATGTGTATACACTTCGGTAGAAATAACGACCCAATAAATATGAATTTAATTAGTATTAGTTAGGTTGAGTTCCATGCAGTTTGTAAAAATGTATGCCCTTCAAATGAAAAGCGAGCCGATATTACACCGAAATATGGTACTTAATCCATTACTGTGGAGTCGAAAATGACTTGTTTTGTGCCTGTTCATGGAATGCAGTGGAAACTCTGGGGCTGTGTCTGCTGTTCATAGTTTGCATGTACAATGAGGGGATGGTAGCACCCTAAACTGTTTGATAAATGACCTGAAAAATTTTTCGGAAACTCCTCTGCGAGTGGAACAAATGTGTTACTTAGATAATATTTGGACTGTGCTGCATTTCTTGTGCTAAGCTTGCACTTTGTCCGCATATGCACTGTTGGGTATTCATTTCATAGTGGACTACCAAAATGAAATTCGGTCTGTCTACTTGTCGCGGATGACGCGAATCTTCACGGTGCTCTATTCAAGACAGTAAATTCTATATAGAGGGGCTCATTTTCTTGGGGTTGTTTTAGTGGCTGAAAATTGTGTTTGGGAACAATCTGGTATGCACTGCCTGTCATCGTGTGCTTATTTGGTGCATAAATGTAGGGGAACAAAAACACTCATTTTGCATCCTCGTCTTCGTCGGTAAGGTAGGCTGCTACTTGAGAACACCTAGAGTGGTTTTTGTTGAGAGCCGAAGGGTGGCCTTTCAGAAGGCATCACTTTCAAGCCACATCTCGCGAGCCGAAGAACGGAGGTCATGAATGGAGAGTTCTCCATTTTGAAGGGAGATTAGTGCCGGACTACTGTATTTGTATGCTCAAAAGTGACAAGAACGTGTGCCGCAATCCGAATAGAGTTCAAGGCCGCGAAAGGTACAATTTCGATGATTCATAAAGAAGCTATCAATAAGATCATCTTTCGTAACAATATATCACGAGTTGAGCATCATAATATGTTGTCTTAAGGGTGGTTTGTAGTCTACATTATATTAGTTCATTAGAATATCGCCCTTGCACGGCAGGTCCAGAAAGGCCATTTTTTGACACACTGATGTCCGTTTTGTTTGTGATTTTGACGTACTACAACTTTTAACACCGGTTTTCGAATGGTCATTTTGTTGAAAAGTTCTTTGAGACGCAAAGTGAAACTGGTTACTGTCAAGGTGGAGCTCTGGTGTCCTAAAAGTCTCCTGGGTGAAGTCTGCATCATTCATTTCGTGCCTAGTTGGAAATCCTGCATGATATGGTGCGTAACCAGTTCAACCGCCTGTTTGTAATCTGCAAAAATGCAACTACAACGTTTTCGGGCCAGGGCATTTCATGTGTCCGCGTGTGACACTGGATTGCAACACATTTCCATACAAGCATTCTCGCAGGAACTGTAGATGTTCACGCGTAAAAAATGGATGGTAAACGGAATCGTCGCAGCGGTGAGCTTCTTTGAATGAATGTTGCTCGAATTGATTTGCCTTCTGGGAGAACGCTGTTAGCTAGTTGCTGATCGTTCGTGTGCCCGCTGAGCTCCGACACTTGGTCCCAATTAGATAGCAAACCAACCAACAACCATGAAACCTTAAGATTAAATAGAAATTTCACAAATCTTATTTAGGAAGCCATTCACTTAGTAGTTGTCCACGCAAAGATTAGCTGAGAGATTACTTACGGGTGAATTTCTATGAAAATGAAAACGGGCTTCCAAAAGCACAGTAGTGTGTCTTTATTCGAAAGAGAGCAAAACACTGGGCCACGCTTCAAGCAACGAGTGTGGAGTAAAAGTATATGATGATGCAGGTGATGGTGAGCCTCACATACAAAACAAAAGGGGTTGGTGAAAATGACGGACAAACAAAAATTCAAAAAAGAAAGCATGAAAACTAGCTTAGCTCTTCGTGTTGTACACGTTGTGTCCTCAGCTTCACCCCACCTTAGCAAACCGTCTCCAACCTTCTTGGCTCGATGAAATTGTAGACGTAAGTAAAGCATCCGCGTAGAGCATTAGAACACAGCGTTTTCCTCCGGAATGGAAGTAATTTGACCGGCAATGTACATTCAGAGCACACCTGAGGGTGTGAAGTAGGCAAACAAATTCAGGTGATTTTAAAGTCTCAAAGTTTACATCAGACTTCTCAGGAACTTTTATTGACGTAACTAGAGGCATTGGAGTGGAAAATCTCGTTGGCAGTGGAGTCAGTATTAGACCCCACAAATCTTTATTCAGTAAATTTTGGACAATAAACACCAGTCTTGGATCAAGAACTGCATGTGCCGGTGCAGAAGATTGTTCCTAGGCAAATCTAGAGAGACAGCAAAAATTAAGAGGGACTATCAGATTACTTAATCTGTTTAGCCTTCCAACATTGTATTCGTACTATAGGAGTGGAGGTTAAGGACCTGTTTTCTTTCCAGCAGAGCAGAAAAGATGCGCTCCTATACCTAAAAGGATTGCGTGTGCTCAGAAATCAATGGGGAAAGGCACCGTATCGTACGCCTCTGCATATTTTGCGGTGCACCCGAAAACGAAGGAATAGATTAACATAGATGAGTTGTGGATGAAAACATCCTTCAGTTTAATATTTAACATGTGGCAGTTATTGAAATGTGTTCTCAGTTGTGCGCATTAAAGGTTCTGTTGAGAGCAGCGGCAACCAACAAGAAATCATTTAGAGGCCTTCTTACTTTTACAGAGGAGTCAAATGTATATCGCATTCATCTCTGTCAAGTTGCTGCATAGTTTTACTGGATGAACGTGATGTGATCTGGCTCGACATGCGTTTCATCCTGTGAGGGAGTATGGTAACTTAAACAGTATTGTAGACAGTGTGGGAGCCCAAATGATGATAGGGACCACGTATAATACCTGAAACGAATTGAACTCGACCGAATCGATTGAATCGCTACTGGCGTCCGAAAGGAAGGTGACTACAATTAAAGGAGATCATTATTCCCTGAATGAAGTTGTCCGTCTATAGGGAACCTATCAAACCTTTCTCTTCCAGGAGACGTACTTTAGGAGAAACACAACGCTATCGACTACGTTTGAAAGAACATTCTTTGGAAACAGAGTAAGTGGTGCGAAGTGTATTGGTACATAGTGACTGACAACTATAGAGCACCGAAAGTCGCACCAGTATCAAAACCTATGTTTGAAAACTAACAGTGGGGCGAATTCAGAAATGCATTCTGTTGGTGAAACGTAGAATGCATATGTCCTAATGGTGGTCACAGCCAGCAAACCACGGACAGACATATGGTACCCTGCTAACTCTCCCCAAAAATGTCGCAAGCCTAGCCAAGTGGTTTGAGCATTTTCAGTGATTGGGCCTTTGCTATCCAGAAGAACACACATCTGAACTAAAAGAATGGTGCATAACATAAGGGTTCTGCAAACGTTGTATGATTATTTGCTGTAAGAAATCTAATAATGCAACGTAGGTTAATTAAACGGTACGAAAATATCGCACAAAGGGGTTATTTCACAAGTGAAATATCCAGGCAAATTCACTGTTTAGCACAATCCACAAAATGGTACGTTGCATGCAGAGTGCCAGGGTCTGGCTTTATGGTAAATGGCTGACCTTCTGCATCAGTTTTCTTCCTGACATATCTCAGCTTGTTCATGGCCCACAAAAGGTGGAATCCTCCCTGCCATACAAAGCAATAGCCCAGTAGTTGAAATAAGTGCTTAGCTGCCTTACAACTACACAGGAAAAAGACCCTAGGAAAGTGAAAAATGGGGTTGATGGGGACTTAGTGTAAAGATTCGTATGGCCGTAAAGAAAACATTCGCATCCCAAAAGCATGAGAACAAACCCCGACCTGTCACTGTCGTTGTGATTGGGCTTCAGTGCTGCAGTGATCCTGCGAGATCAACTGCTGGAACCCAGTTCTTTAAGGTACCATCATGACATTTAGTTGTCAGTCATTTAACTGGTGCTTCGTACCTATGCTTCCGCTCAGTGAAATGAATCAGCATGAACTCTTATTCAATTCAGGGAATTTGTTTCACATTACTGTTTTCAACGTATGCACCCTGTATCAAGTTGGGCAACACACATCTCTTGCCTGCATCTTGTTCTTGTGTTTGATTGGTGAGTGGTGTTCGGTCACGCGCCTCAAGGTGCCCGATACGAATCCAGATTCCCCCCATTCACATATCGGGTGAGTCTCGTGCGGTGGCTCAGATTATTAATGGAGTGAAAGTTATGCATAGCCCCAGAGTTGCATAAGGCTTACCGGACTGGATTTCTCAAAGTAGTGTCCTCTTTGAGTTGTTTGTGCGACTGGTTTAATCAAGATAAATGTATCTGGATGCGATGAATGGTGTTTGTTGTGTCAGCATAGGATCTGATAGACGGCAACTCTGAGGCTGAGGAAGCAAGATTTCGTCGATATATGTAAGAGTCACTTCAGTCAGCAACAAGCAATGATATCATGATTTTTGCTGGTGATATGAATCTCCGGGTAGGTTAATTCACTGCTGAGTAAGCCCATCTTGGGGGCTGGTTCGAGGTTGACGCTCATCGCACAGATATTGGAGAGCTTCCTCTCTAGAACAATTCGGTTGATCTAATACCATTCGGTTCACCGCCCGTAAACCATCTGTGTGGCTCAAAAATATCAAATTCAGTTGGTCCAGAGGCTTACGGAACTCGACGGGAACAATGGTGGTCTGGATGATGCTTGGAAAAGGTGAAAGAAGCTGTGCTTACAGATCTTGATCCCGTCTGCCAAAGGTCCCTGGCACACCCGAATGGATAACAGATTTCATCACAATCAGGAACTATGATTGCAGCTAGGAGAATCATACCATTGAGAAACGACCATGGTGATGCGTACAGATTTCTCAAGCGCTGAATAATGAAGAGCCATACAATTTACAGAGGATTCTGCAGAATCATAAAAGTCTGACAAATGATGAACGTTTTGTGACGGGAAACACGCACCCCATTTTAGCTAATTTGGTCAACTGGAGTGCGAACATTATTGCAACGATCTCCGAAGAAAGACATGACCTCAATTCTTTACAGTAATATGGTCTTGGATTTGGGTCGAGTAAATGAGGAACAATTCAGTTTGAACACGTCAGCTTCATCTCTAGATAACCACATGAACGCAACTGGTACGCCGAGACCAGTCCACCATCGACAACGTAAGTCCAGTGTGCAGTCCCATTGCTCTGACCCCACCGAACGCCTGCTCCATATGGCTTGCTTTCCACACTTTTCAAATTAGCTGATATGCCCATCGTGACTAACCTGACGACTTTATTCCAAAATATCCAAAAGGAAGACAGAATACCGGCACAATGCACCATCTTGGTGGTGGTTCTCTCATCCACTCACTTACTCCCTTCCTTTCTTTCTTCCTTCTTTTCTTACTGACTCACTGGCCTACTTGCTTACTCACTTACTTACTTATCTACTTACACCGTGGTATCCGTCGAGCAGCTAATGCTTTGAAGCTACTCTCTGGTGTCATCCGATGCAGGTTTATGCACCATCGGGAGTGCCATTCGTGAGAATCTAGGCAAGGGTTGCATCGATCAGATCTCAACTTCGCGACAAGTGCTGCAACTGCACCACCTCTTCGGATGACCAATACTGGCCACTGTCCTTGATCTGAAGGCTGCTTTTGACTCCGTTGACCGTCGGCAACTGTAGCGTTGTCTGGCAATGAAGTATGTCCGCTCACTTCTTGTCTCCGAAAATGCCGCCTTCCGTGATATTTGAGTCTTAGTTAGCCGCCCCCTATCACCTCGGGGATCGAAGTGCTTCCGGTGCTCACAGATGGTTACTGAGAAAACCGACAATATTCCAGCTCTTGGGTGAGACATTTTAGAAAGACGAAACATCGTAAATAGTCTAAATAATGCTGCTGCACGACCCGGTATTCATTTTACATCTACAACATTCTACTACAGTTCTGAGTGAAGCCAGAACAAAACGATATACGTGCATACAAACGGATTGATGTGATAGATAATTTCTTTTATCTGCGTAGCTGCATGGGCCCCGGGCACACGGACGAATTGCGAAAATATTTCTCGAATTGGGAAGGTCAGGACAGTGCTTGCCAACTTCCAAAATTTGCGTCGCCGACCTGACGTCAGCTTGGCTTTCAAGGGCAGAGGTTGCAATGTTGCATTCTCATCTGTCCCCGTTTATGAATGAGAGTAGTGGCTGCTGTGTTCGGCCCGAATGTCTCCAGAACATCGTGCAGCTCTGATGAGGATATCAAATCAGTAGTGCTGAGATAAGCTGGATGATTATTGGGAAAGTCAACTCCCTCGACATATCAGCTGGCGACGCTCCGTAGGCTGGTTAAGTCCGTGTGCTTCGTATGCGAAAAGATCACGCAGTCAATGGCATCAAGCCTATTGTCCTCACTGCGTTGCTTCCACATTGCGGGTTACATTGAACGAACAGAAGTCTTTCACTTCAATGAACTGGTTGGACCATCGCCTCCAACTCTTGGCTCTCATCCACTTATTCTCTTTCTCCTCAGTGAACAAAACGATAGCAGTCAAAACCATCGCACTTCGATGCACTGTTTCCGGCCCAAAAACTGGACCAAAGCGAGCTGAATAGAAGTGATATAAACGCATATGAGCATTCTGCTGGAGTAAGACACAAGAAACAATGTCGTTTGAGAGTCTCACGCAACCCAAGCCCAGCAAGCAATGACACACAAGCGTTAGCTCCGCAGTAAACTTGCCACTGGCTTGGCCACGTGCCATGCCCCTTAGGGTTTCCAAATACGAGCAAGGTTTATCCCCCACCCAGGAAGCTTGGAAGATTCCACAGAGCTCAAATTGACAGGCGTCGCGTTCATTTCACGTTGCCACGTCACGGTCTGTCCTCCGTGGACTTTTGGGCAAAAAGGGTTTGGAATGAAAAGCACAGCGTTTTACAATATATGGTGACCAGGTAAATGTAGTGTACCCCAAACATCTTGACCTGAGAACCCATATATGCTTGTTGTGTCAGTTAAACTCATTAGGTCGTACTCATAGACCTTTTCATTAGCTGCACATTGCGTCAAGTTAGCTTCTGCTATGCTACGAAGCGAGTGGTGATCAAATATCTAACAACGTCTGAGGTCCTCAGATCGGAGGAGTCAAGTTCCATAGCTGTATGATAGGATATTTTCAGCGGTGATTTTCTAGACACGATCCTCCAACCTGGGTAATGTTTGCTTGTCTCAAGAAACTCGAACTTCTCAACCTGAAATTTCAGTGGGGTGCAAGGAAGTATGAAATTCCGAAGTAAGATCTCGCAATCTGAAGCTACAGACTTCATATCGAAACGGGTGACCAGTTCCGATATTATATTTAGACTAGCTTGTGCAGAAGCGCGATCGTCAAACATGGAAATCTTAATCATGGAAATGCTTTCATTGAATTGTTGACCAGTTAAGAACCGTTTGATTGTTTCCCAGGCATATTTGGAGCGGTCATTTATCGTCGTTCCACAAAAAATATATACGTTTTATTTGAAGTGGATCTGCTTTCATTGACTTTTATCGGTCACACTCGAGGCCGACGTCAGAATGTTCTTCGCTGCGCTGCTAAACTGTACGAAAACCTAATCAAAAAAATGATCCGGACGAAATTCGCTCAGCCCAACTCCTTCATGACTCGGCTTCCTGCCTGTTGATGAAATCGAACACTTGCTGAGTATTACGATATCTGGATTCACACACCAAATGTTTGTCAACCGGGCGGTATTGATGATTCGTTCATTTTTTGTGCTGAGGAGTCCTCCAAGTCGAGTTAACTTGTGATGAACCCATGAGAGAGTTGCTAACTCTCAGCATGGCTATAAAAAGTGTCTAAAACAATGAACGGACTGATGGCAATTGTGAGCCGAGAAAAAGTGTTACTTCCAAACAGCTACGGCTGTTTCATCAGTAATAGTAGAAAAAGGTCCGCACTGATGGCCCAGGTACACTGAACTATCAAAAGCACGGGATACATACTGAGAAAATCGCTCCGTTCAGGGAATACTGGTTCAGAGTGTCATCTTAGCGTACAGATGACCTAAGCGGTAATAATAAACAGTACGTACAACCCTGCTGCGTGCATCTGGACATTAAGATGTTTGTTAGTGCGACTCAACCTCATCAAGAGAGGTAAGTTATCTGGCTAGGAGAAGTAAAATTTATACGCTTACGACAGGCTGGCACATGGTGAACTGTCGGGTAGTTCAGATCTTCAGCCAGTTAACATTCCATGTGGTTTGGTGAAAAGCGAGTTAGTGTCTCCAAAAGATAGTGGGCAGGCAAAATGTCACTCAGAGAGCCAGTAAAAGTATAGCGAGGGTGTTTATAAGGCCTCCACAGCGAGACGCTCGAGGGGGGGGACAAAATCAAGGTCAGTCTCGACAGAAGAAAGGTTTCATCACTTCTATATGCCAGTTTTTGTGACGTTTATAGACAACTACTCAATCTAATGTCCACAAAACTTCCTATTTTAATTTCTGATATAACTGATCACATAATGACCAAGATTCACTTAATTCAACTCATTTGAAGTGTGGTTATGATGAGAAGAATGAGTGACATCGTACTTCTCTCATGGAGTGCACGACAGCCTCAAGCGTATTTGTTTGGAATCATACAAGAGCAACAACACACCCCTTTTGCTTTATTCTCCAGCACTTGATTAGACGGATTTGCTTTCGAAAGCATTTTCATCTACGCCTGTCTCGCTGATGACCTCGTGCGCACCTAAGTTTCTAATCAGTATTTCAAAAATCCCTGTCTGGTCTAAACCAATCTAATCAAGTGCTCTCTGTAAAGGTCAGTGGTGGTCTGATCTTGGATGTTACACAAGAGACTCGCTAGTTGATCTCATAGCTCATCAGGAGGGCAGAGGTGTGCAGAATCAGCCGTTAAATGAAGAAGCATCCATAGTAGCTCAACTAATACAGCACTATTTTGGATCGCTAAAGGGCGCAAATTCGTGTCCCACCCAGAAAAAGCTTGTCCTGTGACTAATGGACGAGTATACGGGCTCCTATTCAGCACTTAAAAATGTCTTTTTCCTATTAAAATATCGTCTGAGATTTTTTCGTACGTGAGAATGTTTATGCTTATGAGAATGAGTCCGGTGACTCGGATGTGTGGTTAAAATTCGCCTGCCTGAAACAGGATCTGTGGAATATTTTGGTAGAAAAACGGTAGTTTTAGATACTTCGCAACGGATCCATCCAGAAACAAATTTGTAAGTGGTATGGCGATGAATACAGTGGTACAGAACTTTATCACGTGAGGCCTCTGCGTGCAAGCCAGCTTTCTACTTTGAACTAGCTGGGTGAAACACTCAATGTGCACCTATTCCACTCAGGCTTCTCGTCGCCAGTTAGACTGGATATGGAATAGGCTGGGACAGTGGTGTCAGGTCAGAGTATTGTTTGCTCCCGTGCCCATTGCGACTCAAGACTGTGGGAGAACGATGAACGGGTTTGACGAGCAGCGTGACTGGCGTAACATGTCAAGACGGGAGATTTGGCTAGTTCGTCGTCGCTAGTCAAGTTTCAGACAAGATCACGTGTTCTGATGGCTGAAGTTATTTTCACCCGGCGTCTTCTATTACACAAATGACTAGATGAGACATACTGTTTTGAACAGAGGGTTGCCTGTGTGTGTAACAAGAACAGTCCAAAGAACGGATTCGGCTGAGTGCGTTCGTCCCGAGACCCACATCAGATGGATTGTATCGAACTGCCATCTGTTTCCATCAGCCCCCATACAATTACCTATTGTTGTCGTGTGATGTGTCGGTCGTCAACAGGAGACTTGTTTCTATTGAGTTTTTATAGCTTCAACTTTTATGAAAAGCAACTGTGTTTTCTGACTTGTTCTTTCCGTTTGGAATAATTTATAGCAAGCTGAGTGAAGACTTGCTGCTTTCTGGTCTAAATGTGAACATAATTCGCTGAACGGGCTCCCCTATTGTAAGGGGGTGCCTCAGGTATTTTGTCTCGAGAAACTTTCAAATTCAGCCCTTTTGCAAAGGGAAAACAAGTAGTTTTATTGTAGCATCATGCGCCACGCGTGTGTTGAAGGATTCCATGAACATGATGTGTCGGGTAAGAGGCATATTGCGGGCGCCTGCTGTCAGATTTATTTGAGTTCCACCTGGACCACCGGGTAACATCAGCTTGATGTTCAAACCAGTGTTTACTGTCGTACACCTTTGTTTGGTGTTCAGACACGAGAAAGAACTAACTGGAATTGGGGTACTAGGCTAACTAAAGAGCCACAGTAGGCGCGATAATTGTTCAGGGCTGTCAGACACGATATGCAGAATGTTATATGAAGGAATGGAGGTTTCAGTTGGGTGGCCGTTCTATGCTAGTGCACCTTATGCTTGTTGTAACGAACATCAAACGAACCAGTAAGTAGCCTTTAGAAGACAGGCTTTTTCTCAGAAAAGAAAAGTGCTATCAACGTTCAAATTAGTAACCGTAGTGCAGTCACTTGAAACCTATTAACCAAACTTGCAAAAAGGCGGTCGGTCCACAAATGCCTTATTCCACATACTAGCTTTAAACGCGATGTATAGTGCTTATAGAGATCATCAAAATTTGGGGCTAGAAAGAGTTATCGCGGCGTAACAGGACCGCCGCAGGTTTCAAGGTTTCTTGTATACTATACTCACACCTACTTCTTGCAGTGTACCGCCTGGGCCCATGTGGAGCAATGAGTAACAGCACAGCGAGTGGAAAGTAAAACCGTTTTCAGATGAACGGAATACGGCAGCAGACGTACATGGGAAATTTATGACCTGAGTCCATTAATGAGAACCAAAGAAAACTGAAATTCTCGCTCCCACCACTATTTATATTTACCTGTATTTCATTTATTTAGAAAACCTTATAAATCAAAGACAGATAGTATAAAAACGCACTTTGACACCTAGATCATCCTTCCAGTCGAAACCTGAGGCAGCATGTTTAGCTGATAAATATTAAAAATGAGAAACTCGAGTGGAATTTTGGCCAACGCCAAATTACTTTACGATTGACTATTTATGGCGATCCAGAAAATAAAATTTGATGGTGATTCGGGAACCACAGTTATCCGATGACCCCCGGGGGGGGGACTCTTAGTGAGCTGTTTACAGTTTTCGTCGACCCTGTGAGTAGCACCAAGCAGACTAAGATGGGAAACTTCATGCAAAGAATTGTCTCTCACTCCGTGAGTATGGTTTGAGCCTGAGTTGGAAAACAACCTCAGTAGCTGGATAAACCTATTGGCCGTTGACAGGATAAGGCTCATCTCCCTCAATGAGCAGTTGCAACTTTCTATTGTTTTTTTCTTTAGCTGAAATCATTGCCTGTCTTCCTGTTTTTATAACCCCTGAAGACCCCATCAGTTTCTTTCATGTCTGTGAGGCACAGCTGTTGTTCTGAGAACAGCAGGTTAAAGTATGATCGTTTGTAAACAGATTTCATTATAGAAGTACCTGTTGAGTGCATCATGTTCTAAGCTCGTGGTTGGAACTCCATTAAAACGGACTGCGTGACCGCTGAGTGACATTCAGTGGGGGGCCTCCTTCCTCATTTCATAAGAGATCTGTTGTACAATTGATGAGTGATGGTTCAGAATTCAACAAAGATCAAACGTAAAATGCATGGGCGCAAACAGGACTGAACGGATACCACATAGTATAATGATGACAGAGGGCAGGGTGTCAAAAGCTTGTGACCAACAATTGAAGGATATTTTTGACCGCAAACTGCATTTATATGCTGATTTCAGGGATGTTTCATGAATTTCTAGTGTGCGCTGTTTGGACTGCTCTGGTTAACAGTGTTGAACCCACAAGGTGAATGATAAAAGAGTTGCCTTATATGTGCCTTACTGGGCAAAACTCCAAAGTGAATGCTGACAAGAAGTTGCCGCGAGATACCGATGCGGGCACACTGAATAGACACCACTCAGTGGAAAAAGGAACCAATCCTTTGGTGACTAATATACTTGAAACCACCGCAAAACTGGACAGTTATCGAGCCTACAGTAGATAAAAGTGATCGCGCAGGGCTGCATTACTCAGCCTGTGCGCGTGTGAATCCTCTATCATGTACGTGATTTCAGTCTTATCCTCTGCCCTCCACTGTTTTCAAGGAGCTACGAAAAACGTAGCACCAGTACAACGAAATGAAGCTAATCCTGACCGTAGCACCCTTTCACACTTTGTATGACAATTTCATGCAGTATGTACCAGATGGTCGCACTGTTTCGACAAGGAACTGGAAACTGCAACAAAGTGCCTAAAAGGAGGAGAAACCAGTAGGGGGCTCTCCAGGTAAACAAATCCACCGATTGTTTACCAAGCCTTTCTTAATCGATGATCCAAGCCAAGTCTATAAGTTTAGATTTATTTATTTATTTATTGATTTCGTTTATTTCGCTCCTAAGGAAGAGTCACTCATCGTGATCAAAGCGTTCAGTTATTGGAACAAATCTCTGCACTTATCCTCGTGCTGTTCTACCAATAACCCACCAGAGTAGCGTCAAGGTTTTTCATCCATGCTAATTATGTCAACACAAGAAATAAGTTCACCTTAGGAGAGAAACTGAAACTCATTCAATGTTTGCTGTCCACACCCATGGTCATTTTCTTGAAGTGCCATTATAAATTTGTTGGTACTCGAAGCGAGTTGGTTACTTGGTTCTCTCAACGCCCCCAGAACATACACAAGAAGCAGAGGGGACGAACAGATCCAGCGTTGTATCTGCACTTTGAAAGTTTAATGAGCGTTACGTTAACTGTGGACTAGCATCAATTCTAGCCGGTTTACCTTGAGGCACGAAGCGTTACAAAGTTTTGAAATAGTGACTGAACACTCGTAAGCCTCTTTGTAAAGTGGTTAAATTTTCTGGTCATATCACAATGCGCTACAGTCCGAAAGACATACTGGAGCTTGCTGTTACCTCATGCCCCTTAATAGGCCAATCTAGCCATGTCTATAGGTTTCCTGAATTTCGGTGTTTCGGCATGCTAACCTGAGCGACAGCCACACACAACCGTGACAACCTACATTAGATGTAGGTGGTCGCAGGGTTTGTAGAATTCACATCCACATCATTCTCGTTGGAACAGTCCTCCGCCTGTCCTGGTATCTGTTCTGGTGACTTCACACCAAATGGTGAAGCACTAAACACGAGTTTCGCTCTTAATAAAGGTCATCAACAGTACAGATCCCTGGCCGTGTTGGGGTTTGTACATGCGGGGCGGGACGATACCACTACTCTATCAGCGCACGGTAAACGCACGTGGATTATTACGCCCGAACGGGTGATGCATTTGGTTTGTTCAACGTCCCAACGATTGTGGATTGTACAACTCTCGAAAACGCCTACAACCAATCAAAAATTGTCCAGCAGGTTTCGGTCGTCCATGGCTGCACTATGTTGGGAAGTTCTGACAGCGGGTCAGTAGATCGACTCAACCAGGACAGTCACTGTACCGTCATCCGAAGAGTCGTGGAAACCAATAACACCGCTCAAGTGGGAACGTGTTCGCCTGTTCAGACGTGAAAATTCAGACGCGTTCAGCATGCGCTGGTGGAGCAGTGGTGACATGCTCGCCTCGCATGCTAGATACGCGTAGTTCAAACCACGGCACGGCAAAGGATAGATAATACCGATGGGCTTGATTAAGAGCGAGACTCGAGTCCAGTGCTCCCCCCTTTAGTGTATACTCATCGGAAAAATTGCTCCAGGACAGAAGAAGGACTGTTTAAACGAGAGTGGCATGAAGGCGATTTCTGCAACCACCAACAACCAATCAGAAATTGTCCAGCAGGTTTCAGGCATCGGTAGCTCTACTGGACTGGAAGGTCTTGACAGCTTGGACAATAGATAGACAAAACCAGGACAGTCAGTAAGTTGTAATTCAGTAAGACTGCGTTTACGTGTAAAGTGAACGGAACAAGATTCTCTGGGATGAACACATTCATTGGCATATAAATTTGGTTGGCTGAAAACGCTTTGGGAGCTGACAACCGTTTTCGGCCCCCTTGGAGCTCATCAAGTAGGCGTAGGCCGCAAGGGCTCAGCAACGCCTCATTATCAGTAACTCTTAAAGGGTTTGAAGCGGAGTTTGCAGAATACTTGTACTGAAGACTTTTTAGTCCTGGTTCTAGAACGACAAACTACAGCTGGAAAAGGTGGCCACCTGAGGTGTTCGAACGGTCTTCAATCGGTCCTTAGCATATATATATATATATTCATTTGTATAATTGTGATGTGTATAATTCTGTATGAGAACCATTTCTATCTGGGGTACGCAGACGACATCGCCCTGATCTTTGAAGATTAAAGCGAAATACAAGCCCTGTTGAATAGACTCAGCAGCAATGCGATTGTCATGCGCCTTGCACCTTCAAAGTGTAAAGTCGTGCTTTGGAGCGTACAATCACTGAACATACCCCTTACAATTCAAGGAGGTTCACTGGAGGTTGTACGGACGTTTACATACCTTGGTATTTGTATTAGCTCTGATGGGAATGTGTCTGATGAAGTCAGTGCATTATTCTCAAAAGCCCGAAGCAGGTTTGATAATTCGCATCACTTGCGGCGTCAAAAAGGCATATCACTGGGTCTTAAGGTTCGCGTGTAACAGGTTACACTAAGGGCTGTGTTGTTGTATGGCTGCGAGACTTGGCCTTTGCGGACAGATGATGTAAGGCGTCTTCAGTTTTTGACCAGTAAGGCCAAAGAAAGGTTGCTGGGTGTGGGTGGTGTCGACTTATCAGTAACCAGGTGGTTAGAAAACGGGTACTTGGTTGCGCAGTAAGTCCATCGATCACGGAAAACATCCAGCACCATTGACCGCGGTGGGTAGGCCGTGTTCTCGGTAGGCCGAAACACGGCCTTCCAGGATGGGGTCTCCATGACACCGTCTACGCTTGGCTGGAGATATTGAAAGGAATAACGGCTGATAGATGTCAGTGACATTCGTACTGCCAGTTTCTTTCCAGATTGTCTGATTGAGCGCTTGGAGGTGTAGGTACCTCAAAATGCTTGATATACGCCAACATCAGGTCCCCTTCCTCACCCACTCTTTTCCTCTTCTTTCTATTAGATGAATCCATTGGCAAGTACTTTGGACCGATTTGGTAGTCATCCTTTCAGAGAGGTTTGGTAAACAATAGTTGTGTTATTTGCTGGGCAGCGTTTCGCTTTTGACGTAGATGATATGTTTGTTGTGATAAAGCATGATAGAGTTAGTGAATTCCTCATACAGCTTAACACTCTGAACTCTCACGTTAAGTTTAGGAAAGAACTAGAGTCCACATTGGACACACTATCCTTCCTTGACTGCATGACACACAAGAGTAATGGGAAATTAAATACAACTGTTTACCGGAAATCAACAGGTAGTCGTGCGATCTTCAACTACTCCACAGCACACCCAAAAGCAGCAAATGCTAGTCTAGTTTCAACAGTCTCTAGCAGAGCAAAAGCGCTGTTCACAGAGGAGGTCGGCCCAAGAGCAGCATAACTAGAGGAAAAAGTCGACTTCAAGACATCAGATACCCAGAGGGTTTAATTAAGTGGCAGCTAACACGAGTATTGGTTGCAAAATCAAGGCCCAACAGAGTGGGTTAGAATAGCACTAATTCCATACAAAACAGGGATATCTGAAGTAATTAGAAGGGTGTTTGTTTATGCGGTTAACATTAGGGTGGTATTTTAGAATGAAAAGACTTTACGCTCAGTGTGGTTGCAGTTGAAGGATTGCCTTGCGGTTGACAGGAATAGGAACTGCATGGACAAAATAAAATGTAACGACTGTGCGAAAGTTTATAACAGTCAGACAGTCAGGGAATTGCACACGAGAATTGCTCCTATCCAATACACTCTATCCAGTAGAGTCTAGAACTAAATCCATAAATTCTGTTCTCCGCCACCCGTTAATCAAAGCTCATGGTTTATCGCCACCCCCCACCTTTAAAGCGGATTGCTGGTAGTATGAAGAGATTTGGGAATCTTCCATGGAGATTACGTCCTGTAAGTAAAGCCACTCTCCTGAAATCCGAGAAACACTGTACAGCTGTTTCCTCTTTACTTAGAATGCACGTTTCACGAAAGTCCAGAGAGTTCTGAACAAATGACCAATAGTCTGAACGTTCGGCCACGAGCTGCACATCGGCAGTGATTAGATCTCACTTGGACATGACATAGCTCCACGAATCCTTCAGTCACGGAAACCACACAATGTGGTCGCGTGTTGATTGATTGGTTGTGGGGATTAGCAAGTTGTGTCCTACCGCAAAACTGCAAAGAATCCTTGAAACAAAGTGCTGTAGGTGCCTTGAGTAAGGATCATGATCTTTCTGTTTTCATGATCCCGTTGAACTTAAGGCGAACGAAAGGTAGCACTAGAGCAAGCATTTATGGTGCCGGTTACCTGGTATGCACTTGGCATGCTGCGTTTGATGTGTGATTGTACATTTATGATTTTAGCCTTCAGTTGAGCTAAGGTTAATTATCTCAAACGATGTATATGCGTTGGCAAGATATTCACCAATGTAATGAATTCATTTGATGGAAATACCCGAACTGGTCGTTGCGTTCCGGCCGATCGTGGTGGATAGATAACTGGAATGTGATTTTGTTGCCACGATGTATGCCTGTGCCTTGACTGAAATGATCTCGCGCGATCCTAGGTTGAGTGGTGTGAGAATTCATTCATGTTGGGTAATGCTCGTATTGTCTCTGCTCGGAAGAAAAGAATATACCGTAAATCAATCCACGCTGAAGGTGTGTCATCACGGAATTGTGTAAATTTGTTAAACGTTTATCAATTATCCATTCGTTTTTAAAGTATTAAATGACGCAACTACTAGGGATTTTCGGACAAGTCAGGTAGTCTACGCTTGTTCCAAATGCTTGGTTTTATGGCTTCATTTGAAACTGAGTGACAACGGATAAGAAACGATGGGAATGGCTTTTCTTTGGGGGAATCCATTGAATAGAAATCAGTGAAAGACATCAATGGACACCTTGGAAGCACGAATATAGACGTGAGTGTTACGAACGTTGGGAGCCAGAACAAATCATAGAAATGTTCGATTTAGGCTGACTAATTTTTATTGCAATATGACCAGCTAGCTTCTTATGTCATCTGTGGCTTTTAACAATTCTCGACTGGTATTTTCAGAACTATCAGACGCTTCAAAGATTCTCACAGTGGAGTCTTATCATTGAGATGACACAAATCCAAGATCGTGCTTAGAAAACTCATGGTAATACCGGCTACGACAAGAATATTGTTGTCCGAATAACTGTGCTCTAATCATACTTTTTTAAACTAAACTCTGGGTTGCTAGAGAAGACTGCTGGTCGATAGGCTGTAGAACCCTACCAAACAAGTTCTTCCTGGTCTCGGCTGTAAATCGTTTTGGTCACCGCGCGCTAAGTCGAACATAAGTTACACGGTTTTGCAACGCCATGCTGTCAAACGTGTTAGCGTTTTGTTCACTTAGTCGCTGGAATGACTGAGATTCTTGCGACGGCATAGTAAAATGCTGTCCTGCAAAGCTGTGAGCACCTTACGGGAGACTTTCAAAACCAAAAGGAAACTTGGATTTAGTGGCGAGGAACAGTCTCGTAGAAAGATTCAATGGAGATTCTGTAACAACGGGACGAACGGGAATGAGGTCCTGTTTCAGACCTCACGAACATAAGCTCGCAGTCGAAAAGCTTGAGCAAGTTGCAACTTTCTCCGTGCACGAATGTCTGGAAGTATACGAGTTTGACTGAAATGACGTTCGTCTACTAGCGCAAGCAAGAACAACGAGAGAACGTTAACTTATGGCAGCACCGTGCTCCACCGAAGAAGTCATCAGCTCAAAACTTCACTGGAAATTAGAGGAGAAATCTAAGGTGGAACCGGAGAGCTCGAATCTAGCAGCAAAATAAATTTGTCTGGAATGTACCCCCAAACAGCAGATTAGAAGATCAACCGGAACACAAAACTCATCCGATTAACCGATCGAAAGCAGAAGTCAATCACAATGAAGAAGACGAGCAAGCGCAACCATTCAACCAAGCAACGCAAATTTGGATCGAGTCACTCAAAACGCAGAAAGAAAACTGATATGTCTGGACACCGGGGTAACCGATCAACTCGGAGAAAGACCACAACGCAGAAGAACTTGCAAGCGCACCAAAGAAACCACGATAGAGATAATCCTCACCCGAACACTCACAACGTGATACACCAGCTAGTCTTTTATAAACTGTATACACTGTGGTACGGAAAAAAAATCCGCACAAATGGGCACTGATGATGTCCCTGGGATTACCAACCAAAGGTTTGCAAGCAAATTGTCAGACTAGGAAAAATGATAAACAACCGCTATTTCTGGTACTACAAACTGGATCCAAATCCAAGGAACGCAGGACTTGTCTATTGCTTCAGTAGATCTTGAGTGGTACCACCAGCTTACCTTTTCGACCCTCTCCGGGATACCTTCTGCAAAACTATGGTCAAATACTCCAACGTATTAAAGAACTCACAACTGGGGTACTTTTACCAGTTTACAGACAAGCTTGACCAAACGCTGTGTGCAAGCAAGCAAGCTGCGTCACCCTGTTCTCTGATGAATCGATCAGAACATCAACGTCCGTACAATTTTTGCTTTGACCACTCGGTTGGTTTGCCGAAACAATGGGTTCCCACACGTTAATACCACGGTCGACTGTGGTGACCATTGTGCACCGGAATGGGCTTCGCAATAGGACACGTTGAAATCTCTCGGAATTTTCATGTAGTCAAACTTAGTTTGGGCGCACAAGCGTTTACGAGTTCCTGCGGAACTCTCACCTTAAAATATCACGCTCTGACTGAGTTGCATTTTCTCATGTACACCAATTTTATTGAAGGACAAGCTACACCGAACGCTGTGGGGTAGTCTCTCATACGTAACAATCTAAAATTTTGGATAAGGAAGTACTGAATTTACGCCTTCTTAATCCCCAAATTCGTATTCCGCACATAGGCGCATGGATCTCTGCAATAAATCAGTTCAAGTAAATAGTTTCCATCAGTAGTAGCACTTACTGAATGAGCAACTAACGTATGTGCACAGCATTCTGTCCAAATACATCAGAACGATTAATCGTTCTATTAGAAGAAACAATGACTGTGCAAGACCTGGTAGTAAAGAGCTAAACATATGGGTCCACTGAAAACGAAAGTTATCTTGCATACGGAACATACCACCTGACGTGGAATTTCCCAGCATAAGGCTGGCATAAATAGGGCCATCTTGCGTCTTATTTGACCCATTTGACTACACATGAGTCCGAACTTGTTGGGGCTCGCGAATGGGCTGGCCCCGTAGTCCATCCGGTGTGTGCACTACAGAATCCATACTTTTATTCCCTCTCACCTTGTCACAGAGTGATTCCAGTGGGGAGGCCTATGATGGACAACGGGATGTGGACGAGTTAACTTGTTCTTCTTCAATGAATACCTATACGGCGCCAACGCCCAGTCCAATTATCGGCAAATCGGACACGTATTGGGGATATGTAATAGAATGCGCATCCTATATACTCATTTATATGCTGACAATGTCACTGTTATTGAACTGCGTCGTTCGTCTCTTCTGACCAATGTAAATTCCGAAAATAAAATCAGGCTTCAGTGTACACTCCGTCGGCCTTTCATCTACTGAACTATGTTTAAGTGTAAAGCCATTTCCAAATTCACCTGTATCCATTTCCTCCCTATGACAGTGACAATCTGGTATCCTTACGAGCTATGTGGTTCTGAATTGACTTCCAACATATGTTCATAGGGGGAGCCACAGAAGTTTGAGTGGCTTTACGGTGAGGTGGACATTCTAGAATAGATGCCGTCTGCTCGACTGCCAAACGCTGCTTTATCGGATGGGATAATCTCCTACTCTCACTAGCAATTAAAACACCAAACAAAAACCTGATCGGCTGACTGGACTGCAGGGCATATTATTTGATTCACTTATTATCGCCCCTCCCCCGAGTGATCAGCCAAACCACCCCGATAAATGAAACAGAAGAAAATGAGTTGTGCAACAAATGCACTCATTTCCACACCAATTTGGTTCTCACGAGAGAATCGCCTTGGACCCAGCTGAGTCTCTCTTTTTTGTGATGTTTTCGTCTTAATCTTTTTGGCCCTTTTTCATGCGAGCGAACTCTGCTGACTGTGTCTGAGCTGAGGTTGTTTGCGTCGGTTACAACCCGTCAACATGACAATCCGTTCGCGTCCATAAGGGAGCGAGGATATTATGCCTCAGAATCGACCACACCCAAACATCCTTTGTTGACCATTTATCTTGATCTGAAGGTTGCTTTTGATTCGGTCAATCGTCAGAAACTGTGGCGATCAAAAATACCCCCCTGCCCCCAATTTTATTTCCCAAGTGACAGCACTGTATGTGAACACTTGTGGGCGCACACGAGAAAACCTCGCCAGAGTTCACCACCTTCCGTGGTCAGAGAAGTTGCCCCGTCTCTGCTGGTTGAAATTTCTCGGCCTGACTCTGAAACTTCACGGATCGAATTAATTCTGAGGCTCACAGGCACTGAGTATTCGGATGATATTACATTCTCGGTTGGGATCCTTCAATGTAGTAAACCTAAAGATTTCTGCCATCCGATTTGATGTGCGGTGAACAACTACGAACTGCAATAAAATTATTGCTACCAGGCGGGGTATTATTAAACCAAAACTTGATGCCTACAGACGTAATAGATAAATTATTTACGTGGGCGGCTATAAAAGACCCGGTAAACTAGATGAAGACAAAGTTATTTCCGGGAGCGGGAAAGCCGGGACAGTTATTGTCAAGATCCGACAACTATGGAGCCCCAGCATCAAAGCTGTCGTCTTCCGAATGATTCGGTCAACAATCTGTGGCTTTATTGTGGGACGACCTCTATTTTTCACACAAAAATTAATTCTGCTCAAAAGAATGGACTACCAGTCTGCAGAATTTTATCCGCACGGAGATATTCGTTTTTGACGTACACACGAAATAAGTGTTAATTGTCTGTTCACAGTTCTTCTTCGTTGGTTTCAGTGGCTGTCTTACGGCCAATGTATGAACCAGTTTAAAGGAGTACCTTATCACAACGCTTCTTATATTTAACTAATGCCAAAAAGTTGGTTTCAGACAAAAAGCAAATCATCCTCCATGACACATCAGTTCCCACTGATTACTACTGGTTCAATCGGTTTAGGGAAGTTACCGAACAGTAGGAAACGGGCAACAGCTACTTCAGTGGCCTAATGACGCTAGTTTACGAACTCTTCTATTTCCTCGGTATTTCCGTGAGTTTTGCCTCCACCTTACTCAACTAAGCTACATTCGAATCCAATATTGCATGGCTGATCAAGTGGCAAATGTGTCTTCGTAGTATGTATCAGGAGATGGCATGATACTCATGTAGAACGAGCAAGCGAATGGCACTTGACAATATTTCGCGGAGTTCTCACTGGAACCCGAAAGGCAAAATCGACACGAACTGCACGATGGTACGCCTGATCAAACAAATGTAGACACTATTCAGTGGAAGACATTGGAAACTAATCTTGTGCCTTTGCGATAGTGAGTGCGCTTGTGATGGCACTGAGTTGGTTGAGATGCAGATGAGGGAGCTGCAGGAGGAACGCTGACCTAATGCACCCAAACCAAGAGAGTAGATGAAACCTATCCAACGGTGGAGTAGATGTTACTTTGTGTAGAACTACATAACTTCTGACGGTAGACAATTTCGTGAAATATTTGTATTTCAGTGGCTGTTCATCTGTCGCTACTTGTCTGATGGCAACAGGCATGCTCACATCCTTGGATACGCGAAATCCTCGCCCACTATGCAGTTTGCTTTTGAAATAATCGAGCAGCCATTTCCAGTACAATAATAACATTTTGAGACAGCAAACCAACTTACTGCTTCATCCACTTGATGTATTTTATTGACGATCCTTACCCATCAGTTTACTAATCGGTTGTACCACTCCATTTTGACAGATGCCTCGTTCGACACAATGGTTTTTTCTTTGGTTTGGGTTGATTAGCCACTGATGATCGCCAGATTTATCAACAGCTCGGCTCTCAACTAAATCACTCGCGTTTGGCCACTTGGATTTCGCAGTCTACGTCCGGAGCACAAAATCGAGCTTTCATCACAAAGTGAGCTAGTTGAGTCGCGAAGTTTGGAGTTCATGCATTTGCAGTAAGTGCAACAAAATTGTAACTGCATCCATGCTATTTACAAACTACTGATAGGATGCAACTCATCATGTCGTGGTTTCCTATCAAATATTTGCCTGGTCCCTCCGGTTCAGCATATGACAGACTTGAGTGTACTTTGAATAGAAAAAGCGTGATAGAATGTCTAACGACGTATCCTAATTTCCTGTGGCAGCAGCTACTTACTTTCTTGCACAAGCAATGTGTGTAGGGGACTGCACCTCCATGAAGCACCCTGAATAAGCGTCATCAGTTTGTATTATGTTGGTGATCGGTTCTGGGAAGTCTGAACGAAATCGATGTGACAGACGGAGGTCAGACAGCAATCCACCGTATACGCAGTTTACCAATGGCGTAAGGGACGTTTGGTTCATGGTAGTACCTTGCAGTCCGCCAGAAAATCCACCATATATGGCCACAGGTTTGTTAATTGGTTCATCACTTTGCCATGGAATTTCACTGGCCTGTATTTTATAACCTGGTGATCTCGGATTAACATCTCTCCAGACACCGTTGGAAGTCATTGACTGTGTGAGCAATTTATTATATCCTGTCCAGTGGGCAAATCTCGATGGGAAATTTGGCAAAACTTGAAGGACTTCCTTGCCCATGAGAAACGCAAGTTGTCCGCTTTTCTCTCCGTATTCTGCACATTCTTCGCAGGCCGCACAGAAATGGCTTGCAGATCCACGTTCGGCGATGCAGACATTCGACCATAAATTTTTGTAACCTAGTGGGCAACTTGATTGCACTTTCAGAATCGGTAGGATGATCAAACTGAATAAATAAAACATTATTTTGCCGAGAATCTCAGTGCGGCTAGTACTGCAAGGTGGGAAACAGCGCCAGATAAACTCTGAGTTGGTGGAATTAACCAATCATTACCATGGTCCCACAAGTACAGAGGAGGATTTAGGACACGAGTGTAATCTAATAAACTGGAAAAAGGAGTGTGTTTGCCTAATTCCCACCACCGTATCGTGCATGTCTTTGTGAAACCAGAGCATATAGTTTGGTCGCCGGATTACCCAATGAGCACATTGAATGGACGGAGTTACGAACGTTTCTCGCGCACACCAGTGTCTGAGTAGCGAAGCCACGCTATCGTAGGATTGTCGTGTGTATTCACTCATATGCTTCACATTCTGCCTACTGCGTTCAGCTAAGCCGAGGCAGTCGTCGAAAGTGGTACATCGTGATGGCAGTGGTTGGGTTACCTTCCTGGGCGCTGCTGGCGCCACACCAATGGCGCATCAGCTAATAAGAGAGGATCGACATGCTCGTTTTGCCCATTCAATTCGGACAATAGAAAAACAATGACACAGGAAAATGAAACCGATAATTTCTTGTGTCAAAATTAGCGCGGCAATTGGTACGTACTTACAACCTCTACCAACATCCTAATCCATGTGGAAACTTCCGAGCCTCCGAAATTAAAATGGATTCATTTGGAAAAGTATTTTTCACGTGGACGAAATACGCTTATCTACACAGCAATTTCGATTTTACGGATAACCCAACGGAATCTCTCGCATATGACGCCGGAGCGTTTTCAGCAACCTTGTGGGCAGCGTGGTACGTCTATAATTTTCGTGTTGTATCGGGGTGCAGCCTGACACCAGATGAGCTACGCTATTGAGGTTTGTAAAGTTCTCTTGACGATCACAGGATCGTGAATCCTCTTGTAGTAAATTTGGATATTATTGAACGTCATGTTTAGAATCCTCATCGTTTCTGCTGGTTCTGCCGCGAATTAAAATCGGAAGAACAAAGATAGTTTTGCCATCACAAAAGAACAAATATTGAAACAAATTCCTTTGAAAATTCAAATGCAGAATGTTGCTGAAAACTCGGAACGGAACGGTAGGCGTCATTAGACAAATAAGCAAAAACCTATTGTGCACACGATTTCAGTAAGGAGACATTCTTATCTGTACTGCTGAGTTTTCCTGAACATTCACATAAATGAACAAACACAGTTCAATGAATGAGTAATTTGCAACTCAGCCTTCGATCAGATTAAGTGGCAGTTTAGACTGCTTTGGACAGATGTTACATGCACGTTGCATCAGTAGTATACGCCTTATATGGATAGTGCTTATTACACAGTTGAGGCCTAATTAGTGCAGATGGTTGCTGGTTTGTTTTTTGCTGAACTAGGCGATTGCAAATTTTGCTTCAACAGGCAGAGTGATTCTGAGTTTGTTGTCAAGGTGTTTAAAATACCCATGGATTCCGTAGTGCGTGTGTGTTAGTATACGTGTCGCTAGCTGGGACTGACTTTCGGTTGTGGTTGATCGTTCGGCTAGGCGGTTCTAATGATTGACCTGTTATTCTGTGCACTGAATAACTGGTAACCACATGGCCTTTGAACTCGGCTTCCTTGCTCGAGACAAAATTATTAGGTGCGTGAGTGAACTCTCTCCCTCTCCGAACTCACTGGATCTCACGCTATGACATGTGCTGGTATGCCTTTAACGATTTTCGTTTCCTGCATCTTGCCATGTCAGTCCGATGGTCGGCTCTCTTTGAGCAGCCCGTTGAGACGTTGGTTGTTTGAACTCAGTGGTGCATAAATCAAACCAAGTCCAACGTGCTGGTTGACTTGATTCGTCGGAGAATATTATGTATCCAGAGATTTCTTCCAAATACACGCAATGATTGTGTCGCCATGGTTACAGATGGAGCATTTGCAGTTAAAATGTCTAGTTCAACGAACAAACTGACAAGCAAGCAAACAAGCTTGTCTACTAACGACCTGACGATTTGGCCACTGTGTTACACAGAACAGCTTGAATATTAGTAGGTGCTTGTAAATCACACAACAACCGAAACCTCTACCGTGAGTTTATGGAATTTTTGCATAGTAAGAAACGAAACCTGATTCCCACAACATAAAACCTCATTGAGTTCACGTTTAATCAGAAAATACCATAAGTTGTGATGTGTGCTCCACATCGTCAGGATGGTACACGTCTCACTTTATTTTATGGGAAATTTAACCCGCTACCGCCTTAGCCTTCGATAAGGAAACTCGTAAACTCCACCCAAAACTACAAATAAAATGGGAGGTTTAGGTGGTCGGGAATGTCTTTGAGAACAATTTATGCGCTGTTCAAATTAGGGTGACTCCGAATCACAAGGAATTTTGTGGAATAGTTAACGTATACGTGTATGTGTGTGCGAGTGTGTATCGTATAGGAGATGGTTTTAATCGTAGGAAGAATGTGCATCCAGTCTTGGAATTATTCATAAGATGTTCCAATAGAACGCAGCAGTTACGTCAATACGATGGCTACACTGCCTGGGGGTCGGAATGACGCTGTCCCCATGTCTTACCGGATATATCGCAATATATATGACTGGGCGGCATCCGAATCTGATTTGTCCATCAACAGTGGTCAAACCACTGAGCGCCTGTACATAGTATGAAATCACAGACGAGTTGCGCGCAGCCGAATGTGGTGTTGTGCGAAAGCCCTTGACGCCGATGCAAACTCGAGGGAATAAGAGGAACGGGCGAGCGTGCAGAAGCTTATCGCGAGCCAACATCCGACCTAAACTTGATGGCATTACAAGGCACACCAGCACCACTTACTAAACTATCATATAAGTACTGGCACTACCCGTGAATTTCTTTGATTTTCAGCGTATTACAGCACGTTTATCGGTATGACATCATGCAGATGTTGCCGAGTGCAGACCATTAGGGCACCGTCAATGTGATAATGGATGACTTGATGGTATTCCACTAACCTTGCGGTTAATAGTGTTGTCACCATTAGAATGACAATGTCGGGGTAGTCATTATATATATCTATATATATGATATATATAAAGCCAGTTGTTTCTGGTGGACGTAGACTCAGAAACGTGGAAAAATGTCAAAGCCATTGTGGCATTTCATTCCTCCCGCTCACACTTTTGTCCTTAGAGGTGGCGTGATTCTGCCAGGTAATGCTCTAGGCTCAGAGCCATTATCGGTACGTTGGACAACTGCACCTATCGTGAAGTTCTAACATCTTGCAGGAGATTCCTGTGTTCCTCAGATCTTACTCAGCTTGGTTTGATGAAGTCGGGGTTTGTCGTTTCGGGCTTGTCTCTACGTGTCGTCCATCCCTTTTGCAAGTGTTTACGGAAACTTCACTCGAACGTGGGTGCGTTTAACATCGTCCTTATTCATTTAGCATAAAATAGGTGAGGGTTCACTTCATACGCCTTCTTTGACGGTCTCAGTGTCGTCTTGCTATTCGTTCCTGACATTTTAATGATTCGTTAGCACCCGTCATATCTGTGCATGACAAGCACCATTCGGATGGGCAGTATTGTGACATGCGTTGGCCTTATTTATTTCGTTAAACTACTCCCATTTTATCGGACTTTTATAGCGGTGTCATCCTAAGTTGCGTTTTACAGTAACGGGCTGCGTACCCGTTCACAGGCGTTCTGCCAGAGAGACTGCAGGTGGATAGTGATCATGCTGGCCAACTGATCTTTAAATTCGATTCAACAAGGTCCGTAGATTCACACTATCCTGAAACTCACCCCGAAAACAGCTCATCAGATAAAATGGCGTGCAAAATCATACGTCGGTATCTCTGGACTGGAATGCGCCGGACACATGCTGAGGCTCCCGAGAAGGATGGGAATTATCTTAGAAATAGTAGGAATCAGTGGAAGAAACCGTTAAGTTTCTGACTAATGTTGGTTCAGTACATTATGTTTTGTGACCTCTGAAAACTGCTTGCAGTATTTTGTTTTGGGAGTAAGCTACCGCTGATGCAAGGCCAAGTAGAATCTGAAATTTGACCATAATTATGATTATTCATCTCAGATTTCTCGTCACAAACAACTAGTCACATCAATGGTTACCTGAGGATCAGTGCATGAATCAGCCTTATTAAAAATGACTATGGTCATTATGACTGAATTCAGCTTCTTTAGTCCAAAATAAAACGAACCTCAGCAGGCTCAGAATGGTGACCGGGATTTGTGGCTAACCAGGTAACTCTTCCAAAATGATCAGCGATTCTGCTGACTCGCCGGCGTCAGTTAACATAAGCATGAAGAATATACGAAGGCAATTTACCCCCCCCCCTAATTACAACAGATGAGATGAGGTATTTTGTGGCGTCTCTGTAGGGTCGGGCTCGAATGCCTACATAAGAAAGCCGGTCATACGCTCAGGCAGGACAGTGATGATACCGGGCTCATTCAGATATGCAAATACAAGTCAAGAGTAGACAGTCCTATCAGTTTCAACTTCTGTGACCGAGTCATACGCATAGACTATTCAACGATTATTGAATTCGCTATACGGTTGCCATTCAGACGGAACTGCACAGCAGGCCTCACATTTAGCACTAACGGCAGAAGACTGAAGCCAGCTGCACACTGAACGACCACTATCATTTCAAACCAGCTTAGTTCCAGTCAGCGTAAAGAGAACCGCAGCAGGGAATAGGTCCACTTCTGCAGTGCAGGTCACGTGGTGTTAGCGCATATGAATGTACGGAGGCTTTCCGGTGAATACGATATCCCATAACGAATGAGTCTAATGTAATACGTATTCGTTGATGCTGTGACTGAAGACTTGATGGAGAAGACTTCAAATACGTGTGGACTGAGCCTTATCCGGATAGCGCTGCGATTAATGTCCTTTTTCATCTTCTATCAGTGGTTTGGAAGGTATACTCGATTTCGTTAGGCAATATTTGACCCTCCAACATGTTGATTTTGATTACGGGACTGGGTCAGGAACACCGTAACTCTCTCAATTCTGGGTCATCTGCTCGCTTCAGTCGTTAAGTTGTATGCTTCTGTTCGAATGCTGCCAGGGTGGTCATCTGAACGATGAGCAAACCAAACATGTTCTTACAGCACTCTCTTGCCTTGTCTCATCATCATTTGTGGTACTGAATATATATCGAGCGGTAGAGCAAAGAAGTTTCCAGTACTTGTGTGCAATCAGCTCATCACTACGGTTAAAAAAATATGTGTAGACCATGGCTGTCCTTACCAGCTTGTCCCTACTAAACTCACGGTTACAGTTGACAGTAAAATCGGTGCTAGATTAGCAGGCGGAGTTACGGAAAATATAAGTGGAATGTTGCTCCCCGAGTATCGAGGTAACTACTGCCGCATCCAAAGTTGTCTGGAAAACCTCAGTCAGGTTGGCAACAAGCAAGCGGCAGATGCAGCATGAAAAGGTGTGGGTGGCAAACGTTTTGATCAGACAAATTCTCAAGATTCATAATATTGTCCGTCTATCTGGGGAGAGGGTGAAAATTCTCATCGATTGTTGGAGAGATATTTACATAGAATATTATGCTGCATTTTCATGACTGGTCAACCCATAGACCGTGTTAACCAATAATCAGATCTTCATTTTTGCTCTCGTCCCACTTCAGAATCATATACTTTACCAGCAGTAGCCCACTAGAAGACAGCAGTGGGCGGTTATTTTAAAGAAGGGAGCGCCCATACTCAAAGCGAACTCAGTAAATTCATCGGAATATCACACTTCCAAAGAAACATTCACTTTATCTGACTATCTTTTCAACGGAGATTCGGATTCAAACTCATGCAGCAAGTCGGATGGGCATATAATTGCTCGCGGAAAATCTCGACTGCACAGTTATGTTAACTCGGTAAATTTCAATCCAGTTTTATGAAGATGGGGATATGTAATTCTGCAGATATACTGTAGAGTATGTGCTAAAAGGACGGCGTAAAATAAAGTGAGATACGTTGTTGATTGAAGTGAAGGACAGCACAAACAAAACGGTACAATATTCTCGAGAGAAACAAGCAACCCTTAGACAACCTAGAATATATAGAGCCAAATGAGGAAAACACCGTCTTCTCTGGCCAGGGTAAATGATTACTCGTACTCGCAGCTCCCGTTCTTCAAATATGGGTGTCATGTCACAGTCTACAAGACGAAGTGGAGGCAACGAGCTGAGTGCCGTATCTGGCTCGTTGGATCACAGTGCGAACACTCTATACACCCCGTAACTTCAGGTTCTATGGACAAGTAAGATCACCTCAAGAGCAGAAAAGCCAATCGCACTGCTGATCTACATATTGCATACATTGGTTCTCGTCATCTAAAGTGAACTACTGGAATGGGTTCTGAATGTTTTATCTCTGAACGTGGTACACACCAGACATTTGTATGAGAGTGGTGAAGCCAGTTTGACCAGCCAGCGGTTGGAAAGCCACACCGATCGACCTGAATTCTCTCGATCCAGATTAAATTGTAATTGTTCTCCGTTAACAAGAGTGAGCAAAGCAGATGACCGAGCCGTCGAAATACCGATGCGCTAGGGTTTTATCATTTCCATATCCTGAAGCATTTACTGCCATAATGATCAAAAGTTTGTTGTAACGCATTAGTCATTAACAGACGGGAGTGCATGTTCAACATGAGAGAAGGCTGTTGCACGCATGTTTAAACAGGTCCAGTGGGGCAAGTTGATATAGTCGCTCCAGAATATGAAGTGGACGGGCATCAGAGCTGGGTCATAGTATCATCATCTATATCTATGTCTACCTAAATATCTATCTGTCCACATATACATGCACATAGATATATATTCATATGTATGAGCGACGTTCTGCGTCAACCCTTGAACTTATTATGAGATTATACTTCCAGCAACAACTAAGGTCGTGCGACAACAGTCTTAATGCACATCTAAGCTGAGCACCTTATAAACCGAATAGATCGAATAGTAACTCCTGTCACACAAATCAAGATTTCACACACGATTCAATCCTCAACATGGTTAGTCTATATCAAAATAGACATCGGTCGGATTTTAGGTGGCCACATGTGATTAACCAACATACTGTATCCCTCACTTCCTGCGAGAGTAAGTACCATGTATGCAAAAAGAGCGGACATTCAAGCTGACCGTTACAATTTGCGAATTAGCTCAATTCTTTACCATTTCAACTACCGCGTGGAAACACAAACGCAAAGCCTGGTGCCTTTAAGGTTCACACATTGGTCCACCAAGAAAACAAGCCCCAAAATGCCGCGAACCACGCAAATGGGTAGAAGTAGGCCCTGCAACTTCTCCGTGTGTTGTCCATCCAATCGCTTGTTGTTAGTCAAGAATAATGACCTTATCTTGCAGCATGTGCATGAAACGGATGTTTACTTACTTCGATGCCCAGATCCATTGATTATGTATAAGTTGAGTGGTGAAGCAGAGCAAACGTGCCCGTGTCTTCACCTACACGGAACGAAGGACGTAAACGACTTGTTTCCTCTGACGAGCTCCATCATTGTCGCATATGCGGGTTGAAGGAAACACAGAAGAAAGCGGCATAAGTTGGTGCAATTTATTTACCACCTGATGCGCTTCGGGTGTGTAAGTTCCGTTTCCGTTGACTGGTTCCATGTGCGTACACTTGCATCATCGAACGTGTTGCACATGCAAACCCCGAGTGGCAGTAGCCCGGATGGTACGCCAAATCGGTTTGCACAGTGCTGAATTAACGAGAAAATCTGATGTTTCGTGGAGAGGAGTGAGTGAGAGGGTTGTTCCATCCTTTTGACTAAATTTGTCTCCAGACAGACGTTGTAACATATAATAGAATTCCAAAACATATTTGCTGGTTAAAATATCCCTCCTGGTATTGCTGATTTAAGTTTGATCTCGCCAATCTGATTTGAACTGCCCACCAAAATGGACAAATTCGCATTCGCTTTGATGTGTGTCGCAAGCGTATATTCTATGCATACAGATGTGCAAACTAACGTTGCTTTGTAATTGCTATAGTTCGTTCAGTAAACTAGTTCACATTCATACGCAAGGCGGAGCCGCATTATAACTTTACCTAAGAGAGTACCGCCACAACATGAGCATTCAAATCGGAACAACACAGGACTCAGCATTGCAGAGCAAGTTATCTCGAATTTTTGTTAGATGAAGACCAGAGAGTAGACGTGAGGTTAATAAACCTATTCCGAAGGTATCACTACAGTTGGTAGAGTGCATATATAGCAACTGATAAGGCCAGGCCACGGGCACTGATTTCCAAGGCCACATATGTGGAAGTTGTTGAGCTACAAATACCTGTCGCTTATCGGAGCTGACAATATCGTTGGTATATTTTAGGTCACATGGATTTGACGAGCCGGTCATACGTACAGTAAATGAAGATCACCATTCCTCAACTGTGAGGGGGAGGAACGAAAATGTAAGCCCCGTTTATTCCGATAGTTAGTAGATTGGTTTCGTTTTGGATATGGGGTTTTTCATCAAATAGTCATTTTTCGTTTGGAGCAGCAACGTCAATTCTTCTGAATACCATAGCATACAGAACAACTTTCCTTAGAAAGGTCAGTCAGAATGTCATCTTTGCCTACGACCTTAGAAAGGTCAGTCAGAATGTCATCTTCGGCTACCAGTGTTTGAATAGTACATGAACGTAGAGGTAGTGCTTGACTGGAAAGTGTACCAGTAGAAATACTGGGCTAGGTTGGCTGTGCACTCCCCAGGACGAGACTTAACCCTACCGTGTGTGTCTGTGTGCATGTGAGTGAGCTGTAATAGTGGTCGTCTGTTTTACCGGATTAGTTAGTAGATGAAGACTGGATATCGATCTTCCTTTCTGTTTTGTCGCGGTTTTGTAATGTGGGACCACCCGACGGGCTGGGATCCTAGTGTCAGGCCTTAATTTTTGTTGTCTCACTCCTGCATCTGTGGTGTTGAACATCGGTATATTACGCACACTAGTTGTTAGCACCGGCTACTGCTCAATGCAGTGTGGCAGATTGAGGAAATCACAAATTTTCGGCGATATAGTGTGTTGCATTACGGCTGTGTGTGTTGTGAATAATGAGGCTATTCACAACAGCTCTACTTAGGATTTTCAACCTTCTCTGGGGACTTGCTTATCAAAACAGCCAAATGGGACGTACTGTTTGTAGCAAATGTTTGCATATGTACATGACAAGGGTGGTCCAGTAAATGGATTCGGTTGAGTACTCTCGTTACAGAACTCCAAAAAGTCAGGTCATCTGTATCCGTCTGTCCAAACAACCGTCCATTGCTGTCGTGTAGCATATTCTTCAACTTTGGAAAGCTTGTCCTCATCACCTTGTACAAAAATAGAAACTTTTACGGAATGCAATTTTCCCATGACGTAACTCCCCACTGACCCTGCTTCTTCTGAGTGACATTGTACACATAGTTGGATGCACGCTGAGTTTTGCGCTGTGTTATATTCTCCCTGAAAACTCAAATGTAATCAAGTGAATCAGACCTCCTTTTGTAAGCCTCACCTGTCTTAGTTTCGGGGATTTTTTCAAAATTATTATATGATTCAAACCATAAACATGCAGCTATATTACAGATGACGGACAAATGCAAAAATATCCACGGAAAACCTGCACCTTTTGCTTATCCTGTAGTTTAGCTACATAAACAGATCCAGTCGACTTATTGCAACACAGTAAAGAACTAATTAGAATTTCACCTTGCTTGGTGAATTTTCACTACAACCCTAAGCCCCTTTGGAAAACATGACATCGACTGAATATCATTGAGCCTAAATGGCCTCAGTTCTACGCAGATCATTTAGGCTTGGGGAGCTAGAACTTTGGCCCAAAGGGCTCACTATTCCGTTCACACCACCAGGGTCTTAGTCAACTAAAATGCCTTGCCGACAATTATTTCGTGTACGCAGGCTTAGCATGTCATGAGTTCGGAAAGTTCTGACTGGAATCCATCAGAGAGGATGAATCCAAAGGTTTTCTTCTGAAGTCCCGACTACCATGGGAAACTGGTAGTCACACGCAACGACGAGACTGAGTGAGACCAACAACAGTAGGGCTTCTTCGTCCAGACACAGATGTGGTTGACTCCGGACCGCATTGCCTATGCCGGACGTTAAGCCGATTATCCACTCGTATCCGAGATCATTGCTCGGCGTCATTACCTACAAAACCCGGCATTGAAAACCAAGTTCCATACCAGCGAACGTGGTTGACACCGGTCCCTATATTGGTCTCAGAGCAAAGTTCAGCTACGTGTGTCGAGTAATTCCATAAAAATTCCGAAAATACAGATCACGGCTGCTGGCGGCAACCGAGCTCATAGCTATGCGCTTGTTCAATTGTTCAGTTTGCATTCAGAAATTACATGTATGGGCAGGCTCTGTTTTTTGCTTCGCCCCAAGCAGCTGCGTTAATAATAACACCAGTGACTGTATCAATAATACTGTGGTTGAAACAGAGACAGGACGACTGAATGAGACAGACATGAATGTGAAAAGCTAACAACATGTGTCTTCTCTGACTACCTGCAATAGGTACACTCCTCACTTATTTTTGTGGGTTGAATTCCGGAAATGTTATATTGCCACCTAGACACTCATCTTTTGTTCTTTACAGTTTCAAAAGCCAGTTGAATAATTCGTCGAAAAAGTTAAGTTTTCCCCATGAAAACTCCGTTCTATATACGGAAGCATTCTGACAAGAGATTCTCAACACCGTTGGGGATTCCTTTATGTAATTTTTCCGTTGAGGCACGTGCTACTGATCGAATGAATTAGTAGCCGAGTTTTCCTGCATAACGGTTATTGAAAGCGATCGTCCCATGCTGCACCTATTGAATGCGAACATCGGAATCACTGTTGCCATGTGCTTCCTATTTTCGAAAATCGGTTTGCATGACAGACGCTGGAGCGGAGCACGGTGAAAGCGGCACAAGGTAATGGATAGTACAGCGAAGTCAGTTGGGCAGAGTTGCTTTTCAAAACTAATTTCCCGATGGATGACATTTTGTTCCATAATCATAACGAGAACATGGAGTATAAGACTGGTAACAATTTGTTCACATGCACTTCAAGCTGGCTTGGAATGAGTGACAAGAAGCTACATTCGTGTTCTCAACAAAACGCAATATAACATTACACATTAAAGAAGCTGACGTGAGCGAGTATAAAGAGGGGCCGGGATTTCGTTGCACATATGAGAATATCGTTCGCTTTCCGATGCTAATAAAAAAACCTAGGATTGGATTAGTTTTTCCTGGAGATTTTTGTGCAAGTCGGAAATATAGTTGCACATTATGCCATTAGGATTATCCCAAACACCAACAATGCAAGAGTGCCCGACCGGCTTATTCAACATGTTCACGCTTGTAACCTGTTGGAACTTGAGTCTACACAAGCTAATTTCATGATCCAGTGGATTGGCCATCACTTGATCACCTGTCCCAGTTACATTTCCAAGTTTTCCGAAGTCTAACTGACTGGCGTTAAATTTCTAGCCTGAGCTGTTTACTTTGTGCAGATTCAAATAAATTGATAATTTCACACAGCAATTCGATTACATTCTAACCATGATTATTGTCACGGTTATTATCGTGCTTCACGTAAAATACTTGGCTCTGCGGGGCTAAGCTCTTCAGTTTGGGAAGTTTGCTGTCTCCATTCTGCTTTCGTTTCGGATGTAAAACCGATGAGTCATGAAAGTGCGTCTATGGGACTGCATCACCGATGGAAATGATATTCGGCTTTTGAGTGGTGTCACCGGGTTTATACAAAAAGTGGACACTCTTGTATGCCTGATCTCTTGTTATGGATCGATAAAACTTCAGCGACTGCCTCCGTACTGAGAGCTCTACAAATAACTGCAAGAGTGGAGGTTTCAAAAAGTGGCGAATTGGTCTCAGAGTTTTGCGCCAATAAGGCGGTATCCAAGCATAATGTTGGAATGCCTAACATCATACAAAACCAATACGATCTCCTTGAGGAGCTGCCGATACAGACACTACTTCAGGAGTGATCAGGATTCTTTCGTGCAAAAACAGAAGGAAGGACCGGAACACACTATATTGTGTATTTGCTGAACAACAACAAACACACATCAATTAAGAGTGATGGTAGAGGAGAACATAGATGGGTAACGTGGGCCCATAGTTAAACAACTGTAGTCATAACTGTGACAAGAAATCGGTTGAACTGATGAAGAGAGAAAAGGGATAGGATGAACTCAACCATTAACTGAAAAACAACAACACCGACAGCCACATTAACTGGATTCTTACTTTGGATCGGGCCCATCCGTAACCTTCAGTTTTCCATCACGGTCGCCTTAGCAGACCGTTTCCAACCATCCTGATTTGGTGAAATTCCAGTCGGTAGTAAAGCGTCTGCGTAGAGCATTTGAATGCAGCGTTTATCTTTAGCATGAAAGTAGATCGATCGACAATGCGGATTTAGGGCACACCTGGAAGTGGGAACAAATAAGATCAGTCAGTCTCTTTGGGCTTTCTTCGACGATTTACTCAATGTAGTTGTGGGTGTTCCAGTAGGTTAGTTGGGCGGCAACTGACTTATTATAGATTTCGTGCATCACTGATGAATCAGTGTCTACTATGCGCCGGAATCCAGGTCTAATTGTATCATTGGTCGGATACTGGACTGGAAATGGGACACATCTCGAAAGGTGTCGCGAAATCAAGGTAAACTCTCCTAATGACTGTAGAGTTTCTCTACTCATGCGTGAAAGTTCCCCTCTGTAGCAATGAGGAAAACGTGTGCTTCCGTATCTTTTATAGAAAAGCGCTTTGAAATGTGAGGGATTTTATTTGTGATATGGCAAGAAGCATCGCAAATGTGGAAGTTTCCAGACAACTCAGTTTGATTTCGTACAGGTCGCACCATTCTCTGATGACCGAGTCTGGGCACGTTGCACTGAGCCCTACGAACCGTAATCCATTGATGAATTGTTTGAACAAACATGAACAAGCATGTGTCACTTCAGATGAGGGTAACTGTTCTCGAAATAGTTTACTTTCCCCATTGAGGTTTTTCTGTGATTACCTGTAGAGAGAGTAGTTTCGTACACACCGGTGTAAACTCCAGAGGACGTGTTTGGTAGAAGGACCAATTTATCCTTTTGCAACCAAAGAAATGACCAGGTGGATATTTGGGCTAATGACCTAATAGCTACAGGACACGACATGAGTGCGAAATGTGCGACTGCATTCGAAAATCATCGGGGAACGCATATAGTAGCGGGATTTGTACAATTATGCGCCCCAACCCAAGCTTCATGTTTCAACGGTGTATGACGCAATTTGGTTTTGGTGATAGGGATAGCTATATTAATTTACTTCGTCCTCTTTTTTGGTTTGAGCACTTAGCGTCACCGAAATTCCTCAGAAGTGGGACCGCAGATTTATACCCATCCACTCTCTGCAGTAGATGGCCACTAAGCCCACGTGGAGCAGGTTTTACTGCAATGACCTAAATAACTCCATATAGGTTTGGTTTACATGCACTCTAGGATATCATGCGTCGCGTACAAAAATGATGCTTCATAACCGTCCAAATATCACCAGTGTCCTAGAAACGACATGTCTTTTCGTATATGGCAAGCCATACATCATTACGGCCTGTGAATTGATTCGGTAATCCTAAATATGTTTAGAAAGACATAGTAGATGTATAAACACGAAAGCTTGTCAAATTTCGGTCGATGATTGCAACACTGAGGGAAAGCTGTTTGCTCTCGAGCACGATTGAAGATTGCAATGGGTCATTTTGTGGTCAACCAAGATGAGTGCCACACATCGTATTCCTGCTTTTGTTTCCTCAACAAATGCTCGATCACTGTGACCGTTTGGCTAAGTTTGATTTGTTTGTTTCAAAGAAATCAGCAGAAAATGGAAAATTATAACCGATACTCTTTAAAATAATGCTCTCCGAACATTCATACATTATCGAATACAGACAGCAAACAATAACCTCGATAGTATTTTCGAAATGCAAAAAAAACATTTGATTAAATATTTGTTGGTTGCCTGAGGAAATCTGACAATTTTCAATTTAGTTCTCGTCCGGTCGGTGAAGCTAATCTACACTGAAAAGCGAAGAACAGTTATCTTAGGCTCATTGGGGACCATCAGCAATGCGCATATCATAAAAACTCAAGGAGGTTTCAAAGCCTCGACCTCCTGATTGTAGATTGAGCATTTAGTCGTTCGGTCGTCAGTAACTGAACAGCAGTCTAACTTGCCCTCGGACGACACGCAGCGACACTCATGCTTCATTCAGGGAATCCGCATCACGTGGTCATATATTGCCTGGCTCCTCGAAAGGCGACTTCTCAGATGGAATCTCCACCCATCTTGTGTTAGCATTCTTCCTTTCAGCTACTCATTCTATTGATAGCAGTATAAGAAAATTTGGGAGATGCTCACAGCTGATGATTCAAAATAGAGATGAAACAGATGTACAATGATTCCATGCATTTCAACACAAATTGGGTTCAGGTAAAAAAACGTAATCTCAATTTTGCGAATGGTGTCAAATCTCAAAATACCTATGATTTGTTATCGGCTCATCGGGTTTTCTCATCGTGCAGCCCGTTTCCATTTAGCGGAGAAACTGTTTTCGAGCGGCATAGGAAGATTTCCGAACATCTCGCAGAGAAACATGCCGAATGGAGGCGTGGACACAAAACAGACGCCACACAACAGAGGCAGATTAGCACAGTTTCACTCCAGATGGCTTCAAAACACAACGATAAATTGAGCACTCCGTGTGACTTGACGCTTGAGTATTTCAACAAGATAATTGGTGAGGCAGTAAAGCGCCTTCTCTGGCCTGTTTTCCAGAGCTAGATTAAGCATCTCATCTAGCAAGTTAGAAGAAAGGGGGCTGTTCGACAGAAGATCAATTCTTAAGAGAGTGGGGAATCCAAGTCGTTTCGCAGAAGAACAAAGAGAATTTGTATCCATAAAACGCCTGCAGATGCCATATAGACAGTATGTGTGAATCGCCAAAAGATAATATTGAAGAAATATTTGCTGGTGCAACAGTAGGGCGCCTAAGAACATCTATTTTAATTGGCAATATACTCCTACCTCTTAAGTGATGTGTTCACACTTGCTTGCGTTTCCACTTTGTCCACCTTCTCACGGGATACGAATTTTGCAATACAGTTCGTGCTTAGTATGTACACTTGCAAATTTCTCGTGTTGTATGAATTCGTCTTGATTGGTTTCAATTCACATAGACCAGATATGTGTTACACGGTTCAACTCTGTTGCTCTCGACAGGGTTTAGAAGCACGCTTCTAGTCGGCTTTTTCCATACGACGCTTGTAGTCTAATCAGGGCAAATGACCCCGAAAATTATGTCTTTGTAAACCAGTTATAAACTCTGTGTAACTTTACTTCAAGCCCGTATTTCATAACAATCTCGTTCGCAAATAAGATGATGAACCTGGAACAGCCCTTGCAAAAGGCTTGAATGACTTAGCGGATGCTGAATTTGAGAACAACTTATCTTATATGGATGTGCTAAAACCTTAAAACAAAGCAGGTAGCGGACACCTCCTTAATCCTGACAAGTAGTGCGGAAAACAACTGATCATACAACCAATGAATAGTCGGTATCTAGTCATTTTCACTTCTCGTCGAAGATTTTCATGAAGTATCTTGAGTTTAATCACTACCAAAACCATAGAAAAGAAGTGATTCGGGTTGCAAGAAGATTGTCGAAGGACTGTGTACAGTACCATTCAGTAGTTAGTCGTTTATTCCGTAGTTGTTTTCGGCCTTCCGGCTGTTCTACATGTCAAAACATCTACCAGCCGAACTCTGAGCCGTTAGGTCATGCGGCTTTGCAGCCTGATATTTGACGAGGACAAACTTGTCCACCAAAAAGTGTACGCATCAATGATGCAGGAGTAACGCTATCCAAACAGTCCTTTTTCCCCTAATCTGTTCCTTATACACCATTTCACTCTTATGCTTCCATTCTTTGATTTCACCAAACACACTAATTCACCATAAACATCAAACATGAAAAAATAACACAATCAGCTATCGTGTGAGACGATTACTAAGTAGATGGTGACCTATGCGCGCCATTTTAGTTCGTTTTGCGTGGAACCCATGAACAAGAACAGATCTTGTACCTAAACAGATATTTCGTGACAGTGTCACCTGGTTTGTCATTCCGTTTACTGGCAACCTAACAGTGACCCGTAACATACCATGGGCGTTTGAAGACTTAACTAGCCTACAAGTGAGGACCGCTTTCAAATTTAGGCCTCTTAGTTTGTCCTTTTTGTTTGAAAGTGTAAACGAATGTCTGTAATTGCGAGTTATAAGCAGAACCGCTCTAATCATGTTTACATTGTCGGTAAGATCATGATGACACTGCACACACATTCCGCATGTGCATCAGCAACCGCAAAGTGATATTCTGTGGCTGGCATTTCAACGTTTAAGCTAGGTCACATGGCCTCGTGATTGTGGCGATCACTACAACAATCATATTCCAAATCGACTCAGAATTCCATTTAAATGGGTCACACCCACGCGTCTTCAACTACATGTTTCCTGTAGGAACCCAGAGCGGAGTGAAACCGATGGCATAGATTTTCGTTGTTGTAAGCAACTACTGGTCTGAATCTCTGTGAGGTGATCAAAATGGTGCTTTTGATGATATGGTAGATTTAGCCTCTTGATGGACTTCAGAAATTCTGTCCAGACATTCTCACATTGTAATGAGTACGTGGATCATCAGTAGAAAATCCTAGGTGCTATATGCAGTACACTCGGTCCCACACTATCTCAACACCCCCAAAGCAAAAGTGCAAATTTTGGCGGAGCGCAGTCATGTGCAAACTGCCTTGGTGTTGACGTGAGACCCAAATGAATCTCTCAGTAGTGACATTCTGCGGTGAAACTGCTCCCAACACAACAGAAGACTTGGAATGCACACGTTTGGAGTGATGCTGCCTGGATGTTCAACGAGATCACGTAGTTCCGAGAGTCGAATAAGTCAGCTTGTGCGTCGGGACATAAAAGGAAAATAACCAAGATTTGGTTGTGAATACACTTGCACAAAACCGGTTCCGACAACGCGGAATCGCCGATTCCTGATTGTTGCGGAGAATGTAGTAGTATGCTGTACGGACTTCTCTAAACTCCACTTTTGGTTAATCTCAGACCGGTGCTCGCAAAATGTATATGCTGACACGTCCGTTGTATCGAAGATGAGAATTACTCTTAGAAGACACAATTTAATCCACAACATATTTCACCAACTAGTGAATAATCAGAACTTTGTTCGACGAGTCATATTTGACGTACCATCCAAAGATCAGTCGCTTTAAGGCAAGACACATAATTGAATGCCATTTAGTTTTTACGCTTCAAGTTTCATCCAAATCATTACTTCCCTAGATAACTCCCTTCGAACGTTTGCTCCAGAGAACTTGTTAGCTGGAAAATTACTCCCATGACACAATGGCATTCTGAAAACTGTTCCGGAAGCTACACTAATGCAGTTACGAATCTTAAATTATGAGCTACGCTCTCTTCAAAGTCTGCACCCTGACTGGGCTCATGGCATTGTTTACGTCCAACTTAGCTCGCTATTGTGACTTATACCCAGTATATACGAACACCATTTTTATCACGACTGATCGATAAGGCTGCAACCTAGCGGCCTTATGTGTTCCTGGCTTTCTAGTCAACCAAAACACTTGAATGGCCCACCAGTTTATTAACCCAAATAGGACACGCATTCCGAATTAAAAATATGGGCGCCAAAAACAGTTGTTGAATGCAGGCTTTGACTTGCCCTTTTGCTTCACCTAATTGAATCAGTACCAGTAAGACGGACAACAAACACGTCACTGCATATGGAACACATCCTTATCGACCTCAATCGTACATACTAAAAATCACTGCCTGTTTACTTTAACACACAAGATTTGCAGATCGGATTTCGGATGGAAATTTCGGTATTTGCTCAAGAGTGGTCGTCGATTCTTGCAACGTATTCTAAATCCAGCTGGTAGAAAAATAATAACTTGTGGCTAGTCTGGGCCATTTTTCCGTGAGCAGTGCTGCTCTAGAGGTAATTATCTCATAGCTATGTCGAGTAGATCCATTTTTCAACTTTTATCGTGGGGTGCAGAATGTCACAAAAACGTCGCACTGACAGGGTTGAAATCATATCGCGGTTATCTAGCGGGTATGTGGTGATCAGTCCGCCTATGATCATGTAATTTGTGCGGGTAATTCACAATCAGGCAAACATCATCCTTGGTTGGAATTATTCAGCATATTTGTGCCAGAGGCAGGGAGTAATATGTGGACATCCGTGGGCCAGTTTGGTGTGAGATGTCGTGCGGTAAGCCAAGTGCCCCAACAGGTCGGTTACCAGTACACTCCACATGCTCGGTTTACATCCTGCTTTTGCTTTGGTCTAGTGGTCCCTTTCGTCTAAGGCATGTGGTATATAAGGAGTGTATTTGAGGAAATATAACAAGCCCGTCGCCTGAGAGCAGATCACAATTGTTTATGTGAGGTGGACACTCGCGTAAGAGCTGTCTGAGTGTTAATTTTCATTTGACTTGACAACCCACGTGGGTGACTGAACAGCTTAATTGCTTTGTACAAAGCTTTTGCTAGAAAATAGCCATATTACTGCTCCACTTTCATTAAAAGCACATGTCTATCTTTTGGAATGCGTTGATTTATGCACTGAAGAGAGTCGGAACAGGGTATTTCAAGGGACTGAATCAAGGTACAAATCCATTTGCTGTATAGGTATATCAGTTCACATGGCTTCGGAGAAGCGTTCTGCAAAATACTGATGACTGTCTGCGAAAATATCACTAGGACAGAAGCCCACAAATACCAATCGCATGTGGACGTTTACGAGAAGATAATGGCTACTTCTCCAGATACACGTGAGTCAATTTGTCGAAGGTTTAAGGAGACCGCATGGAGTGGCGCAAATTCATGGAACAGGATTTTTGTAGACATTGGTTTAGCGCTAGTTTTGCTGTCAATATTAATTGAACCATACATGCAGATTCCTAAGAAATGCATACAAGTTTTCGACACACATAATCATATGTGATAGCGCTATCGTTCATTCATCTTTTCTCTTGAGTGCCGTCAAGTGGAACAGAAAATTGTAATGTGACACTTTTGCAGACACGCAGATGTCTGATAAATAATTAGGTAAATGTGTGTATCGGGAGGAATGGTCCTCTGAGCGAGGCTGTCTCAGCGAATCCATTACCACTCCTTCAGGCTACTCCATATCATGTGAAAACATCATCAGATATGGTCCATCCAGCTGTGAGCTGTGAGCATTGACGGCTCATGCTGTTGTTGTCTCAAAAGCCAATGACGCGGCGCTACCAGATCAAGCGAGCGAACTTGGAGAGGTGTAAGCGCGGGCCGATTTTTCGCCGTTAAGCAATCGCTTGGTAAACTAACAACAACAAACCAAAGGGACACACATTCCCGTCTGATTTCTGTCTTCTTTTCGAAAAGTATTATCTTCACGATCATGCCGAAAATAGTAGGGTGAATTACACCGGCGTTTCTTATACATCGCACTCCAGTGGTTCTCGTCTATCATATAATCAAGTCAGCTAGGTGTTTAGGCGATCAGACTGCAGTGTGAGTAATCAGTCGGTTGGAATTGAGGGCATGATGCATCATGATACTTCGTTCCTAGCCATTTAAACACCACAGATCACGAAATTTTCAACATGAAGTCCGTATACGAGGGTTCTACCAAACATCAATATCCAGAGAGAGAAAACTTAACAGCATCAAAATCACAGTGCACGCGAGACTCGGTGTGTTATACTAGCTCTCACTTTCAAGCATGTCACTAGAAATCTTCAATATACTGGACGGTGTTCATTGGATTTTGTCACTTTGCTAGAACCTGGTATTGAAGTCAAACATGAGGTTGAAAGGAACTACTTTAGGTTACGTCCATCTGAGGAGTCCCCGGTACAGTTAAACCGGTATTGGGAGGAGATCACAAGTCACACCCTGCATGCAACAATGGCTTGGAATTTTATGACCCTTACCGCAGATTTGAAGTCAGTTAGGTGTTTCGCTGATCAAAATTCAGGGCCATTCGACAGCAGTGCAGACCGAAACGTCAGCCCTACATACACTTGCCAAACTGTAGGGCAAATGAACAGCCCCGATTAAAGTTGTTCAGATGTAGCAGACAGTTGTCAGTGTAGAGGTTCAACTAAAAAACCTGAAAGGAGTGAGCTCCGCTACAATATGGACTTTTTGAAATATGTAGCTCAAAACTAAATATTTCACTGACTAGCTTCTGCCGATTGGTGAATAAAACTTACATTCATATATTCGCAACTGTATTAGTGCTTCTTTGTTCCATATTCATCTCATCGGCTCAGTTAACTTTTGGGCATCTGTCTTTGAGCAATTGTCACTCGCGGCTTGACTTTCCAACTGGCTAGGTTCCTCGAGCAAACATTTGGAGGGACAACTTTGTTGGGACGTAATTATTTGGACAAAACTTGAAACGTAAATAAACGCATGCGACTAAGTCTATGAATTTGACCCTAAGGTGACTAGAAATTTATACTTACACCGACCACTGCCAGCCACATAGAGATGTGATAATTAACCAGCGAAATATCTTGTGGGCTGGAAATTTGTTTTCTGGGAATAACTCCGTTCTTTGATACAACTGACGTGTCAACATGAAACATTCCACGCTCTGGCTTGAGGCCAACGAAGACGAGCGGAATTTGTAAAACACACACTACCGCTTCCGCAATGGTCAGTAAACACGAGTTGCATATTGCGGAGAATGACCACAAATGTTGCTGCGACCACAAATGTTGCTGCGACCACAAATGTTGCTGCGACCACAAATGTTGCTGCGACCACAAATGTTGCTGCGACCACAAATGTTGCTGCGACCACAAATGTTGCTGCGACCACAAATGTTGCTGCGACCACAAATGTTGCTGCGACCACAAATGTTGCTGCGACCACAAATGTTGCTGCGACCACAACCTAGTTATTTTCCATATGCATCCCAAAGTGCCAGTGGACTACCTTCGACGTTTGATGGACAATCAGCCATTATCATTTCTAATCTTCGGCATTTAACATCATGAAGAGAATGTTGTGCTCGTTCTGGAATGAGGTGAGAGAGCCAGGGACCGATTCAACTTGGACGTGTTCGGTAAATAAAACCCGAGATCAACCCTGAATTGAGCTTTAGACTTTGTGCCGGTGAAGTATCTTGTGGACTGGTATCTGTTTTCGGAATGTATTACCACATGGAACCAGGACAACAGACACCCACACATATATCCCAAGTTTCCGGAATGTATTACCACATGGAACCAGGACAACAGACACCCACACATATATCCCAAGTTTCCGGAATGTATTACCACATGGAACCAGGACAACAGACACCCACACATATATCCCAAGTTTCCGGAATGTATTACCACATGGAACCAGGACAACAGACACCCACACATATATCCCAAGTTTCTGCAGCCGAAGCCAGCTTCAGTCACATGACAGGATCCTGGAGATTTCGGATTGGTTTGTTGACGCGCCCATAGGTAACGATCGGATAATCGGCCAACAGCGAATTGCTTGGTCTGCTGCACACTCCCCTCTCTCGATCACTTGTACCAGATGCGGCTGAGTCGTTGAATCAGACCGTTTCATGCATACTTTAGATGCAATTTCGTGACCTCACTGTCCGGATGGGCAAGACATTCAACAGTATGGCTTACAAAGTTAATTACTTAGCTTTATCCTGCTAACGCCGTAGTCTTGTCTTCATTCGGCTCCCTATTTCACTCATGTGATGCACACTTCTCGAAGACCTCATTAGCCAACGATAACGTACGTGAGTAGGTGTGGTTGGCCTGTGTGGGCATGTCCATGTGACGATAGGTCTCTATTAGAAACAAAATCCCATGTTGGCGAGATCGAGATCAAGGATAGCGCAAGGTCCGCGAATTCGGTCGTCGCTGTCCTTTATGGGCCCCACAGCATATCGTGCGAGACACCCGTGGATAATAATGTTCTTGACTGACATGAGCATTGAATTCTCCCAGCCGATCGACGTGCAGCGTCAACTTTGATGTAGAACTATCTTCGTTGTCGTCCGTTGCAATAAATCATATCCGCTTATCACAGTCACGAATGATCTGCTTGCCAATATCAGGCGAAGTTCACGTGTAACCAAATCAGTGTGCAGGTTATTATGTTTAGTTATCAAGTTGAAGCAGTAGTTATCAGATGTCCCATGGCTCCACAAATAGGAGAAGCTTGGAGTAAAGCGGCACGTTGTCTTTAGGAGAGGATATGACTGTCAGGCCTCAACAGACCGTGCTTCACACCGGTCAACTACAATCTTCGTGTTTTCACCGGTGGCATTGTTATTACTAATTTCCTACCATAACCATATGTGTTATGTGTTTCTTTCTATAAATTGCTCATTCTCAATGTCTCACATAAGGTTCAGTACTGGATGCCGGATTAATCTTTTAATTGGCGTTTATCCCTACTTATTCTAAATCTGGCGCTCATGCTGGAAATAAGACTAATGGGTGCTGGGGTACCAGACGAGCATCCAGAGACCTATAGGGTTGTGCACCAGTGTACATCAACCAAATGGGTGGTTTCATGTGAAGGAAAATACTTCTCCATATCGCTCTCATTATCGCTCATATTAGAACATGAGGTGGTCTCTGTGTACCACACCTAGCTGATCAAAAATATGAACAAGTGATTCAGCCGAGCCTCCAGTTGATGACATTCTACTCGCAAATGATAGTTTGTCTTCGTGTTATGAACATGGATATGTGGCTCTGGAGGCTACAACGAAAGCCCAGTTGATATCATCTTATAAACGAGAATATGACTATTGGATGTGGCTTTCGCGATAGTGAAAAGTATGGGAAATACATGGTTTCAGTCTATTTCAAGGTCCAGCAACCTCATCAAAGTAGGGTATGCGTTACAAACGCGGCCATCTACACCCATGCTAGTTCGTTCCGGTGACAAGCCAGGGACAACGGCTTTGGGCGTTGCTATGGCGCAAACAAGTCCTGGTGGTTGTGTGCCTTTCTTAGGCGAACGGATGTATATCGGATATGATGATGGTAGTTATGGCAAAGTGATTGTTACACGCCGCCAAGTCGGCCCTGCCGACAGAGACATCGTCATGGTTGTCCGAATCATACATGAGACCTTGTTACATGCAGGATCGTGTGCTAACGATAAAAGGATCGGTGGCATTAATGAGGTTTATTGTGGACAGTCGTTTGATAACCAATTCGTTACTTAATATGTCTTGCATTTGCGGGGCCCATTTTGCAACATTTTCTGAGCAAACACATGCGTGCGGATAAATCACTGTGCATAAACTTTAAGGTATACCTTGCTCTCCGATGTCTCCGCGACAAAAATGTTGGTTTTTGAATAATTCCACTGTTCATGTTAGACATGAAATTGAACTGGTGTCCTACGCGGGCATCATGGAACGTTATACTGCGGTGAGAGATTCAGCAGAGTCTGTCCGCTTACGCATTTGGCCGGGAGAAGAACAGATTCAGATACGGAAAATATTGCGAATATACGGGCGCCGGTAGCTGAATATGTGAAAAACGACCACGATCCCCCATAGTCTGGTAACTTCTAACTCAATCAACAGGTGCTATACGATTGTTGTTTCAATAACACGGTAGCATATGCATGCACTATTTCGGATCCACCATCCGTGTATATTATGCTTTAGAATCCTGGACGCATGGCTGTGCGGTAGAATACAGTCTCGATGGCAGGCGCATGCGGAAGTCAACATATTCAGAAGATGTCTAGTTCCGCTAGAAATGGCAGAACTTTGAAGTGCATGCCTGAATGCTGTTTCATTCAGAAATGCTTAAATTATCAATTACTTCCCCCTTACATACGTCGCCATATCTTCCGTCTTTTGAAGGTAAAACCAGTAGTCGGTTGCAATGGGAACATGTGGAAAAAATGAACAAATGATTCGAACTCGGATTTACAACGAAGTCCTTCTTTCACGGGAAGCATACTCTTTGTGTTTTCAATCCTTTGTGCATGTGGAGTTGCACGAGGAACCCTTCCAAGGCTTACCTTGAACTGAATTGCGCCCGATAATGACATTCACTCTCACCAAACTTGTTGCGCACACCATAACAATGCAGAGGCTAGAAATTTATGGAAACTGCGGAATTGAGACTTCGAAAAACGCACTCATCTGTGGTTGTCGCCTGCAGTTTCCAACTGTATACTTTCGGCTTAAATGTCAGCATGTGCACCCGATTCTATCATATGCCCCGCATTAAAAACTCAAAAAATTGTGTCATAGCCAAACCGGACTCTATGAATCTTTACAGAAAACCTAAAACATGACGTTGTGCATAGACCGCAGTTTCACATAGATGTCTATTTTATGATAGAATGCTCTCCAATAAACACTTTTTAATAGTATCTCTTTGCTAAACTTTTGGTACTGAAGCACTGAATTTAAGCCTTTTTGATGCAAAAATTCGTATTGCCGACAGAGGTGCATGGAATACCGAAACGAGATAACACCGGCAAATGTGTTCTATCAGAGGTCGCAGGTATTAAACAGGCAATGGAGTTATGTGCACAGCACTCCGTCCAAAAGCGTCAGAGTCATTCATAGTCATCTTAGCAAAACAGGGCATGATGCATGAATTGGCAGTAAATAACTAAACGCATGTGTTCAATGAAACCAAAAGCTATCTTGCGTAAGGTACACACCACCTGACTTGGAATTTCCCAGCATAAGGCTGGCATAAATAGGGCCATCTTGCGTCTTATTTGACCCATTTGACTACACATGAATCCGAACTTGTTGGGGCTCGCGAATGGGCTGGCCCCGTAGTCCATCCGGTGTGTGCACTACAGAATCCATACTTTTATTCCCTCTCACCTTGTCACAGAGTGATTCCAGTGGGGATGCTTATGATGGACAACGGAATGTGGACGAGTTAACTTGTTCTTCTTCAATGAATACCTATACGGCGCCAACGCCCAGTCCAATTATCGGCAAATCGGACACGTATTGGGGACATGTAATAAAATGTGCATCCTATATACTCATTTATATGCTGACAATGTCACTGGTATTGAACTGCGTCGTTCGTCTCTTCTGACCGATGTAAATTTCGAAAGTGAAATTAGGCTTCAGTGTACACTCCGTCGGCCTTTCATCTACTGAACTATGTTTAAGTGTAAAGCCATTTCCAAATTCACCTGTATCCATTTCCTCCCTATGACAGTGACAATCTGGTATCCTTAACAATTATGTGGTTCTGAATTGACTTCCAACATATGTTCATAGGGGGAGCCACAGAAGTTTGAGTGGCTTTACGGTGAGGTGGACATTCTAGAATAGACGCCGTCTGTTGGACTGTCAGACACTTTTTGAATGCGAGAATTTTCCCGAATCCCCGACGTTTTAATTTTTCCCAAATAATTGGCAGTACACCGTGGATCACTCTATGCCGCGTCCACATCAGAATGAACACCAAACGGGTGGCGTTGGTGAAAATTTGTTCAATCAAATCACTCTCCCCAAGAGGCACTGGTTTTCACGGGAAAACTATTCTAGAATAAGCCTGGTAGCCGTGTCATTTAAGGTGCTTTCCGCAATTAGTTTGGTCCGGATGATTGATTATAGATAGAGGCAAATTCGTGAGAATCTAGCTGACCGAGGATACATCGATGATACATTGACCTTAAAACATGTTCCTGAACTTCACCACTCACCCAAACGTCCTGCGTTGACCAATTTTCTTAATCTGAAAGCTGCCTTTGACCCGGTTAATCTTCAGAAAGTCTGGCGATCTGAAGTACCACTTCCAACTTTATATCCTTTATGAGAGCACTGCATGTGAACTCCTGTGGGCGGGTACGAGTATGCCGTAAGCCATCACCTGAGTTCACCACGTTCAGGGGCGAACGATGGGGTTGTCCTGTCTGTGCTGGTCGAAATTTCTCTACCTGCCTATGAAACTTTGGAGATCGAATTAATTCTGAGGCGTTCGCCCACAGGCACTGAGTATTCGGAGGATAGTGCTCTCTAATAATTCAAAGCCGGCTTTGACTTGATATGCAGTGCACACATGCAAATTACAAACAAATTACAGCTACTAGGTCGGATATTAGCAAAACAAAACTTGATGCATACAGACAAAACAATCGACTTGGTAGATACCGTAGAAATGCTGTAGAAACCCTGGTGGACTGGCTGAAGTCGAAAATACTTCAGGAATGGGGAAGGCTGGGACAGATTTTGTCAAGTTTTGACAAATATGGCGCTCGCATGATGTTTGTTTGCCTGTCAAAGGAAGATTAGGAACTGCAACCGTGTGATGCATACTGCTTCTTGGATCAGAGATGTGGCCTCTACGAGGTGTACGAGAGCTGTCAGTTTTTGACCGTTGGTGTCTCTGAAACATTTGTTGAGTCTAGTACGAACATTGGATCGGCAGGACTGATGGATGGTTCATGAAGATGGTTCCAGGAAGAAGGAGTTCTTCCACCATGAAAGGAAAACTCACGCTTGGAAGATTACGTTGGTTGGGCTATGGGCTTCGCATGCCAAAAGACCGTCTGCTTCACAGAGTCCATTTTGCCTAGCTCTGGGCTGAACGGAAGCGACAAAAGGGGACAGTGTGTCGCCTGGCAACAAAGTATGAAAACACTGACCAGTGAACTCAGTCGGGTTGACAACTGCCTGCGGCCTGGATTGGGACCCTGGAACTCAACTCTTCACTAGATGATGACAGCATCAGCCATGGCTCGCTCGATGAGTGAATGGTGCTCCGGCATCACAGCTACCGCCTTCGATGGATAGTTTACTGTTATCTCGAAGTAAACTATAGCGCTGTCGCCTCCAAATCCGGGCTACTCACCCATTCCATCCATTTATAGGTGACCGAGACTCTGGTGGCTGTAACCGACCTACACTTGGCACAGAGTTTATACCTGATAAAACAAACTGACCAGAAAAAAACGCTGTTCAACCATTCGGCGAGCTGATTCACACACGACCTCATAGAGTGTGGTTGGTGCAGCATAGGCGTTGCTGCTACTAAAAACGGTTGCATTTGGTTAGTCTCTCAATTGTTCGATCATTTTGATTCTTCTCAAACCAAATGGCATGGAGTAGAGAAATCAGCTATTAGTGAAGCAAAGTTAGGAAGCAATATAGGAGATATCCTTCCGAATGATTCGGTCAACAATCTGTGGCTTTATTGTGGGATAACCTCTACTTTTCACAAAGCAACTTCTTCTGGTCAAAAGAATGGACTTCCAGTCTGCAGAATTTTATCCGGATGGAGATATCCGTTTTTGACGTACACACGAAATAAGTGTTAAACGTCTGTTCAGAGTCTTCTTCGTTGGTTTCAGTGGCTGTCTTACGGCCAATGTATGAACCAGTTTAAAGGAGTACCTTATCACAACGCTTCTTATATTTAACTAATGCCAAAAAGTTGGTTTCAGACAAAAAGCAAATCATCCTCCATGACACATCAGTTCCCACTGATTACTACTGGTTCAATCGGTTTAGGGAAGTTACCGAACAGTAGGAAACGGGCAACAGCTACTTCAGTGGCCTAATGACGCTAGTTTACGAACTCTTCTATTTCCTCGGTATTTCCGTGAGTTTTGCCTCCACCTTACTCAACTAAGCTACATTCGAATCCAATATTGCATGGCTGATCAAGTGGCAAATGTGTCTTCGTAGTATGTATCAGGAGATGGCATGATACTCATGTAGAACGAGCAAGCGAATGGCACTTGACAATATTTCGCGGAGTTCTCACTGGAACCCGAAAGGCAAAATCGACACGAACTGCACGATGGTACGCCTGATCAAACAAATGTAGACACTATTCAGTGGAAGACATTGGAAACTAATCTTGTGCCTTTGCGATAGTGAGTGCGCTTGTGATGGCACTGAGTTGGTTGAGATGCAGATGAGGGAGCTGCAGGAGGAACGCTGACCTAATGCACCCAAACCAAGAGAGTAGATGAAACCTATCCAACGGTGGAGTAGATGTTACTTTGTGTAGAACTACATAACTTCTGACGGTAGACAATTTCGTGAAATATTTGTATTTCAGTGGCTGTTCATCTGTCGCTACTTGTCTGATGGCAACAGGCATGCTCACATCCTTGGATACGCGAAATCCTCGCCCACTATGCAGTTTGCTTTTGAAATAATCGAGCAGCCATTTCCAGTACAATAATAACATTTTGAGACAGCAAACCAACTTACTGCTTCATCCACTTGATGTATTTTATTGACGATCCTTACCCATCAGTTTACTAATCGGTTGTACCACTCCATTTTGACAGATGCCTCGTTCGACACAATGGTTTTTTCTTTGGTTTGGGTTGATTAGCCACTGATGATCGCCAGATTTATCAACAGCTCGGCTCTCAACTAAATCACTCGCGTTTGGCCACTTGGATTTCGCAGTCTACGTCCGGAGCACAAAATCGAGCTTTCATCACAAAGTGAGCTAGTTGAGTCGCGAAGTTTGGAGTTCATGCATTTGCAGTAAGTGCAACAAAATTGTAACTGCATCCATGCTATTTACAAACTACTGATAGGATGCAACTCATCATGTCGTGGTTTCCTATCAAATATTTGCCTGGTCCCTCCGGTTCAGCATATGACAGACTTGAGTGTACTTTGAATAGAAAAAGCGTGATAGAATGTCTAACGACGTATCCTAATTTCCTGTGGCAGCAGCTACTTACTTTCTTGCACAAGCAATGTGTGTAGGGGACTGCACCTCCATGAAGCACCCTGAATAAGCGTCATCAGTTTGTATTATGTTGGTGATCGGTTCTGGGAAGTCTGAACGAAATCGATGTGACAGACGGAGGTCAGACAGCAATCCACCGAATACACAGCTCACCCATGGTGAATTTGAATCTTGGTCCATGGTGGTGCCCTCCAGTCCGGAAGGGTGTCCATCAAATATGACCACAGGTTCGTTAGACGGTTCGCCAAATCGCCATGACATTTCACTTGACTGTATCTTATAATCTGATGATCTCGGATCAACATCTCTCCAGACACCGTTGGAAGTCATTGACTGTGTGAGCAATCTATTGAATCCTGTCCAGTGCCGAAGATCTGGGGGAAAGTCACGCAGGATTTCCTTGCCCATGAGAAAGGCTAGTTCTCCGTTTCTCGCTCCGTATTCTGCACATTCTTCACAGGCCGTACAAAAGTGGCTGGCCTCTCCCAGTTGCGCAATGCAGACATCCGACCATAAGTTTTCGTAACCTAGTGGGCAACTTGATTGCACTTTCAGAATCGGTAGAATGATCAAAGTGAATAAGTGATACATTGTTTTGCCGAGAATCTCAGTGCAGCTAGTAATCCAGGTTGGGAAACAGCGCCGGATAAACTCTGAGTTGCTGGAATTAGCCAATCATTACCATGGTCACACAAGTACGGAGGAGGATTTAGGACACGGAGAGTAATCCAATGAACAGGACTGAATTCCAGGTACAATCCTCTCACTAGTAAAAGGAGTGTGTTTGCCTAATTCTCACCGCCGTATCGTGCGTGCTTTGTGAAACCAAAGAATACAGTTTGGTCGCCGGATTACCCAATGAGCACATTGAATGGACGGAGTTACGAACGTTTCTCGCGCACACCAGTGTCTGAGTAGCGAAGCCAGGCTATCGTAGGATTGTCGTGTGTATTCACTCATATGCTTCACATTCTGCCTACTGCGTTCAGCTAAGCCGAGGCAGTCGTCGAAAGTGGTACATCGTGATGGCAGTGGTAGGGTTCCCTTCCTGGGGAAGCTGCGTATAGCAGGTGAGTGAGGGCGCTGCTGGCACCATACCAATGCCACATCATATAAAAAGAAAGGATCAGCATGCTTGTTTTGCCCACTCAGACGATGCAAAACCTAATGACACCAGTGCGTGTGTGTTAGTATACGTGTCGCTAGCTGGGATTGACCTTCGGTTGTGGTTGATCGTTCGGTTAGGCGGTTCTATTGATTGGCCTGTTATTCTGTGCACTGACTAACTAGTAACCACATGGTCTTTTAACTCGACTTCCCTGCTCGAGGCAAAATCATTAGGCGCATGAGTGAACTCTCTCCCTCTCCGAACTCCCTGGAATTTACGCTGTGACATTTTCTGGAATGCCTTTAACGAGTTTCCTGCTTCTTGCCTTGTCAATCCGATGGGCGGCTCTCACTGAGGAGCCCGATGAGACGTTGGTTGTTTGAACTCAGTGGTGCATAAATCAAACCAGGATCAACGTGCTGGTCGGCTGGATTCGTCGGGGAGTACTATGTATCCAGAGATTTCTCCCAAATACACGCAATGATTGTGTGGCCATGGTTATAGATAGAACATTTGCAGTTCAAATGCCTAGTTCAACGAACAAACTGACAAGCAAGCGAGCAAGCTTGCCTACTAATGACCTGACGATTTAGCCACTGTGTTACGCAGAACAGGCTGAATACTAGTGAAAGGAAGAAGTCCTTCTCTGCGGAGTTAGCTATTTGAGAACGCCAACTGAACAGTTACAGACTATTGAACAGGGAAGCAAAACTCTCATTTGCATCTCGTTTACAAAACTGAATATCCCCCTTCTCCTTGAACGCGTCTTCCTGAACTTTCCTGGATGTTCATTGACTGCTACTCAACTGCAAGCAAATGCTTTGGCACGGCTGCCGCCTCGATCCACCGCGACAAGTGTTCTGTCATTATCACGATATACTGATTCCCGCTAGTTGTCACCGCAAAGGGGCCCATGACGTCAACGGACCATAACTCGCCGATTTCTGAGACAGGAATAGGTTCCATGGGATGGGTTGCCCCTGTCGTGTCCCTTTCATCAGTTGGCACCGCTTACAGGACACCACATAATCCATCACCTCACTTCTCATCCCGGGCCAGTAGGCCCTCTGCCGAAGTAAGTCGTACGTCTTGGTGCACCCTGTGTGTGCCATCTCATGGCATTCGACGATAAGCTTCCGTCTCAAGACGCGAGGTATCACGGGCAGTACAACATCCGAATCGGTGGTGTTCCAGGAAATTATGCCAGCTTCTTTCAGACTCAGCCGATCAAAGTGACTGTGGAACGTTTCCATTCCCTGTCTCCCTCTCCGTTCTCAATGCTCCTTCCATCCCACAAGGCGGCTGCAACCTTCCGTAACACAGGATCCTGCCGTTGGAGTTGCACCAACCTTCCGGGATCCAGTTCGACGACGAGGCTATTGGTCCCAATCATGATCCTGGGGGCCTCATCTTCAGCCTCTGGTCGGGTACGAGGGCATTGATTCCTCAAGTGGCCAGGCATGTCGCACTTGTAGCATCGGCTCGTTCGAACTTGCCTCCGCGATTCCGTCTTGACGGCTGCAAGCTGTTCGGTAGGTTGATCCACTTTGTTCCCCAGGTCCTCCACTGTTGAATCCTGCCTGTTCTCCTGCGATTGAAACGTGGCCAGTGTCGCCTCGGTCAACTCCCGTGCCAGATGCACCAGGCGCTCCACACTCAACTGGCCAGTCGCTCTCGCCAACCGCAACTGGGCACCAAGCGCCGGCTGCACACCTTCGACGAACTGGTCCGAAAGCAGCTGGTGGCGCGACGCTTCATCCAGTCCCGGCAAAGCCCGACCCAACGACTGCTGCAGGCTGGCGAAGAACACGGTCGGGTCACATCCAGGCGCCATCCTGGCCGTCTTGAACCGCCTCATAGCCTCCTGGCGGTTGGCCGTCGCGTCGAACTCCGCTGCAAGGGCTTCCTTCGTGGCGGCCCAGTCCATCCTCCGGGGGCCCCTTCTGGCCACATCCAGGGCCGCCTTCACCAGGCCCCTGAGGAGGGTCTTCAGCACAGCCAACCTACCCCGGTCGGTATCCAGTCCGGCTGCCTCCGCAACCTCCTCGAAGTCCTCCAGGAAGGTCCGAACACCCCCATCCCCAAAGGGATGCGGCCACGGGATCTTCATCCTTATCCCGGCGCTACCGGTGAAAGGAAGAAGGCCTTCGCTGCGGAGTTATCTATTTGAGAACGCCAACTGAACAGTTACAGACTATTGAACAGGGAAGCAAAACTCTCATTTGCATCTCGTTTACAAAACTGAATATCCCCCTTCTCCTTGAACGCGTCTTCCTGAACTTTCTCTGGATATTCATTGATTGCTACTCAACTGCAAGCAAATGCTACAAAGAGACTCCACAAATTCCATAAGAGATCTCAGTTTTCAAGAGACGCAAAGCGGATTTACGAGAAGATGTGCTACTCACATGCCTCATCAGTAGTATCCACCGTTAAACTGGTAGATGCTTGTAAACCACACAACAACTGAAACCTCTACCATGAGTCTATGGAATTTTTGCATAGTAAGAAAGGAAACCTGATTCTCACAAAATAAATCCTCATTGAGTTCACGTTTAATCAGAAAATATCATAAGTTGTAATGTGTGCTCCGACATCTTCAGAATGGTAAACGTCCGACTTTACAGTAAAATTACCCCGGTACCGCCGGAGCCTTTGATGAGTAAACTCGAAACTTCGAGTAAAATGGGAGGCTTGGGTATTTAGGAATTTCTTTGTAAGCATTAATTTCCGTGCTGTTCTAAGCCGTACGTTTTTCAACATAAGTGACCCTCAATCAAAAAACATTCTATAGACTTCTGACAAATACATACGTTTGCGAATCAATTTGGTTTTCACGGGAGCCTCGACCGAATCTCTTTTATATGATAATGTTCAGCTGAATGTGCTGCACAAAGCCGACTCATGTTTCAGTTGGTACGATTTTCGAGATATCGATTTACCACAGTCGAATGGACCGAATAATGGGATTGAAATGATTGGCGTGGATAGCGAAGGCACTGTGGATTGAATGCTTACTCTGCTTCAATATGGTTAAAGCCTCCTCGCTTACTCTCAGTGTGTAGATAAAGAAGCCACAAGACCACACCTGCTTTCAAAATAAAAATCTGAACAATCGGATAGATTTTCAGCTGATTCTCTCCCATTAATCGTGAAACATCGAAGCACACAGAAAAGAAATTTTGGAAGAACATTTCAGGCTTTTGTTTCTAAGTGGTTTCATAGCTTGGATTCGTTCCTTATTGCGCGTAGGTGAGCCAATCAGACAAGCTGGGAAAATCTTGACAGCACGAACACCACTCATCACCTTTAGCCATCATCTCTCGCAAAGTCTCCAGGCAAGGTTAGAGGAGGGTCGCAAACACCGCGTCCTGGAAGACAGATGCACCGAAAGCATCTTAGCTCTTCGTGATCCACTTCACACCCTTCAGCCAATCTGACCTGGTTGGTGAGATTTCCATAGAATTTTTGCAACGTATAGAACATTATCTATGGTGTCCTGATACATCAACTTTAGGCGAGTAGAAGGAGTAGTAGTAAAATTCACCTATTAATATGTTCAATCGGTTTACTACACAGGTTTAAACTAGACAACTGAACTGTCGAAAAATTGGAATTTTACTTCGTTTGGGCCATCAAAACAATTTGTTTGTATTTACTTTGAAGACAGGGAACATTCAAAATCTGGAGCTATTATTTTATGCCGCAGTCTCCAGTAAACTACCATTAAGCTATCAATATTGAGTTGAACTTGCTGAAAATGGCATTTGGGACGGAACGTTCTGTTTTGTGGTTACCAGTACTGTTTGGGCTTGTCCGGGTGGAGACACTCACAACGTACTGAGGCGGCGTTGGTAACTGTGGTCACTCCGGATAAGGACCGCGGGACGTGATACTCTCCTAGTAGACAGTTCAAAGTAGCTTACGGGAGGAACACGAAATTTCGCGCATTCTTCGCATGGTTTGATTTACCAAAAGCGGAGACAAATATCAAAGAGCGTCACAATGAGCTTGAAGCATTTGTAACCATACGCTGCCCGCATCGTTAAGGTTGGAAACTGCGGCTCCATTAAAATCTTCTGATTGGACAGATCAGCAAAAACTGTGAACAGCTTAAACAGCCGTAAGTGTTTTATCGAGCATTTGGTTGGCCCGTCCATAATCTGAATGCAGCAAGCGATTCCTCTTAT